>CAOLHI010001331.1:0-397998 GCA_948474755.1 Ctenosaura bakeri
CAAAATGGCGGCTTACGACTGGCGGAGGCTCTCCACCAACTGGAGAAGCTCGCCAGCTGGAAAGCCCGTCCCCAGCAGATCTGCAGGCACGTCCTTGCATGCGCCTGCAAATCCACACCGGGCACTGCAACGGGGCTGCATGCGGCTGCACAATCGTGCTTTTTAAAAACCACTTAAAAAGTGGTTTTCAAAAAGCACGTGGCGCCCACACTTCCGGGCGCCCTAGCGCGGATTGGGGTATGGAATTACACAAAAGTAATCTGCCCCGATCCATGTTAGGGTGGAGATGACCTCCGTCAGAGGTCGCTCTACACCGTTTTTAAACCCCCATGTGGAAAGGGCCTTAGATAGCTGATCTGGAACAGATATGGACACCTCCCATGTTCAGAACACTGCCCTCCTGAACTCTTCGCCAATGTGTGGGATGGAGGTAGGTCAGGGCGATGAACAATGATGAAGAGGAAGGCATGGGGCCAAGTATTGCTGTGCTTCCTCCCCACACAATGTTGAGCATAAGAAAGGTTGAAAGCCTGGATAGGACTTGCATTTGTGGAGTATTTTAATGTCTCTAAAAGATGCTCTCGAGTGCTAATTTTCCTCCAGAAATGCTTTCTGAATGCTAATTTGTCATATGATTAAGAATTCTTTAATCAGTTAACAGCCCTAATAATCATAAACGATTAGTGGTGTCTCTTTACATGCAGCAATAAATGTATAGCCATAAATATTCAGGGAGATGGAGAGAGAGGTGTGTGTGTGTGTGCGTGCGCGCGTGCGCGCTCAGAGCCTAGGAAAATTACTTTGTTGGACTACAGCTCCCAGTATCCCCCCACTGCCGTCACCAACCTAACTGCTAGTTTCTCACCAGGCTTGCCTAGCAGGACCTTTAACAGTAAGATAAAAGACCAGCTGTCTGGGGGATTTGGAAAACCATAGTCTCAAAATGTGTGTGTGTGTTCATTCTGTTTTAGACGTAAACCAGCTCACTTTGATATCATGCAAAATGATTATAGCTGGGAGCTTTATTCTACAGTGGAGCCAACTTAAGACATCCACTGTCTGGCTATACCTATGGCTATACACAGGAAGGATTAGAGAAATCTGAAATAAGATAAATACCTCTGCACGTATCTTCATCTGGGTGAAGGAAGAATGACTCATGCCAGATAAAAAACAACAAACACCGCTCTTAGATGTTTGCCCATTCATGTTATCTTCGCCTAACTGGTCATCTTTAACCAATCAAAAATATTTCAGTAATTCCCCTTGGGGGAAGACACAGCAAATGGAGTGCCTGCAGATGGAACAGCTGGGCACCAGACCACAAAATGGAGCTAGTTAAGAAAGAAAGAAAGAAAGAAAGAAAGAAAGAAAGAAAGAAAGAAAGAAAGAAAGAAAAAGAAAATGCAATGTACAAAACTCAGGGCCAGCAAACTGAAAAACTGTGTAATCAATACTCTTGGCTACAACAAGTCCCATTGAATTCAATTGGAGTTTGATTTATATCATGTATATTATGTAATGTATTTATAAGATCATAGTTGGGGGTAATGAAAATAAGGAAGGAAAAGATAATATATATTTATATTTTCACATATTTACATTCAAAAGAAGAAAGTGTATATATCATTGATTGATTTATATAATGTGTGTTGCATAGCATATTTATAAGATCATAGTTGGGGTAGGAGGGAGAAGAAAAAAACAGAAGATAACAAGAATATATACATATATATTTAGACATAATTGAGGAATGAGTTCCGAGACCAAAAGTAGAGGAAGTCAAGAGAAGTTAACGTGATAAGATATTAAGAATAGGAGAGTATAAAGGTTAATGGACATAAGTGATGCTGGGTTATATGTGACATTGATTGTATGAAGTGGAGAATAATATGTAAAATCAATAAAAATTATGTGTGTTTTTTTAAAAAAAGAATTCAATGGGAGTTTAATCCCAAATTAGTGTGTATAAGATTGCAGATATAACTAGACACAATAAACAAGCATATATGTTGTTGGTTTCTTATTCGTTCTATAGGTATACTGTACACTTTAGGTAAATTTCCAAAGAAGCTCACAGTACAAAGCACAGAAAGAGTAAAACAATTAAAGGAAAAAAAAAAACCCTTGAAGACAGAAACCAGCACAACTCAGAAGGTAAACAGAGATTTGCTTGGGTTTTTACTAGATTATGTGATCAAGGCGAATAAATTCCTCCTGAAGAGAGCCTTTAGATGTGCTCTGTTTTCCACTAAGGACTCCTGAGCACTCTTAGGAGCACTGCTTGCGATTTGCAGTTTTTGTCACTGGAAACAAATCACACAATTATTACATTATTTCTCTGATTGCTTTTTCTCCTGGAATCTAGAGGATGCCAGGTTATTTATCTGTTTGAAAATGTGGACGCTGGTTAAATCCAGAGCTTAAAAAGTTCCAGTCTGAGCAATTAGTTACAGATAGTCCAATGCCGAAAGAGTATAGCTGGCCTTGAGCATTTGCTGGGATCGGGGGCACAGGACCCCTGCAGAAGTGGAAAAACTATAGGTACACAATAAGGAATCTGAGCAGCAGAGTGGCTACCAGCAGTTGGTGTACTGCAAGTTGGCTGGCCAAAACTAGAGATTTATATACCTGATTTCTACCTGGAGGGCAAAGGTGTGAATGGCTGAGTAAACAATGGAGTTTGCAGAGCAGACAATGGGATCCAGAATGGGCTAATGGTCTTAGTGTTAGGTGACAATGAGCTAATGGTTATCTTGATAGCTCAGTGCTTGTTGAACAAGTTTTAGGACAAAAGAAGGTTTTGCTTGGTCGGAAGAAAAGGCCCCTCCCTAAACTGCAAACCCCAGGATTCCACAGGATGTTGAAAGTGGAATAATAGCACTATAACAGGCTAGTACGGAAATGGCCATACTTACATAACAAAGTAGTGCATGTAGAATTCCAGCCCATATATCTTCTCAGTGCAGACACAGACCTGAGCTAAAACTGCTTATAACTTTGCACAAACATTTTTCAGCCATGCAACCTAACCAAACTGTCTTTTGTCCCCTATCCTGCACACCTTTTTTGGATATTTGCATGTGTGTGTTTGTGTGTTTGGTTAAAAAAAAATTGCTTATTCATTTCCATTGCCACCACTTACCTTCAGTGAGGTTATACTACCAAATCTGACAGCACTGCGATCACATCCGGGTCCTCCTGAGAAGTAGCATTCCTCATGTGACTGAGGCCATTTCTGCACTACACTGTGATAGTGCTATTTTTCCACTTTTAACATCCTGTGGAATTCTGGGGTTTGTAATTTCCTGAGACCAAAGAGCTCTCTAGCCGAGAATTCTAAATGCCCCTCCCTAAACTCCAAACCCCAGGATTCCATAGGATGTTGAAAGTATAATAATAGCACTATAACAGTGTAGTGTGGAAACAGTGTAGTGAGGAAGAACAAGGAAGAAGCAACCAGGGGCAGGGGGAAAATGTGAAGACTTCATCATGGAATCATAAAACAATGACATCTGAGAGTTTAAAGGAGGCACAAGAGCAATCTAGTCCAACCTCTTTTCATTTGGCCTCTTTTGATTTTCATTCATGATCCCTATGTGTTCAATAACATAGGGAATATGTATGAAGAGTAAGTCCTTCAATCCTGCTTTGTCAAGCAAAGCAAGGAAAAGCAGTCTGTTCTATAGAATGGTGTGTATACCATTTCTGCACCACTGAAAGATGCCCATCCAACTTCGGCTTAAAGACTTCCAAAGAAGGAAAATTCAAGATGACTTCATTGTACCTGCTCATGTTTTAGTTCTCCCATGGTTATTGTCTTACGCTGGGTCAGAGGCTGGGTCTCAGAATATTTGAGGGCAACTTCCCAGTTACAGTCACTGCTGGTGGACAAGCCCTTTCTGTAGATGGAAAGGCCAAGTAGATTTCAGCTCCACAGAGACTCACTGCCCAAACATTTCAGATGCCAATGCTAGTCCCAACCAGAGAAATTCTGCAGTATACCACTGCATTCAAAATTCAGTCACATTACCTCCTTGGGGCATGGAACTAACCAAAACAGCAACAGAGCGAAGAAAATGGACATTATCTATGTTCTTGGAATCATGTGTGTCTGTGCCTTCAGGATGTCTGTCAACTTATGGTGACTCTATGAATTTTTCATAGAGTTTTCTTAGGCAAGGAATACTCAGAGGTGGTTTTGCCACTTCCTTCCTCTGCAATATAGCCCACAGCACCTGGTATTTGTTGGTAGTCTCCCATCCAGGTATGTTAGTACTGATCCTGCTTAGTTTCTAAGATCAGGTGGGATCTGGTACCTTTAGGGTATTTAGTCCCTGCCACTTGTCTTTATACTTATCTTTAAAATAGTATGTTTCAATTTTCCTTTTTATATTTGAAAATAAAATTATGGTAAAAAAAATTGGTCATGAAGAATAAAACTCTGGTCTTTGGGCAGACATGCCAGGGATGATAAAAAAAAAAGCTAGAAAATTCCCCCTCTAAGGGCAGAGGTCCATTCTCACTAGATTAGATCTGACCTCAGAATATCTTTACCACACATATATTGTAGATTAAAATGATTGGATTATTATGGATTAAAATAGCATTCACCTTTTCGGCTGCAGCATCTCACTGCTAGTTCATGTTGAATTTATGATCAACAATAATCCCAGGGCCCTTTTCACTTGTAATACTGTTGAGCCAGGTATCCCCCATCAGATACTTGTGCATTTGGTTTTTGTGGCCTAAATGAAGAATTTTGCATTGAATTTAATTTTATTAATTTCTGCTTATTTTTTTCTAAATTTATCTCCTCATTAATAGAAGAGTCAAAAGACCAAAAGTGAACTTCCAATCACTTCCCATTTTGAAAATATCTCCAAGAACCTCATTTTTGAATGGTGTGTGGTCCACAACAGGTCCTGGTAGGATTCAAAATGGCCCTCAGCCTCCTTCATTCGCTATGAGTGAAGTCCCTTGAATATTCTTAAGCCCTATAAATCAGGGCAATAAAGTCTTGTGCCACTTCTGCAGCTAATGGCAACTCTCATGATCCTTCAACAATGAAGGGGTGGATAGGTTCTTTGAACTGAAAAATCAACAACATTTGCAGGTCTTTGGTTTTTAATTCTTACCCCTAGTAACTACAGGTCTGCTCCTTTCCAGCTCAGTAGCCATTTCCACATGGCATTGCCGTCCCATGATGGTGACGCATTAGCAACATTCTGCGAGTTGTGCTTTCACATGTCATCGCTGTGGTCTCGCTGCCAACCCATCCCAACCCATTGCAGTTACAGGATATTCTATTAACAAAAAAAAAAAAAATCCATTAATGGCCCATGATCAAGTGATGCTCCCGTCACCACCGGCCATGCAGAATGGGAGGAAGCTCAATGTAGGCTCTTCCGTCCCCAGTACCACATGAGAAAGAGGCTAGTTGCCCTGCCAAAGGCGGGTATGTCACTCATGGTCCCTTCCACAGGGAGCCAGCTGGGTGTGGAGGGGGTCTTTCATGTCGCACTCTCTTCCCAGCAAAGGCACTGCCAGGATTGTGACAGGATGGATGATGACAGGAACCAGTAAGGTGCTAAAATGGCCTTCCTCTCTTTCTGAACTTAACTAGCAAGAACAGCCCCTCTTTCAGGCTTTCCCCACCCACTGGACCCAGCTAGTAATTTACAGGAGCATGTGCAATTCCACTTCTGCAACCTTGAAGTGAATACAGCCATTCCACATTGGGCAAAAACATCCAACCACTTCTGTGGGAGAAGTTATGCATGCCTAGGACATCAGCTGGAAGCTGGCCCGTGTGTCACTCCAAATGCAGGGATTTATGCTACACAACCATAATGCAGGATTTTGGCCACAGATTCCTAAACAAAATTAGGCCAAGGAAAAACTATAAAACCTATCTGTCTGCCAACCTTGTCACTGCTTTAAATCATTTATCTTGGATGGTATATAAAGAACTCTGAGTAACAAGGGAGGATATTTTTTTTAAAAAAAAAAAAAATCTCTGTATTTCTAAGCCAAACTGTTCCTGCAATGGGAATTACCTTATTTGGCTAAATGCTATGTTTATGAGTTGGATGACATTTACAGATAAGAGAAACTTTTTTTTTTAATCCTTCAGATCAGAGCACAGGTTACATTCATACTAGTTTAGACAAGCTTATATAGCAGCCCAAATTTGTCTTTGGTTTTCTACCTTCCTTATCATTCCAAGTTTTCCAGGTTTTGTTAAAAGGGCATTCCCCACCACCACTACTACCACCATACATGCACCATCTAGGTATAACTTAGGCTTTTAAGAAAGATGCTGGCACTAGAGATGGAAATGAAATGACAACAAGGAGTGGGGAGTTAGGTTTTCGAGCAACTCAAAGATAGTTGTGCTATCAGACCTAATTATATTGCTGGCAAGGAAAAAGACAAAGAAAAAGACCTGAGCCAAATGCCTTGGGGCCAAGCCAGGAAAAATAAGGCACACTTAAACTGCACTTTCATCAACAGAATGCAAGCCCTTAACTTTTTGGGAAGGGTTGCTAATACGCCAGAGGACAGGATCAAAATTCAAAATGACCTGGACAGACTGGAGAGCTGGGCCAAGGATAACAAAATGAAATTCAACAGAGAGAAATGTAAGGTCCTACACTTAGGTAGAAAAAATGGAATAAAGAAATATAGGATGGGGGACACGTGGCTGGATAGCAGTACGTGTGAAAGGGATCTAGGAGTCTTCATAGACCACAAGCTGAGCACGAGTCAGCAGTGTGATGCAGCAGCCAAGAAAGCCAATGCAATTCTCGGCTGCATCAATAGGAGTATGGTGTATAGATCGAGGGGGGTACTGGTACCACTCTACTCTGCTTTGGTTAGACCTCATCTTGAATACTGTGTCCAGTTCTGGGCACCCCAATTCAAGAAGGACATGGTCAAGCTGGAGCAAGTCCAGAGGAGAGTGACCAAAATGGTGAGGGGCCTGAAAGCCATGCCTTATGAGGATAGACTTAGAGAGCTGGATATGTTTAGTCTGCAGAAGAGAAGGTTAAGATTAATGATTTTTAAAAAAATTCAAACAGAATTGCCGTTGTTGTTGTTGTTGTTGTTGTTACTGTCTGACTTTACAGACTTATGGCAACCTCAAGGCAAACCAGCCATAGGGATTTTTTCAGAGGGGGTTTGCCTTTGCCTTCTTCTGAGGCTGAGATACTGTGACTTGCCCAAGATACTCCAGTGTGTTTCCATGGATGAGCAGGAATAAGAACTCTGTTCTCCAGAGTCATAGTCCAATGTTGAAACCAGTACACAACACTGGCTCTCCAGACTTATCATAACTCTCGTAATAATAGGGAAGAGTGCAATCAGGTTATCTGTTCGCTTCCTGAGTCTGCTGTCCAAGTGCTTATGGACAATGGGCTACTTCATGGTCCCTGATCTTCTTCCTGTTAGCTCTTTGCTTTTAAATCAAACTTCAGCTAGACAGCTCTTCAAATAGGGGGCATTTTCTGCACCGCCTGCACAGATGTAATCAAGTCTAGGTTTTAGATCAAATTATAAAAGAGTATGCCAAAATGCTGAACTCTCTCACCTCAAAAGTTTCAAGAATTTGATTGGCTTCTTTAAAGTTCAGACTAAAACTCAGAGTGGATTCACCATTTCACAGACACAAAAGCCACCACCTGCTCATGAGCCTGTGCCCACATCAGATACAATTCCATTGTTGGCATTGAAATAAGAATCAGATTTACTTGATTAATACTCTGTCTTTCTCCCAAAACCGGGAACCAAAGTGTCTTAAAACAAGATTTTTAAAAGGCACAAGTAAAAACTCCCAAACGTCTGCAAAACACAATTAATTAAGTTACAGCATTAAAACACCATTGAAACACCTCTGAAAAGCATATCTGTAGAATAATGTAGTCTCCACTGTTTTCAGTAGCCAATCAATTACCCAAAGCTCTCCTGAATAAAAATGCCTTTGTCTGGCATATAAAGTTACGGCGTCTTAGCACTGTAACTTTCTGTGGACTGTATCTCTTGTATTCTGATCGGGAAGGTGCTCCTTATTTTTAGCCATAGCAACCTGGTGCCCTGGAAACCCCACTTTGTCCTCCTTGTTCATGTTCCAGACCACACATGGTGGAACTATAATCATGACTGAGGGGTACACAGCTCAATGGAAGGGCTACTATAGCATATTGAAGTGTCCAAGTTTAGACTTTGCCACCTACGGCCAAAAAGCAGGACCAACTTAGCATGAGGTGGAAGCCTTGGGCAGCAGATGATGTAGAAGTAATAAATAGCACTGAAATGTTGGAGGACAAAATTGTGTGTAGCCTGTGCTATACACAAATCTTGTGAATGTGCCATTATGGGAATGAGTACAGTGAGTACAGTCACCACTCCTGCAGTGGCTCCAAATTGAATGGGAGCTCTACCAGAGATGAACTAGGTTCTAATCCCTGTAGAGTTCCCTTTCAACTGAGTACAGCTGCAGCAAGAGTGGTGTAAGCATTCCCTATTTGCTTGTTCACTCTATTATAATAACCTGTGATAACCCTCTTAGAAACCCAGCGTAGTGGAATGGTTTGAGCATTGGACTATGACCCTGGAGACGAGGATTTGATTGCCTGCTCAGCCATGGAAACCCACTGATCAACCTTGGACATGTCACACTCTGTCCTTACTACAATCTCATCACCAGTCACCAAAGATAACAATCCTTCTTCCACTACCACCACAGATATCAATGTGTCTGATGTTATAACCAAAGCCAATGCGATTCTGGGTTGCATCAATAGGAGTATGATGTCTAGATCAAGGGAGGTAATGGTACCACTCTATTCCGCATTGGTTAGCCTTCATCTGGAATACTGTGTCCAGTTCTGGACACCTCAATTCAAGAAGGATATCAACAAGCTGGAATGTGTCCAGAGGAGAGTGACCAAAATGGTGAAGGGTCTGGAAGCCATGCCCTATGAGTGGCTTAGGGAGCTGGGTATGTTTAGTCTGCAGAAGAGAAGGTTAAGAGGGGACATGATAGTCATGTTTAAATATTTAAAGGGATGTCATCTCAAGGAGGAAGTGGGCTTGTTTTCTACTGCTCCAGAGACTAGGACAAGGAGCAATGGATTCAAGCTACAGGAAAGGAGATTCCACCTGAACCTCAGGAAGAACTTTTGATGGTTGGAGCTGTCTGGCAGTGGAATATGCCTTGAAGTGTGATGGAGTCTCCTTCTTTGAAAGTTTATAAGCAGAGGCTGGAAGGTCATCTGTTGGGAGTGCTTTGAGGGTGTTCCTGCATAGCAGGGGGTTAGACTGGATGGCCCCTGTGGTCTCTTCCAACTCTATGATTCTATGATTCTATGGTAATCGGATAGCACCAGCCTAATCACAGCACAGTGACCCAAATGGGCGTGTGTGTGTGTGTGTTCACAAAATAATTTCTTAAATAGAAGATACTTATTGTTCAGAAGTATATGGTTGCAAAGTGTCCTTAATTGTTACTCATATTTACTCATCTACTTATTCAAACTAGTCAGCCACAATCACATCTTACATAACTCTTTGGCCTTTTTCACCCAGCTTTTTCCATGTGAAAGGGTGCCCTTGAGCGTCGCACAAATGTGAGGAGCGGTCCACACGACACACTCACAATCGCGTGACACTCCAGGGTCTGGCAGGTGCCGCTCATGCACTTTTTCATTTTTGGCTTTAAGCCGAAAATGGTGCGCGATCATGCATCGCTCTGGGGCCCCACGCACACTTGCTGTGAGCGTGGAGCTCTGGAGCCGTGGCGCTCATGCTTCCTGTCCCAGCATAGGCTGGGAAACTCCCAGGTTGCACTGCAGAAGGAAGAGGCGGGGCTCTTGTGTGAGTAACTGGCAGCTGCAGAGCTGAAGCAACAGGGACATGAGAGCCTCTCACTGGAGGCTGCTCGCGCAATCCCCGCACCCCAGCGCCAAGAAAAGGTGAGTTGCGGAAAGGGCCCTAACTTAACTGTCTAGTTAGTCACTAACTATCTTGCTGCCCTGACTATACTCCAGTTCTCTAAGTGACCTAACTACTATTTGTTAACTGTTCTAATGGCTTTGAAGTCATTTCCCATGCATTGTTATTGTTGCTGGGTGCTCCAAGTCATTTCTAACATAGGGTGACCCTTTGGCGATGCTAAGCAAACTTAAATCCCTTTCAAACTTCCAGGCAATTACCACTCACCTTCAATGTTCCATACTCTCACCTCTCAACAGACCACTTACCTTATTCTGCCTGATAACAATAAGAAGTAAGAATACTTTAACTAGTAATATATAATATTATATCCATTATTGTTATGTGCCTTCAAGTCAACTCCAGCTTATGGTAACCCTATTGTAGGGTTTTCATAGAAAGAATTATTCAGAGGAAGTTTGCCATCGCCTCCTTCCTAGGCTGAGAGAGAGTAACTTGCCTCAAAATGTGATCTCCAATCTTCATATGTTTGGAGTAGTCAGGCTTGCTCTCTGATTATTTTGAGAGCAGGGACCTTAATCTTACATTGTGATATGGATTTGAATAAAGAACTGTCCCTTGAAATAAATGCAAGATGGCAAGCTTAGTAAGAATGGCTTACTAAACACAAAGTGGCATGTTACATCTACAGCCAAGAGCAGGAAAGTAGGGAGGAGGGACATACCCTCAAGTTTCCCAGTTTGGCAGGAACAGCCCTGAGTAATCCTTTGTCATCCCACTTTTTCTGCAGAAAATGTCCCAGTTCTTTTCTTCTCCTCCTTCTCCTCCCTCCGTTGTCCTCAGCTTGTTTCTGTTGCCACAAACTGAGTTCAAAATGCTAAAGTAGATTTCAGAAAACTCAGCAAGGTGAGAAAGAGAGGAGGGAATGGAATCTTGCCCTTCCCAGTAGGCTCAGCAAAGGCAAACTGCTGCAGCTTCTCCTAGCTTGTGCATTCTTTCTCATTAATAATTTTTGCCTTCTTGACCACACTCCGATGTTGCTTGACCCTACATGCCCCAGTTTTCATCTGTGAAATGTTGGAAGGTATACGAAGAAGGGTGGTGGGACATCAGCTCTGTAACCTGCAGAGGAGATATCTGGAAAGTAAAACTTGTTCTCCTTACTATGGAACAGGCTTTGTGTGACTGAGGAATTCATTTATGCAATAACAGTACCATGGAAGGATTTGGACAGTGGAATCTACTACTGATTGTGCCATTGTTCTAACACTTTAATCCAACATACAACTGCCATATGAGATTCTTTTTAAAAAAAAGTCTCATCAATTTACAGACAACTGTGAGAAAACACAAAGAAGAAGAGCATAAGCAGGAGAGAGAAATCTATTTATTCCAAAATGAGCATTAACAGGGAATGGGAGAGAGCTGAAAGGGTCACAAAAGGCACATGAAAGTGAGGGACAAATAGATCCACTTATGAAATACCACTGTGAAAAAAACACAGTGTCTTGTGTGCTGCAAATTGGGAGCAAGAGCATTAACAGCAGATAAGGGGAATGGCCTTTAGCAGCATGCCACAATGGTTAGAAGCAGCAGAGTGCCTATTTTCAACAGGCCTCCAACTTCCCCCTGAACAAATATGCCAAAGAGAACCAAAGAGTCAAGGATGATTTGAGAGGAAACCCCGCAAGGGGAGGGGAGACAGTTGTTGCTCTGAACTTCTCTATTCAGTGTCAAGCAAATGCATGAACGGTGATGCATGCAATCTGGCAAAGAAAAGGGAATTCTAAAGCAGGCGCCATTCTTAGGGGCCAAACAAGTCTCTTTTTGTGCTGTGCCCAAAGTCTAATTGTAAAACCCTTTTGAAACGTACCAATCACCCATGTCTTTCAAGTTGGGTTCTCCCCTCCCTTCCTCCCCGCCTCCCACATTTCAGTTCTATCACTGGCAGACCAATGAAGCCAGCTCCATTTACAACATTTAAATCCAGTGAACAGTAAATGTGAGTGTGAAGCTGTGGGACTCCCATGATTTGCAGAAGGAAGGGGAAGTGAATCTAAGGGGGCAAAAAGAAAGCTCAAACTCAGTCCGATGGGCATGTCTGGTAGCCACAGAAGACTGAATATTGCAAGAGATGGGAACAAAGAATATTTAGGCAGTGAAAAGGCCACTAGCTACTAGTACCCTGTCATGGTTTGTAGCTCCAACATCACTGAGATTGTTTCCACACTAGACTGTTATAGTGCTATTATTCCACTTTCAACATCCTATGGAATCTTGGGGTTTGCAGCTTAGGGAGGAACCGGCCAGCCCCTCCCTAAGCTGCAAACCCCAGGATCCATAGGATGTTGAAAGTGGAATAATAGCATTATAACAGTCTAGTGTGGAAATGGCCTGAGAGGTGAATGCACTCCAGGTTTAAAGCTTAAAAGAGCTTAAAGGAGCTGTCTGAGGTGCTATACCTCTTTTCGTAAGAAGGTGGGAATCTTGGATAGAGTCTTTATGGTTCAGATTGAAAACCTGGAACAGATACACCGTCCCTCACTACCATGACAGCTGCCAAGGGCCACCAAGGTTACTCTGAAACAAGTCTTCAAACCTGACTGTGAGTATTCGGTGCTACAATGGTTTGCTGCAGAGCATATTTGTGATTTATCACCCATCTTTTAGTGGAACATTCTAACCTTATATCCTTGAAGAACAAACACATCTTGAGATGAGACAGAAGATCAGAGCAGATGGCAGTATCAGTGCAATTTTTCTTTTGTCAGAAATGGATCTGTGGGCCTATGAACCTGGGAAATCAATGCTGTATTCAGTAGCGTTTCTTACAGAGAAAAGGAATGAGGGGATTCTTTGGAAAAGTGTCAGCCTCTCTCCATTCTTCTTAGCTTTCAGATGCTGTCTCTCCTGCCTTTGATTGACTAAGTAATTTAGGATGAGGAGGTGGCAATGGATGAAGAGATCTGAAACATTTTATATATGTATGCGTGTATATTTGTAGGGAAGTATTTATATCCTTTCCCGGAGGGTCAAAATGAAGTTCATGTACATCCCATGCACACAGAATCACAGAGTTGGAAGAGAACAAGGGCTACCAAATACAATATACAATCAAAGCACTCCCGACAGATGGCCATCCAGTCTCTGCTTAAACACATCAAAAAAAGGATACTCTGCAAAACTCTGAGGAAGCATATTCCACTGTTGAACTACTCTTACCCTCAGTAAATTCTTCCTAGGGCTTTGCCACGTGAGACAATTAAGCTGCACTTATTGCAAAATAATAGCATCTTTGGTTGGGACTTAACACATGGTGTCCTCTTCCGTTGTTCTCCCACTGAGAGATTGTTTGGAAAGCATTCCTTTTACAAAGGAGGTCATTAATGGATTAATCCAAATGGTCTAAATGTTCTCCCTCTGGGAGAGCAACAGAAAAGGAACAATGTTGTTTGATAAGTCCCAGCCAAAGACACTATTATCCTGCTGTAAGTGTGATTTATCTGCCTCATATTTAAACGGAATCTCTTTTCCTATAGTTTGAATCCATTTCGCCATGTCCTACTCCCTGGAGCAGGCATGATGTGCTTCCACATGGTACTTTTACATCAGAGCTTGATAAAGCTATTTTGCAACACTCTAGCTCCCAGAATGCTCTGGTCAATATGACCACTGTAATGGAATCCTGGCAGCTGTAGCGTAAAAAAAGGTAATTTTCCCAAGTTCCTTTTGATTCCAAACTAATTTGCCGTTTCTGTCTCACATCATGCTCATTTCTTAAACTATTGTGGACTTTAAAAAAAGAAAAACATTTGAGGAGGTAATTTCTAATTAATCTAATTAATCTATTTTGACATTGCGTAACCAAAATGATTTAAATCAATACTTTATCAATGATTTGGGTGAGCAGGTTGCAAAAAAAGACCAAAAATGACCTGTCTCTTTTTTTTATTGGCTATAAATTCTCTAACTGTTGTCATCTGTCATGTTGTTGGCAGTCTGGTACTCTTTTCCAGTTGGTTACCCCGTTTAGCACAGAGGAGTCAATTTAATGCCTGTCATGTTCTCCTTGACTTTTATAAGGTTGTAAAAATGTGCTCCCATGCACGTGTGGCTTCATGCACTGGCACAGGCTTGTCTGTTCCATGTGTCCAATAGCACATTGTTAAAGCATTTTAACATGCCCAATACAAACTAACAAGAATAACAGGAATTCATCCTTGCAACCATGTTTTTTGTTGATATGCAGACTAGAGTAGGAACTTTGAATCAATAATATTTACTTAAGTGTTGGCTAACCAGCCAACAGTTTGTTCAATAGATTGTCTCTGTTGGTACTGGTAATTGGCTGGCATCCTGTTGAAAAGTTATATCGTCATGCACGGACTTAGCAACCATTTAAAGTTGAATTGAAGCACTGTACAATATTCGTATTCTCAAGAGAACTGTAGAGATATAGCTACACAATTGGGACATCGTGCAAGCACAGCCAATAATGTGAACATTGCACAATAGTCTTGATGCCCAACACATCTTCATGCGCAACATACCTCTTTACACAATGGGAGCCCCATGGTACAATGGCATGCAGTGTCCCTTTGTGGATCATTGCATTTCACTAGTATGTTGCATACTATGTCAGTGATGTAGATCCATCATTATAAAGTCACACATTGTAGCCTCGGATTCAGGATCTTGTCCGTTACTGTTTAAATCAGCAGTACTGAATATATCCTTTTAGATGTTACCTAGGTTTAAATGAAAACAAAATTTAACACAAACACCAAATCACCATTCATATCTCCAAGAGCTGAATGCATGCCTAAACACTATTCACTTTGAACACCATTCCCACAGATGTTTTGTTGTCACCATGGCTCAGAATTCAAACCATGCTTTGAGTATCTAGAAATTCAGAATGGACAGAACTTGGCCAACTGGAGAGATCTTCTGGAAGCAGGATTCCCAGAGTGAAACTCTTTAATGGTTGTGTGGAAGAGGGAAATTCTGCAAGTGCTGCTTGTCACACAACCAGACAGCAAACAACACCTGGTGAAATTCCCTTTTCTAGGTAATCATTAAAGGTTGCGGATCTTTCTCCAGTCTTCACTCCAGCAGCTCTAGCTGAGAGACAGAACCATTAGAGCTAACCTCAGAGAAATTCCATTGAATCCAAACCTTTTCTGTCTCTAGAGGGGAAGAACATGGGCCATTTCTGTCCTACACAGTTATAGTGCTATTATTCCACATTCTGTGGAATTCTGAGGTTTGTGGTTTACTGAGGCCAAAGAGCTCTCTGGCTGAGAATTCTAAATGCCCCTCCCTAAACTGCAAATCCCAAGATTCCTTAGGATGTTGAGAGTGGAATAATAGCACCATAACAGTTGAGTGTAGAAATGGCCAAGGAGTAGAATACCCAGAACCCTGTCACACTAACCAGTTCTAGTGCTATGATTTCACTTTTACTGATGTAGCTGCATCCAATGGAAGCCTGGGTTTGTAGCTGGGAGAACTCTGAGGATTCTAAATGTCACTCCCCAGACTACAAATCCCAAGTTTCCATAGGATGGCATCCTTGGCAGTTAAAAGGGAACCACAGTGCTATAACTGTATAGTGTAGAAGGCCCCTGCAATGCTTTGGTGTGTTGCTTGCACATGCAGGCATATGCATGCAGCAAGGAGCCAAGGCTGGACAAGCTTTTGTAGCTTTACTTGGAATCTGTGGGTGAAGATTTGTGGCTGCAGTTTCTTCTTCAGTTTCTTCTTCTGTGCATTTGAATTTGTTTTAGATGTATTTTATTGTGAACTTCGTCTAGAAAGTGGTATATTGTGTTTTTGAAAAACCCCAAATAAATGGAAGATGCGTCAGCTATGGAAATCTGCATTGGATTAAGTCACACTACATCAAATTTGGGCAGTTTTGCTGGTATAATTAAAACGCTAAATTAAAATGTGGCGTGTGATGCTCTGTTTCCCTGTCTGCCCTCTTGTCTAATGATTCGACTGTACTGCAAGTCATCCCTTCTCTGCTGGTTGTAAAGAAGCTCTCCCTTGAGGGCATCTCTTATGCCCCTTCAGCATTTTTGTACTAGAGCATGCCAAGTGGTGGGGGGAAAAAAAGCTCTTATGGACTTGACACTTGAGAAGGAAAAAGAGACACACAGAGAGAGAAGCCACGCTGCCGATGTGTCAACTACCTTATGTCCCTTTTCCCATTGGAGGCATTTGTTCTGTGTGGCATCTCCAGAACAATCTCTGAAAGACCAATTTCCAGGATTGTTTTCTTAGTGGGAAGTGCCTTCTTGGATGAGGTTTCTTGATCGATCACCACATTTTTCTTCATGACCTAATTCTAGAATAAGCCTCCTTTGGCTCTGGTGCTGGCAAGAAAAGGTATTAAGTCCTGACAGCAGAGAACAAGGCACAGAGGTATAGCTGCAGAGTGGGCACAGTGAGAGCCATGCCAATAAGATTTGTGCCTTCCCCACAAAATCTTCCATCAGTCCTTAAACTTCTAGCGTCACTGACAGGGAGACACTGAAAATCATTCACATTTAAAGATTTTCTATTTGCTGTGGTCACATTCCCTTGATAACTTGGTCTTCTCCCTTTCTTTGGATGCCTGAGCTGTATTTTTAAATGCTCAACTGAGGGCAAATAAAATCCCAGTGCATCTTTTCATTGGGATGGATTGAATGAACCAATAATTTTCCTGCGCAAATACAAGGCAGAGTGCCCTAGTCAGTGCAATGGAGAATGGAACAGTATTAGAAGTTTTACTAAGCCAATAAACATTATGGAACATAACTGCAATTCTGTATATAGGTTTACTTGGAAATAAGTTTACCCAAACTCTTTGGAACTCTGTAATGAACATGTTTAGAATTGCACTGTAGCACCAGGGAGATCAAGATTCAGATTTCCAACAAACCATGAAGTTAACTGGGAGATCTTCAAGTAGATTCTTTCCCCCAATCTGCACTTTCACAGGATTGTTGTGAGGATAAAATAAAGAGAAGGCTACACACACACACATGACTTCTTGAGAGGGGCAGGGATAGGATTTATGGATAGCAAACTCATTCAGAGAATGGCTGCCAAACCATACTGTGAATACTTTGGCTGAAGTTGGAGAAGTCTCTTTGAAAGCGTAAATCAGAACACATCCATTGAATTAGGCTGACTCTAGTTGGGATTATCAGTTGGTTTTGGACTATGGAACACAGCTCCCACAATCTCCTAACCAGCATTGCATATTCTTGCTAGGGGATTCTGGGAGTCATAGTCCATAAAGTAATTTTCCCAACCTCTTGAATCTGGTGAGGATCTTAGATTGGGAGACATATTGTAAATTTCACACAAGTAGAACTACAACAAGTTTCCTCTATCACTCCATTAAACAAACAGTGACAGGCATCATACAGGACCTCTGAGGGCTTCTCTGGAAGTCCTACTGGATGATGTCATTGCTGTGTCCTATTATAGGAACATGTCCACAGGAGGGCAACCAAAATTGTAAAGAGTCTGGAAGCCATGGCCTATGAGAAGAGGCTTAGGGAGCTAAGTATGTTTAGCCTGACAAAAAGAAGGTTAAAAGGAGACATGATAGCCATGTTTAAATATTTGAAGGGATGTCATGTTGAAGATGAGGCAAACTTGTTTTCTTCTGCTCCAGAAACTAGGACTCGGAGCAATGGATTCAAACTACAGGAAAAGAGATTTCACCTAAACATCAGGAAGAACTTCCTGACAGTCAGAACCATTCAACAATGGATTCGCTGGGGATGCTTTGAGTGTTTGTTCCTGCATGGCAGGGGTTTGGACTCAATGGCCATTGTGGTCTCTTCCAACTCTATGTTTCTATGATTCTATGAACATAGTTGAATGCTGCTCCACATTCCCCTATCCTCTCCATTGGACAGTCAGTGGTCATGTTGAGAGGCAGAGTGCAGCACCTTAAAAAGTAGGATGGGGGGAAGTTTGTTTGTTGCATGGTTAATGGAGAATTCTAACCTCTGCAACAATGGAGGTCCAGCTGTACAAGATATGCCTTTTTTAAGTCACTAACAGGACGCTGGCTTTCGTATTTTCACATATTTTATTTCTTTCAGTGCATTCTTCCACATCTTTTCTATAGCCCTCCAAGAGCTGAAAAATATATTCTGAGACAACACATTGTCTCACATTCTGAGACATTCTCCTTGTGAGCAGAAGGAGCATCAGCAGTGAACTGCCTTTCTATGATTATCCAGACATATTAGCAGCTGAACAGCCAAGACAGAGAAAGGGTATGCCTGATGTTTCTAATGAATGTGCGGCCCATCATAATGCACTTTTCTAGTAGATTTATTCCTAAGGCTATACTTGTATATAATGTTGGATCATCAGCTCACACACATTAATTTTAATTCTGTAGTTACCATTGGACGGTGATCTTTGGTGTCTTTGGATTAGTATTATCTGGGGTACTGGGAGAAATCTACACAGGGAAGGGAAAAAGAATGGTGAAAATGGTTTCTGAAAAGGAAAATGTGACTCTCCTGCAAAAAAAAAAAAAAAAATCAAGGAAATAATTCATTGTGCAAACAGGAAGTCACAAAGTGTGATGAAACAGTAGTAATAGTCCCATTCTGTGCTTCTCATATGGAATACTGTGTTCCGTTCTGGACACCTCATTTTAAGAAGGATATAGACAAGTTAGGGCAGGTTCAGAGAAGGGCAATATGGAGGGTAAGAGGTATGGAGAACAAAGCAAGTGAGAAAAGACTGAGAGAGCTGGGCACATTCAGCTTGCTGAAAAGAAGACTTAGGGGTGACATGACTGCACTCTTTGAATATCTAACTAACTGTCACAGAGAGGAGGGGGCATGTTTTTTTTCTCTGCTGCCCCAGAGAGCAGGGCCAGATCTGATGGTTTTCAGTTACAGGAGGGAAAACTGCAATTGAACATGAAAAGGAACTTTTTGATGGTAAGAACAGTTTGACAGTGGAACCAATTACCTAAAGAGGTGGTGGAGTTTCTTTCTCTGGATGTCTTAAGAAAGACGCTGGACAGCTACCTGCTTATGATGCTCTAGCTAAAGGTCCTGCACTAGCAGGGAGTTAGACTTGGCCCATGGGCCCCTACTGACTCTACAGTTCTATGAAACTGGTCTCACTTTTGCCTTTAACTCAATTGTGCTGCCTTTAACAGTCATCTGAGATATTCTGTTGCATTATCGTATGGCTCTGATAGTGATGTATGATTCATCCAAGGTGCTGAAGGTATTCTGGGGATAGGATTCCACACTTTGAATAGCTCATTGAAAGTTTAGACTAATACCCAGAGCATAGTCACCTTGCTACTAATATTGGAGCCACCACATTCCACTGACTTTGGTGCGGAATTCCTAGCCCAACTAATCCATAAGATAGTGGGCCCTGAAGAGAAATATATTTCTCTGTTGGGTCAGCAGTCAAGCCATGACTTGGGATTGAGCTGAAAAATTGAGATGACAATTAATGGCCGCAATCCTATGTGGTCCAGTGTAGCATAAGTGCTCCACATGCAAAACTCTGTTACCACTGTCAAGACTCATCATTGTACTCTGAAAGCCACCGGTCCCCCAGCCATTCCATTGCTGCCAGAGAATGGAAGGGACTGGAGGAGGAAGAGGAGGATTTTTATTTATATCCCTCTTTTTTCCCCAGGTTGGGACTCAAAGCAGCTTACAGCAATTAAAAAGACACAGTTAAAAAGTCTTCCCATAATATCTGAAACCTGAGATCATCCAGTAGATTTGGCCAGAAGGCATGGCACAGCTTTTGTCGCTGAGGGATAAAAGCAAATATTGGACATCTGTAGGCTTCCTATCAGCATCTTTGGATAGCTTATTCTGTCATAGTTATGTGACCATTGCTTCATTTTTTTTCTTATAAATATTTCAATTTGTTTCCGAAGCACTACAACATCAGCTTGGCAGCAGTGTTTTAATAACTCATAAGTGCTTACATAACCCCACTTTTTGCCTTTTTTTTTTCAAACAAAAAAGCAAAGCAATTAGCTCAACTGGCAGTATGCTGTTCTGCTCTGTTTGCCAGCCAGAGCAAACAGAGCAGAAACAGGCTTCTGAAGAGACAATAAAGATGGTGGTGCATTTTCCAACCAGGGCATTTAACAACAGACTTATTTTGGTGGGACTCAAAGTACAAGTTTCTGGACTTTCCTATAAATTTGTTATTGTTTTTATGTTCCTTCATGTAGCGTCTCACTTATTCTGGCCCTATCTTGAAAAATTTTGTTCTAAGGAGGTCTGCCATTGCCTTCTTCGTAGGCTGAGAAAGTGTGATTTGCCCAAGGTCATCCAGTAGGTTTCCCTGACTGAGTGGGGATTTAAAGCCTAGTCCTCCAGGGTCCACTCTAAGGCCATTTCTGTACTAGACTGCAAAGCCCAGGATTCCATAGGACGTTGAAAGTGGAATAATAGCACTATAACAGTCTAGTGCGGAAATGGCCTAATACTCAAACCACCAAGCTTCAATTTCCTAGAGGTTACACTGATAAATGGGTTTCAGCAGAGGCATTCGCCATTCCCAGTATGATTATTTAAATCAGTAGTTTTCTGATATTTAAGCTGATTTTCATTAGAAAACAAGGAAGAATTTCATGGCACCTTAAAGACTGAATCTAGAAATCTAAATTATTTGTTCTGATGAGATTAAATCCATTGAATTAATTCAGAAGTGCTGATTTGATAAGCTTCCATTGATTGAACTGGTCTCTTCTAGTTGGGACAAACAACTGAATTTAGTTCTCAAACGTTTATTATGGCATAAGATTTTGCAAACTTCAACGATCCACGTCATTAGATGCATTAAGCATTGCTTTCACTGACAGGTATATAGACATGTTGGCTTGAATTCTGTCTGTCATCCATCTATCTATCTATTTAGCTATCTATACACATACACTCTGGCCATTTCCGCACTACATTTTTCTAGTGTTATTATTCCACTTTCAACCTCCTGTGGAATTCTGAGGTTTGTAGTTTACTGGGGCCAAAGTGCTCTCTGGCTGAGAATTCTAAATACTCCTCCCTAAACTGCAAACCCCAGGATTCCATAGGAGGTTGAAAGTGGAATAATAGCACTAGAACAAGGTAGTGTAGAAGTGACCTGTGTTAAATTTTTTAACATAACCTGATTACAATAAAAGTAATCAAAAAGAAAGAGCAAATTACAGCATCCTCTAAATTTCCAATAACAAACACAGAAAAAAATACATAATATGACATAATAATAATAACACTAAGAAACATTAAAGACATTTAAAAAGATGGTTTCCAGCTTTCTCAACACAGACTCTGCATCCTCCATTTATATATATAAGAAACTCTAATTACTGATGTCAGTCTAATACTTCCACTGTCTTCCCAAAATAATGATTTCTGAATCATACAGTCAATATACTATACTCTTTTTCTTAAAAAAAAAAAAAAGTATTAAAGGATCCAAATGCTCCTTGTCTTTTCTCTTCCCCAGGGAATGCAGGGACCAGAGGCAAAGGAATAGGAGGGAGTAGCTCCGGAAGGAAATGGGAGAAGGGTCACGGTGGTGGTGGTGGGGAGTTATTTGTGGTTTTTCCACTTTTGCAAGGATTCTGCACCTTGAACCCTGACAAATATTGATGGGCCACTGTATAGGGAAGAGGGAAGGAAAACAAACAGAAGGAGGGACAACATGTGACACATTTTGTGTGCGCATAATGCAAAATCTCTACATGAGAAATTCAGAGCAGCACCACCCGCAGCATCACCACCACAACCCACAAAAACAACTCCATAGAGATCGGCTACAAGATCAGCTAATCCAGAACATCAAACTCTGAGCGGAAAGGTGGACAAGAGCAATGTCAAAAGAATCCATTTCTTTGCCCCAGGAGTCAAATTATGGAAACATGGATTCAGGAAAAAACAAAACTTTCACCATAGCATTCACACAGTGTCCAGAGTTTATATAACTGCAGACTCATTTTTTTTAAAAATTCCCTAGATCACCCACCAGATGTGCTGACTTACATATCCCATCATCTTATGCATGGTTTGCTCTCTGTGAGCTGGGAGTTGTAATCCAACCAAAGGAAGGGTGCCACATTGGGGGAGCCTGTTCTAGACAGGCAGTAAAATTAATAGCAGAGAGAATGCAATGAGACCAAGAAAGAAAAAAAAGTGCAGAGTCAAAGCATATTCCTTGCCAGTATGAATAGAATTAGAGTAATCATTTGGATAGGTCAGAGGCCAAAGATAAAAGCATAATAAATCCCCAGAAAAATTAGATTACTGTAAGCTATTAGAAATTAAAAACCTATATAAATCACAACGGTACAATAAATGGTATTTGGATAACAGCGTTTGACTGATTAAATTAGATTTCAGTTTGTGGAAAGCTTCTGGAAGCAAGGGGAAGAAAAGACTGGAGCGCTAAATACACATCTATCCCCACCTCTGCTCCTCTGATAGAAACAATTATCGCAAGAAGCAGCCATGCATAATTTTAAGAAGCTGTCTGCTAATATATTTTTCTTTGATATTTTGGTTCTCTTGACAGTTCCGACTAGCATTGGAAAGATGATCAAAGATGGAGGCAGGTCCAACAGAAACTGCACACCCTTCTGCTAGATTGGACCACTTTAAGCTGAAAGAAGAAGGGTGTGATTCCTTTATTGAATTCTCTGGTGTGAAAAATAAAAGCCTGCAGATAGAAAACTGGCATGTCAGAGAGAAAAACTATGCTTCCTGGGGGGTTCTGGGAGCTGTAGTTCAAGAAAGGAACTTTCCCAAGCTTTGTCGCATGTTCCAAGCAGCAAGTGCAATCACAGCATCACAAAACCAAATTGGAGACCAAACAGGAGAAGGGAAGGCTACTTCTTATCCTCATTTTGGATTGGAGTTTCACATCATGTTCCACTTTGGTAGATTATTGGATATCTTGTTGTACCCCATCCTTATCCTACATGGATTTACTTCTATTATCATTTTGTTTCTGGTTACCATTTTCTTGCAGGAACAAGGTTAATTTCTGCTACTGTACTAGAAAATATAATGATACAGAATCTCATTATTTAGAAACTTCTCCCATTCTATTCTCTGTCTATTTGCTTTAGGATGAACACTAATAAAAAATAATTCTACATATCAGAGGTGCATCTGCACTACATAGGCCTTTTCCACACGACACCAGTGGTGTAGGAATATGGAGGGGGCAATTTGCCCCAGGCGGCAATGTTTCTGGGGTGTCCCAGCCCATAGCCATGCCCCCGTGTCCCCTGGTCATGCTCCCTCACACCCTGGCTACACCTCCATGTGCCCTGGTCATACCCCCATGCACTGTGGCCTCCTCCTGCCCCCCCTCCACATCCTCCAAGCTCTGCCACTGAATGACACGCTCCCATCACAAACCCAGCAGCGCCTCTGTCAGGATCAGGGCATATCCCCAATGCTTCCCTCCATAAGTGACTGGCTGCCTGTGGAAGGGAGCACAAAGGACATGCTCTGCCCTTCTGGACTGCAGCTGGCCTTCTTCCCATGCTGCAGTAGGGGAGGAAGTGCATAGATCATGCTTCCAGCCCTTCTTCATGGCCAGATGGAACAGAAGGCTTGCACGATTCCTCCCAGTCTTTTCTTCACCTTTGTATCTTTTGCCACCCTCAAATTGCCAAGTTTATGCAAAAATATCAAAATCACTAATACAAATTACCTCTTTCTCTGCACTGGATAGATGTTGACATTTGTCCCTGATGCTAACAAGGCCTGTAACACCCCATCTTTCCATCTCACTGTAAGGGGACAGTTGTTGGGTTGCTGCACTTTCTCCCAATAAATCTTGCCCAAATGAAACAGAAATCCAGATTTTGCGTGAACCTTTAATCTCAATAACATTGGACCAATCTAATAGCAACGCTTGGCTATACTTCCACAAAAGGAAAATAATACAATAAATGTGGGCTTCTACACACACATACAAAGAGATGTATTTTGCTTTGCAGACAGCAGTCCTGGTGGTGAGGGGTGGATGTTGTTTTCCAACAAGGTCACCTGAATCATCTGAACATTCCAACAGCTAATGCTCTAACACCTGAAGAAGAAAATAATTCAAGCTATTTAGGGCAATCTAATGAGCATGAAATGTACACTTCCTTTACTTGTGAACATTTCAAAAGAGAATCCACTGGAACCCATACAATGAGGCCAAGAAAGGGCAATTATGAAACAGCAGCAACGCTAATATTTTTAGACAATTCCGTTTTGTCAGATCTAATTGTAAAAGTTGACACGCACACACTGCCTTGATAAAATGGGGAGGGGGAGAGATGGGGACACACACACATACACTTGAATTAACCGTTCCTCAAGGCTGTACATCTTAGAACTTCCTACAGTCTCTGTCTAAGAGCAGGATAGAGAAATATTACCTTATTAAACTGAAATGTAAAAATAGGAATAACATCATCGTATGGCTGCAAAGATTAGCAGACACTTTTGTACTGTTCTGTCTCCATCTTCTTTTCAATCTATTGAAAATGTTGATTGTAGTCTCTCTCCTTCTGGTCTTAATTATAAAACAAAACAGTTTAGTTTAGATTGGTTTCAGTAAACACTCTCCTCCCAATCTTACTCAGCCCATACAGTGGAATGGTCCATTTAGAGGCTGTGCTGAAGCAGCCAACATTTCTAATCTCAGGAGAGGTGTCAAAACGTTATGACAGTGACTTTGGATGATGTACTGTCTCCAGTACCTTGGGCTGTGAACTCTTCAGATCGCATAAAGAAAGGTGTCGTGTCTTTGTGAATTCAAAAATATTTGTCAGAGGAAAGGTTCAGGCTGATGGACACATCCCTAGCAAAGACAAAGGCTTCTAATACACACCTAGGCAAACCGACAAAGTGTCTCATCATTACCTAATCTTCCCAAATGATTGAATTAGTCTATAGGGCATCATTGCGGCCCTGTCCATTTTGTCATTAAAGCAGCCAGCAGTACGACACACATAATCACCATCTTGAAGCTGTCACTTAAGCACCCAGATGGTGCCAACTCTACCATTAGGTGAGCTGAGCTGACTGCCTCAGGCAGCAGATATTGGATGTCATGAAAGGAACAGCAGATGGTTAGTTATTTAATTGGTTATGATTTTATTGTTAGGAATAGGGAGACGCATCTGTGGGATTTTCTGCCTCTTGAGCCAAAATAATTTGGCTAGCTTTGGGAATTATGGACTTTGATTTGGGAGGGGGGGCATTTGTTTCTCTCCTCACTCAGAAACGTGTTTCACATGGGCCTTGATCTCAGATGTCAAAAAACATAGGGCAGAATCCTTTTGGGAAGCTACAAATGCATAGCAACTGCAGTTATAGCGCTAAGCAGTGCATCCTGTCCCAATCCCTCCAATCTCCACTTATAAGACAGCAGCTGCTGTGAACAACAGCGGTCTGAGGTCTAGTCTGAAGAAAAGTATTCTGCAGGCCATGAAGAAGAGGAACTATTAATGAAGCTGGAGGCTCAAACTTCATATGGCCACAATCCTTCATTGTCATAGCATACTGTAAATATCCCCTGGTGGAGTTATGCCACACTAGCACTATGGAAGCCTTGCAGAGAATAGAAGTATTGTGCACCGTGTGTTCCAGAATGGGCCCCGTTGCACAAGGCACAATGGGCAACGTTTCCGCATGCACAACGTTATTTCTGAATACAGCCATTGTGCATCAAAATAAGTGTTCCACATGCATGGCACAGCTCACACTTGTATGTATTGGTAGTAGGATGATGACATCAGAGTTCACTCTCCTATCACCATCCTAACTGGCCAAGACTTGTCTTCCGTTACATATATCAAATCTAAGTGAGCCTTCAAGTTTCTTGTAGCTGTAACCTAATAGGAAGACTTAGGCATTCATTTGGCCTGTTTGGCTGCTTAGCAGCCATATTGAATTCAGACTCTCTTTGAAGACACAAGGTCCCCTCCCGCCTCCGTGCCTTTTCTTTTAGTGAATAGGCACTGGGAGATATCCCAGGTCTGGTACAAACCGAGTTAGTCCTGACTATCTTCCAGGAGCCTCTGTTTGATGTCTGTTGATCAGTGTTGGACTCTCTCACTACATTTCAAGTCTCCTTTAGGTTTTGGTCAGTGCCTCATAGCCTGTCCTAAGCAGAGCAGGTGCAGTGTTTTCTTGTACCATGGAGTGTTCTACTTAAATGAATTTTTTTTAAAAAAAATCTGCATTCTTGCCTCTACATGCATTAATTCAACTTACGATAGCTTCATCATGCCTTGGTTCCAGCAGCTAGCAAGAGGCCCTCTCTGAATTCTAACTGTCACTACTGTGCAGTTGCATAGGGACAGGGGAGTGGCAGTTCGCCTTGGACGGCAATGTTTTGGGGGCATCCCAGCTAGTAGCTACACCCCCACGTGCCACTGCCACACCCCCATGCACCACGGTCTTGCACCACAGCCACACCTCCACGCACACCTCCACGCACACCTCCACGCACACCTCCACGCACTGTGGCTCTGCCCCCATGTACCATGGCCCCACTCCCTCCTGTCCCCCCTCCACACACTCCAAGCTCTGGTGCTGTTGTGGCCTCAGAGGGACAGAAGAGCAGCCAGTATCTGTTGGACTTGATCTTCTTTCTCACTCTCTCCCCTTTTCTTTTGTTAGGGTTGAAATTTGGGGTTCTATAACTTGCTATAGAATTAATACTTGATAACAATTAACCATGATATTAATTGGCATTTTAGATATTCAGAGCTCATCAAGCAACCTTGCTTTAGAGTTGTTTATTCTGCTCTGCTCCTGTTTATAATCAGTATGTACAAGCGAAGGAATTTTGAAACATCAGCAATGTCTTTGAGAATGACCTAGGATGTAACATGGTCATGTAGACTCAGGAAGTTAAGGGTCAGATGTAATGTAACATGTGTACAAGCTGTGACTCTGCTAATGTTGATGCATGAATCTTTTCTTTTCTGTAAGCATGCTTTAATATAAACATAAAAATGGTATAAGAAGGGAAGCCTGGAAGAATAAATCATCCTTCCTGGGATCCTTTGACCAAAGTTATGTGTGTGTGTATGTGTGTCTGTCTTTCTTTCCTTCTCTTTTCTACCTTCCTACCTTGTGTTTGGGGGTTCAAGTCAGCTCCGTGTTCCACCTGGGGATATGGGGAGGTGTGGTTTGTTTATCCACCCTAACACTTTATGTTTTCTTTTTGTGTGTGTGGTTTGTGTCTATTTAGATTGTAAGCCTGAGAGCAAGGACCTATCAAATTAACAATTTGGAAGCTGATCTGGGAGCATTCTTCAGTGAAAGGCAGGATATAAATGATCTAAATAAATAAATAAATAAATGTGTAAACTCATTATTATCTTCTGACTACCTATGTCTGTCAAAAGAAAACATTAATGTTTGTGTGTCTGCACACGCAGGCACGAAAGAGAAAGAGAGCATCCTATGGATTACGAGGGCCTATATCTAGATTCAATCCAATACAAATGATTAGAATTTTCACCCAGCATTTACTGAATTTGTCCTAGTGGTTTTGATGCATCAGTACAAAATGCCCTAAGGAAGAAAACATTTTCATGCAAAGGAGGAAGAGGAGAAGATCTTTTCTGTGTCATTGCTAACACTTGGCTGTGGAAACCTGGATGGACAGGGCTTCTTTTTTAACAGTATAGTGTTCCAAACATTTCACTGTTCTAGCATAAAGACCCTTTGCTCCCCAACCTTCCCATGTAGTGAGGAGGAGGAGGAATAAAATAAAATAAAATTTTACAAAAAGAGTTTACAAAAAGAGATTGAAATTAATTAGTCCCAACTACGCTAAAGCTATTGGATCAGCTGGATTTACCTTTGTGTCGATTCACCATTCAATTCCACTCATTTTTTATTTTTTTAAAATTTAATTATAAGAAAAGAAAAAACACAAAAAATACGTAAGGTGATAAACACAAAAGTAAAGGAAAAAAGATTGCAACAAAAAAATGCTTACATTTCTATTTCTCTCTAAATCTATTTACATAATAATACTTATTCAACATATAAATCATATTGATTATATATTTTGATTATACATATCTAAATCTCATTCTCATTATACCCATTGTTGTTATTTATTCCCATACTTAATGTTTTAAAAAAATATATTATTAGTAATTTCATTCTTATTTCTTTCATTTTCAAACTAGCTGATTCACCATTCAACAACTGATTCAGTAGCTCTATTATGACTGGGACTAGCAATAGGATTTTAAGAACAGGACTTAAGTTTGATGATAGCTTTGTAAATGAAACTATTTCAGATTCCCAGTTGCTGCATAGGGATATATGTATGCACACATGCCAGATAAATATCTTCAGCAACCCAGAAGCCTGCTTGGCTCAAGTGAAACAAATTTTCAGCAGCATTAATTTTTGTTCCATTGTTCACTTCTGCATTTAACTACTGAAATCAGACCAAAAGGAAAATGTTTTTTTCCCCCTCTTGCAAATGTAATTGATGCACTCCCAATAAACTCTTCTGTTCCTGGCTGTTATGTTCCAGAGCAAGACTAGCTAGCATTCAATAAATGGAGCAACAGAATGCTATTAGTATTAAGTGGCTAATAAAAGAAAGAGTTATGGAAGCATGTTAATAATCTCAGTGCATGGTGAGGCGACAAGGGGAGAACGGATGCTCCTTATTACCAATTTGGATAAAACGTGACTTCTAAGAATATTGGATTGCTTCTAAGAAGGAACAGCCTAACAGTGGTCGACATTTTATTGGGAAATGGATAGAGTGATCAGGAGCTTAATTACCCTGAACATCATCTATCTGAACGGCTTTAAACTACAGAAACAAAAGGAAACCAGAGCAGAACAGGCTTGGAATGGATCAGAAATGGATTTGGTGGCGGCGGAAAAGTTGTATATTTTATTGTATACGTTATTGGGAATCCTGTATGACCACTACATACTATGTGGTGCTATAACAACTGTACAGGGCTATGCAGTGGATTCTGGACAGATCTCCTTCCTGCAAACCCACTTACCAAGGAAGCAGCTGCTGGGGTCGATGAAGGTCTGTTCCCATGTCAATTGAGAAACAGCTGCCTGATGTTCCTACTATCTCCCATGAGCATAAGCTATCTCCATTGTAGTAAGCTGAAGCAGGACCACTATTGCAAATCCCCTTTGTGCTGGAGATCATTTGTGCAGGAGGCTGAGACCATCATGCAGCTGTTTCTCAATCAACAGGGTACCCCCACTGATCCCAGTGGCTGCTTGCTGGTAAGGTCAGCTAGGGGAACATTAACAGTCCCTAAACTAGGGGCTCTATAGGGATAGTGAATATGTAGCAGTTAGATATGTGTACAGTGACTCCTCCACTCTCACAAGGTCCAGGGTGCATAATCCTCATGAACTTCCCCCATGATCCCCCTCCCATTTGCTTCTGGGGCTTCCCTCCCATTCCTTTGCCTTTTGCACATTGGGGCCAGATGAAACAAAAATGCAAGGTAAAGGCTTACTGGTACTTTCCCCTCAGAGGGAGAAGAGCAGAGTTCTGCTGTTCTAGCTACTTCCAGTTGCCATCTTGAGAAAGGAGAGGTAGGAGCAAGGAGAGCACCGGACCAATCAGCAGACATTACACAACAGAATGTGCAGCCACATGGCAGAGAGAACACACCTCCAACAGTGGGAGGGGGACTTTGCTCACAAAGCAATCTAAACACAAGCCTGGCAAGCCTGAGGTGAGGAATGCAAGGGAATGGGAGGAAGAAAATGGGGGCGGAGGGAGGCAAGCACATGCCTCATGAATAATCAAATTTGCAAAGGTCAAACCTGTGAATGTGGAGAGAGGACTGCACTGCTAAAAAGATTCACATCACACAGAAGTTAAACGTATAATTAACTGTCAATAGAATTGAAAAGCAGCTAAGATCATGGTTCTTAAAAAGGAAAACAACACATATAAACAGTTTAAATAGTATAGCACCTTATGAAAAGCTCTGTCCCATGAATCAGACCTCAAAAACCTAATGAACAGATAATAATAATTATAATATAGGTATGTGGGTTCCCTCCTTACAAGAGGAAGGTCATCTGTTTATGACAAAATATGGAGAAAATATTCTCCTAAAATCCTCCAACCAACATGAGTGGGGGATTCTGGATGTCCGAGTCCAAAACATAACATTTTCCATGCACTGATCTGTTTACGCAGAAGTCTGTTCTCACAACTGATGGCTTTGCCATAAGCAAAGCTTGCATTTGAACTCAAAATGTGTTCTTTCTGCAACAACCTGAGCTCAAGCCAAATGTGTGAATAATCATTCACACCCAGAGATATTTTTGAAGCTGATTTAAAAAAAAAAAAAGCTATGTGATTTTTGTCATTTTTGCAAACATGAAAAAAAAAACTATTTTGACTTAACACTTGTAACCATTTCATTTGCAGCAAATTGTCAACAGTGACAAACAAAGAAGAACGTTTTGATAGCAACTGAATTTCATTCGCTTCTTCTTTCATTTTTTTTAAAGGGAAAGCAAAATGTTCCCATGTAGGGCCCAACCCACCAATAAAATCAGACAGAAAGGATGAGAGCAAACAAAACATGGAGTGTAATAGGTTTTATTGGCATTATGGACCTCTTCTTCTGCCCAGGAAAATGTGAGCCTTATCCAAAGACAAACAGGAAAAATAGCCATTCAATCTTTCTTATGTGGTATTCTCTGGTGTTCTGTATACTTCAAAAAATTAAAGCAATCTATCAAACATACTGATTGCACTACGCTGTGGAATATATCTATATGACAGCTCTCTGTGCAACTGAGTTACTATTGTATTGCTAAACCTGTCCCCCCATTCCAGAAAAAAAGAAAAGACAGGAGAGCACCTCTGAGTATATACTTCCTGGTCTCATGTGGTTAGATAAATCCACCAACCTGTCTGTATTTTGAGATCTTCTTGGGAAGCCATTCTGTCTGTTCTACCATATGCACAAGTACATACAGTGTGAACAGAGGTGTACGGATGGGGGGGGGGTTTGATGAGGGCACTCCACCCTTGGAGGCAATTTTTTGGGAGTGCTGCATGCAAGATGGCCACACACCCTCACAACGCAGCCATGCTCCTTTGCAACGCGGCCATATCCCCTGTGTGATGTGGTCACATCCCGTCATGATGCAACCACACACCCCATGCAATGTGGCCACGTCTCTGCCCCTCTGCCTCCTCACCCCGCCCCCCCCAAACTCCAAGCTACACAGCTGAGTGTGAACATGGTAGAAGGCCATCTTGGTAGCTGCTCCCAGGCTCTAGAGCTTCCTTCCCAGACAGGTTAGACTGGCACTTTCCTTGCTATCTTTCCTTACGCACATCAAGACTTTCTTGTTGCAGAAAGCCTTGGAAGACTGACCTGTTTCAAGAGGAAAGGGATTTGCATAATGTGATGGATTTTCTACTTGTTGGTTTCCTTTTAATTGTTTATTTTTTAAAAAAAACTTTATTTTTGATGTTTTAATCACATATTTAACTTTTCTACATTGTGATTTTTTAGTTACATTCATTTTAACCATTGTAAGCTTAAGGAAGTTGTGAATTGGAAAAATCATGTGATAATAAGAAGGAGGAGAAAGAGGAGGAGGGGAGTTCTGTCCATCAAATCACAATGACAGCATTATGTACAGATGGGCAACCTATAATGTAAGCTTGGAAAAACTGCTATGTCCAAAACCAAATGTGGCATGATCTCTCACCAGAAGCCAAAATGACTAAACTGAGACTATCATACTTCGGACACATCATGAGACAGCATGACTCATTGGAGAAGATGATAACGTTCAGTGAGGTAGAAGACAACAGGAAAAGAAGATCGTATTATAGAGGGATTAGTTCAGTCAAAGAAGCCATCCTCAGGAGTTTGCAAGACCTGAGCAGGGTAGCTAATAATAAAGTTTCTTGGAGGTTTCAATTCATAGCCTCATCGTAATTCAAAGCCTACTCGACAGTAAAAAACAACATGAACTTTTAAACCCTGATTTGTTGCATTCATAATTTGGGTGATCATGTTTAAAACGTCTTAAGCATATACCTTTTTTTTAAAAAAATGTTATATATGCAGCAGCCCTGTTATGCAATATGAAAAAAAACCAGTCTTAAACAACAAAGATTCCTTTGAGCACCAAAATATGAAGTGAGGATTTTCTATCAGGTCACAGGCTGTGACACTCAGCATAGACACTTCTGTGTTGCTTTTGAACTGCAGTGTTATAAAACCTTCATGCATTCTGCTGGTGTGGAAGGTAGGAGGGGAGAGAGAAGGAGAGGAGGTTCTGGCCCAAGGCAGTTCACATTCTTCAGCATTTGCAATTTCAGTACATAATGCAAATAAGAAAATTTGCATCTGATTAATTATTTTGAATTAATTTCTCTTCTTCTGCTAGCTCAAGAAGGACAAGAAAGCTACACAAGATGTGGAAGATTTTGTTCAGCTACCACCTCCTTGCTGGAATTACATCCCACATTTTACAAATATTTTAAATACATAATCGAAAAGATGGAGAGCTAAGTTCCAGGAAGCACAATTCATGTCTACAATATTCACAAAACTGTTTCCATCTTGCTCATATCTTAGCACCTGCCCATTGCTATATATGTTTTCCCCCGTCCCTAGTCTAAGGGCCTTTCTGAACTATACTGTTGTAGTGCTATTAATCCACTTTCAACATCCTGTGGAATTCTGGAGTTTGTAGTTTACTGAGGCCAAAGAGCCTGGGTGAGAATTCTAAATCCTCCTTCCTAAACTGCAAACCCCAAGATTCCATAGGATGTTGGAAGTGGGATATAGCGCTATAACAATGAGGAAAGGCCCCAAGGTTCAGTATCACTCAGCCTGACAAGCCCCACAGCCATACCCCAAAGAAGAATCCAAAAACCCAGGTAGCTGTGTTGATCCATGACAGCAAATTAGTTCTAGTAGGGTTTAAGGGAAAAGAAATCTTTACCAAGAGCAAGCTAAAGTAGTGGTGATGGGCATTCAAGACCAAGACATTCCATTTGGGATAGTACATAATAATATGGCTTTGCTGGGGGAAAAAATCCACATTTACCCACAGCTTCTGTGAAAATTTCAACTAAGGTCAGAGTGAAGAAGGGAGCCTTGGATTGGTGGGAGTTGTAGTAGTGGGGATGCCATCATAATCTCTGCTAATCAAAAAGTCCTGAGACTCTAGCTATTTCCACACTACACTGTTACAGTTCTATTATTCCACTTTCAACATCCTGTGGAATTCTGGGGTTTGTAGTTTACTGAGGACAAAGAGCTCTCTGGCTGAGAATTCTAAATGCCCCTCCCTAAACTGCAAACCCCAGAATTCCATAGGAAGTTGACAGTGGAATGATAGCACTAAAACAGTGTAGTGTGGAAATGGCCTAAGACACTGAGAACTCCAGCTATGCTGCTCCACTGCTGGAATGTGGCCAGAACCATGCCCTTGTCCACACAGAGGACTCCTTCTGCGAGGAGGAGGGAGAATTCCCAGAAACTCAGAGTGGGGTGGAGTATCCTTTGGAAGTTTTTAAACAGAGGCTGGATGACCATCTGTCCGGAGTGTGTTGATTGTGCATTCCTCCATGGCTGGGGGTTGGACTGGATGGCCCTTGTGATCTCTTCCACTCTATTATTCTATGAGACCCAGAAATAGGTGAAAAGTTGAACTATCTGGAATTCTGCATCTGCATCTTCTGGTTGTGAAGACTCCATCTCCTCCTCCCTGGAGGCAATTCAGCAATTCATCAGTCTCTAGTTCTGTACACTCCATCTTCTCAATGGAGGCAGTTCATCTCCCACCAGTCTTTGGTTCTGGGGACTCTACTTCCACTGGAAGAGTCCCTCTAGAAATGGAGAACCATGACAGGTCAGCTTCAGTCTTGAGGATCACAAAATATTGGGTCCCTTCCATCTCCTATGGCAACAAGAACACTGGATGTCATTGGGAACAATTTCCCACAGTGCCCTGATATATAGTGAGATTCCAAAACACTGTGATGCATTTAAAACGGCAGCTCTAGGATACAGACGCTGTTTCAAAGAGAGACACAGGACAGACGTCAGTGTCCAGGCAGTTGCTGAATGATGCTTTGGGGTATCACCTGGCCTGCCTGTCCCAGTGGACAGAATGGCCTAGGGATAACAGACTCAGTGGGAAATCCATTTAATGGCAGTCTCTACAAAGACATTTGTTGCCAAGAAAGATTCGGCAGAGAAGTGACAATGATCAAAAGTGAACTGGGGTGTGATTGACACCCTCTGTAGTTGCTTAAGTTTCATCCATCATGTAAATGTCCCCAGGGCATGCATTCGCTAGACTTTTTACCTCCACTTAATTGACTGCCAAATAACTCAGACACTCCTCAAATATTTGAGCCAGGATGCAAAACATTTTATGATTTACCCTGGAGATCACCCGGGAGCAAACGTTTGAGTAATAACCAGACTCGCCTTTACAAAGGGCAAAAACTACTTAGCAACCGGTTAACCTGCGGCCAAACCGAATTGCAGACAATCTTAGATATATGCAATACACAGGCTAAGAATTGTGGAGCAAGTGTCAGAAATATGAAATGAAGCTGAACGACTTTGCGTTGATTTATTCCCTCCCCTCCTCTCCCCACTTTTGCCTGGATTCCTTATGTAATAAGGTGATTTTACATACATGGAGTGTGTTTGCATCCATAAATCACATCATGATATTTCTCACTCTAAGTGCTCTGATGGTAGTTTGTTGTTGTTGTGTGCTTTCCAGTCATTTCTGACTCATGGTGACCCTAAGGTGACCCTATCACAGAGTTTTCTTGGGCGGTGTGTGTGTGTGTGTGTGTGACATTCCCAAGGTCCAATGCTCTAACCACTATACCATGCTGGCTCTCTGATGATTAGTAGCATCTACAATTAACAAGTGGGAAGCACTGGACAGCAATCTGCCAAACTAGATTTTACTGGCTAAGAAAAAGTAACTCAGATCTCTCACAAGGGAAGATAGTATGTATGTATGTGTATATATGCACACACATACACACACACACACACACACACACATATATATATATGCTGATGGATTGAAAAATACGATATTTATCTATGTCTTTTGAATGGAAATGCTGAGCAATTATTCTTAGCACGAGAGCAACTCATATATGTTCAGTTTTGGACAGAGGCATATCTAGGGAGGGGCAAGTAGGGTACATGCCCTGTTTGCCAATGTCAGCAGGCTGCAAAAAAGTTATGCATGTAGGAATGAGGTAAGAATAAGAAGGCAGGTGCTGTTTATGTTAGATACAACCCTGGTTTTGGAATCCAGGGAGTGCTAGTAAGTATTTTTGTGGCTTAAAATATATAGCTTTTCCTGTATAAAGAGTATTTTCTTAACATATTCTGTTTATGTATTTTTTAAAAAAAGCACAGTTTATACTTTTAGGGGCATGCACAATTAAAGATCTTCATCACAGTACAGTCCCACCACAGTCACAATTAAAATGATCAAGTAATGAGAACAGAGGGAAGTGGCAAGACTTTTCCCTGTTTCCTTCTACTATCATGTGGACTAGAATCTTGCTTTGAAGAAAAAAAAATTGAGGCAATTACATTTTGACATGAGAAAACCCCACCCAGTCTTTACTGCCTCTAAGTTCCATAGTCAGTATGTCTCCTCTGAATTCTAGGATGAGACCTGAGTACATCATGGAAAGATCTGTATGATGCCCTTTTCCTATTAAAAGGGCAAACTGAAATGAGCCAAGCTTACTGTCAGCATCAAAACTGAATCAACAGACCAAGGATGGCAAAGTCTACCCTTCTGCAATGAGCCAGATGTCTCTTCTATGGAGCAGCTTTGATTAAAGCTTATTTGGATTTTTTCTATTTATTTCTTTATTACCTCAGTTGCCAAGTTCCTGGAAAATGTCTTCTTCTTTTTTTATTGGCTTGTACGTTTTATGGCTTGTGAAAGAATCATCTTCGATCTTTCACAGCTTCCAGTTTTATTATTACGGCAAAGCCTCTTTATTGCCTTTTAGCATACTTCAAAAAGTGGGAGGTGGGCAGGTGATTCAACTCAATTGTGTCTTCTGTCTCTATCTTTTCCACTCTTTAATACAATCTATGGGTATAATTGGTCTTTAAGTCAAGTTTATTATTGGTGAAGTGGTATGGTAACCATCTTAGCAAGCCACAAAATGTTAGGAACAACAATTTCAGAATCAATATCAGGATGTGAATGAACAAGCTATCCAGAAAAAACAACAACAACACTGCTGTAACTCAAAGAAAGGAAATTATCTATTAATTACATGGAATGTGTATGTCTAATTAGACAGGCTGGATTACTAACCCTTTATTCCTATGATTTTTTAAAGAGACAGAAAGTGATATGTAGCATAAATTCATGAGCAACCAAATGAAGATTTAATCATCTGAACACTTTCTTTGTTTATTTACTTAATACACTCATTTTCTGCCAAAAGAGGCATTTATTATGGCTGTATTATCCAACAAATGTAACTAGAATGCTTACCTGGGAGTAAAACCAATTGGCCACAGTGCAGCTTGCTTCAGATTAAACATCATAGCATTGAACTGTAAGACCTGCAACCCTGTATACAGATTCCAAGGAGTCAACTCTGGTGGATAAAATACAAGGGTCATACTGAATGTAATGCCTGTGTGCCATTTTCTCTGAAATTGTTAATCCAAATGTGATGCTATTACACCACCAGACAGAGTAATTCTTACTGCATGATCAACATAATTTCTTTTTATTTCTAGGTGTTGCATAAGCATGGATATGAAAGAGAAACAGAGAACAATTATCAAGTTATTGACCAAAGAAAGATATACTGCTGCTGACACCTACAGAAGCCCCAGAAATATGTATGATGAGGTGACAGTTAATGAAAGTAATGTGAGAAGAAGGATCAAAAAATTTAAAGGTGAAACCAAAGTTGAAGACAAACCACGCAGTGGAAGGCGATTGACAATGGTCAACAATGAAAACCAAAACAAAGTGGACAACATGATTTGCTCAGACCAGTGTATAACTGTCCAAGAGATTGTTGAGGATCTTGGCTGTGGTAACATGTGCTGCTGAGCAGATTATCCACAACTTTGAATACAAGAAAGTGTGTGCCAAGTGGGTTCCTCCTCATCAACTTACTGCTGTGTGTTCAGAACTGTTGGTAGCATTTGAAGCCCACAGGGACACCTTTTTTTCAGGAATATTGGTAGCATCTGAAGCACCAAAGGACACTTCTTTGGGGAAATGTTTGCACTGGTGATAAGACCTGGGCATACCTGTATGACCCAGAAACCAAGAATCAGTCCATGGAGTGGCAGCATTCCACCTCCCCTAGACCAAAAATGTTCAAAAGTTCAGCAGAGAAGATTATGGTGAATGTCTTCTGGGATGATAAGGTTGTGACTTTGCTTGGTTTCCTTGAGCATGGGATAGCAATGAACAATGACTTCTACACTGTATCACTCCAGAAAAGTCAAGAAGCCATCTGTAAGCAAAGATCATGGAAACAGCTGAATATAATCTAGTTACATCATGATAACGCACAAGCTGATGCTTCTCTGGCAGCATCACAGGTTCTTATACAAATGGGATAGTCTCCGACTTACATCCCTGGTCTGAAACCCTCAGATTTTCACATGTTCAACTGGATAAAGGAAAGCCTTCAGGGACTGTGCTTTGATGATGTAGGCAAATTGGAAGATGCTATCAGATACTGGTTAAGGAATTTCCCCAAAAGGTTTTTCCAAAGTGGATCTAATTAGTGGCTTCAAAGGTGGCACAAATGCATCACCCTGGTACAGACTCTTTTGAATAGTACTGTGTTGTAGACAAAGAGTTATTTTACACACATATGCAGTTTCATACAGCTCATGTTGTTAACAAAGGAGTTATGACCTGGCAGGTATTAATTTCAGTACGACCCTCTAGGACAGTGGTTCTCAACCTTCCTAATGCCGCGACCCCTTAATACAGTTCCTCATGTTGTGGTGACCCCCAGCCATAAAATCATTTTCGTTATTATTTATTTATTATTTAGTTAGTTAGTTAGTTATTTCCAACATCAAATAGATTGGAAACACTGCCCTAAATCACTGCTCTGGATAGACTTCTAATGCCTAAAAACTGGTAACCCTCCCCCCTTTTTTTGAGCACAGAAAGCGTCCATCAACGCCAGAATTAAGGCAGTAGTTCTAGTTCTGAATGTTGGGTTTCCACAGTTCAAAAAGCCAGTCACTCCCAAAGGCAATGCTGAAACAGCCCACATTTTACACGAGGTGCAGGGAGGAAAGGACAGGGAGAGAGGAAAGATGGCGGTGGCATAAGCAGACACATTTTGTTTCACTCCCTCCCTCCCTCCCTCCCTTAAAGGGAGTGCGGACGCTGAACATACAAAAAGCGAGGAATGCAAGACAGTCAGGGCAAAGAACATAATACGTGCATGTGGCAAGCGCCAAGGGTCCAAAAACAACAAAGCGAGAGGAGAAAGTCATCCTGGCTATTTCTGCACTAGACTGTTATAGCGCGATTATTCCACTTTCACCATCCTATGGAATCCTGGAATTTGCAGGTCTCCTCTCCTCACCTCCCCCTTAACGCTCCGGCTCCAGCTCTCTCCTCTCGGTCTCCTCACCTCTGCCTTAACATTCAGGCTCCAGCTCTCTCCTCCCGCTCTCCGCACCTCCAGCTCCACCTCAGGCTCCTCCAGTGCTTTCCTGCCAGGTAGGGAAAGATGGGGAAACTCCCAGCATGCCTCCTCTCCCCTCCTCCCAGCGCAGGGGTCTCAGAAGCACTGCTCCCATTGGCTGTGAGGCCACCTTCTTTTAAAAGAGGGGCAGGATTGAGGAGCGGCGACCCCCAAAGGGGTCCCGACTCCCAGGTTGAGAACCACTGCTCTAGGATTTTGTTTCTGAGTAAATGCGTACATGACAGGAATGTGCAAAACAGTCCAGCTTCTTTTGGTATTTAAAATTAATTATTAAAACAGAGCAAGTGAATCTTGTCCATCAAACATAACTTGTGAAGAGGAAGCCGAATTTTTCTTGACTGAAACTGTTCAGAAATGTAGTTCATGCCTTTGCTAGGAAAACCAGTTTTCCTTGTTTATGGGTGTGTGTGTCTGCAAGTATGTGTGTTCCACAATGTTGCTAAGACTACAGTTCAAGAATGCTTGCAGAAAAGACTGTCCGTATTTTCTGATCATTTTCCCATCTTTTTCTTTTCTTAACACAATACTACAAGGAGTCTATGAAAGAAGTAAATGCAGAATTGTCACACAATGATCTGGATCGTATTGTTAGTCTTAACTAGACTAATGCTGGATCAATAAGATTTACTTAATTGCACCTTTCAACAATGGATTCAGCTGTTTTACTAATATCCAACAGAATTCAGGCCAGTGTTTTTGGACAGAGAGACTAGGAGCCATCCATCAAGGAAAAGACCAGACATGCTCATCAGTAAACTAAAGGAGACTTGCTATTGAACAGACAGATTTAGAATTGCTACCCATGATGCATAACCCAATGCTATATACATAGCAGGGCTATCCAGTGTCTTAAAGTGGATTTTTCTTTAAATAGGTGTCCACATAGCCAGAATTTTGATGACATTGCTATTAATAGTTTGATTTCTCAGAGTTATTTAAAAAAACACTTCATTTACAATTTCCTGTTTCCTCTCCCACTGATGTCCATTCCTACTGTTACCCTGTGTTTTGGGGGTCCCGGGAGGGGCGCCCAGATTGCCAAATAAGATACCAAATTGGGGAAATTAACTGGAACACTCTTTTAGCTAGCGAGAGGCAGGGTAACTTTGCAAGGATCTTTAAACCCAATGTATACAGCGGCAGGTCAGAGAGCAGCTAGACAAGGTTTTCCAAATAACAGACAATTCTTTATTAAAGACAAAAACACGAAGGACAAAACATAAACTAACTAGCTGAGAAATAGAAATGGAGGTTTGTTTGGGAAAGGCAATACGACCTGTCTCGTAGTCCTGGAGAGAAGAGGGGTTCCGGGGAAGAAAGCTCAGCCTGGGGAGCTGAGGGGAGTCCCTTAGACAACTGGCAGCAAGGCAGGATGGCAGTCCAAAGTGATCCGAAGCCATTTGAAAGTGAGGGGTTTTTATAGGGGAGTTTGTGCCTGCCGGCAATGGCAAACCAGGTGAGAACAAAAGGAGTTTTGGCGCTGGACAAAGGATTTGGAAAGGTCAAGTTTAACATGATTGGATTTGCGTTTGAAGACAATAGCGTGACCAGGATGCTGATAGCCCAACATAAAAGAGTAGCTCAGCTGAGAACCGGGTGGCTATTGTGGAGTTTGCGACTGGAAGTCCCCTGAAGCTGGGAGCGGAGTTTAGGCTGCTAGCCTCAATAGAGTCTGGAATGTAAAACCATTAGTGGCTGCACTCATGTCTGTGCTTGTCCGGAGGACCTCGCAAACACGTGGAATGTGGGAACTGCAAGCCAGTCCAGCCAAGGCCAAATTAGATGATATCAAAGTGATATCTGGGGGTCCTCACCCAGGGTGCCATACTGCAAGTAACACTACTACAATGAATCCCATTTATTGCTTCCAATCAGTGGCAGTGAATCTACTCTGGATTTTATTTATAGTAGATCTCCAAGGTTCTGCATCTTATATGGTTGCTTCATCCAAACAGTTCTCTAAAGTGCCGAGACTTGTATAGGTGCTTCATCCAAAAAGTTGAAATTTGAATAGGCATTCCTATCCAGGGTGCTAAATCAAAATGAAAAACATCCTAATTTGGTGGATAGAGTTTAGCACCTTGGAGAGCACCTTCAATCACGAAACCTATCAAGAAAGTGGAATTCAGTTTTCTCCTAGAACACTACCAAATCTATTGTTTACAACCAAGCCCTCTAATGCAACCACATCTCCTTGGCCTTGCAAGACCAAGACACAAACTCTTGGCTTTACAACAAACATTTCTCAAACTTCAATATCCAAGGAGGTAAAGTGTTACCCTGATTTCTGGGGTCCCGGGAGGGACACCTCAATGTGCTCACAATGAGGAATGGGAATTAGCAAGAGCACCACTTGCAATACGAGAGGCAGGGTAACCTAGCGAGATCTTGAACCCAAAGTCAACAGGGTCAGGCCAAGTCAAGGAGCAAACAGAAGTAAATAATAATTGTTTTTATTGATGTACAGAACAGTTAAACACATGTATGCAACACACTCACACAGAGAACTATTGAAATAAAGGTAGGAGTTGGTTAGAGGGATTTTAAGAGGAGGTTTTGTATGGGAAATACTACACCTGTCCTGAAGCCTGGGTAGTCTGAAGAGAAGTCCGTAGAAATGGAGATTCTCAGCACGAGGAGCTGAGGGGAAGGCTCGCCGAACGAAGCAACAGCAAGGCGGGATGGAAGCCAGGAGCGATCCAAAGAGATGGTCAAAATTAGGGGGTCTTATAGGGGAAAATGTACCCATAGGCTAGTCCATTCCCAGGGATAACAATGAGTTTCGGGCTGGAGACAAAGCCTCTGAAAGGTCAGTATTTTGCATGATTGAGTTATGACAGCGTTGTCAATAGTGCATACAGTGTGCAAACTCAGAGTGCTTGACAGTTGAGTATTTGGCTCATCAAGCTGCCTGCTCGGGGCAGGGAGTCTTTTGTAAACAGCATGCATACATAATATGATCTTAAAGAGTACTTGCCTTGAGGTCTCCTAAAGTGGCAGTCTGGCTATTACAGGCCTGCCTTTATTGGTTTTGAATGATTCAGCTATTTTCAGCCATGCCTGTGTGCGTGCTTGTCTGGGGGCCTTGCAAGCACGTGGAGAGGAATGGGTAAAGAAGGCCAAATTATTGATATCAAATGATATCTAATATCCCACAAGTCCAGGCTAGAAAACTACGGTAACAAAAGAAACAAATCAACAAGGCAAGATTAGTCCCAGGAAGACTCTACAACAGGATGCACCAACAACAGAAAATGACAGAATCCCATTAGTGGTCACTTACAATCCCCAACTAAGAACACTCAAGTGCATCATGAACAAGCTTGAACCAGTTCCTCGAACTGTACTTATTAAATATGACACATATGTTAGATGGAATTGCTGTAAAGAAATATTGGAGAATAATATTGTATATAAATATGACAGCCCGTATTGAATATGCAAGGTTATGGAAAACTGAGCAGATACCTACAATAGACCAATGGTGGGCAACTTTTATTGAAAATTGGAAAGCAGATATAGTCTCTCAGAAACTAAAAGGAAAATCAGATGATGACATTAATAAAGAATGGCAAATTATTCTGGACATGGGTTGGGTGTTGACAGGAAGCAATTCTTAATTCATGGTAGTATGTGTAACTAGAAGGAGAAAATCAGGGGAATATCATGGAACATGTAAAGCTGGGCTAAAAAGCAGGAACTATCTTGTATGTTAACAAATGTAATGCAATGCATAATGTTAATATGTCAATGAAATAACAGTTAATGAAATCCAGAGAGGAGTGGAAGACAGCTGTAATAATTCGGTAAAATATACAATGAGAACTGTTTGTTTTATATGATGGAATTACAATAAAAATAATTTTTAAAAAAAGAACAAGCTTGAACCTGTTCCTGAGCGTAACACAGCCCTCTCACAAGCTCTGGAAAGCAGGCCTTCATTGACCTACAGACAGCTTCCAAATCTTAAACAACTGCTCACTTACAACAGGAGATATAACATAGATGGTAAGACAGAGGCAAGACCCTGCCATAAACCCAGATGCCAACTATATCTCTGCATCTACTTTGGGATCAATATTATGTGTGTGTTTGTGTGTGTGTCATCAAGTCATCTATCAATTTATGGTAAACTCATGAATCTTATTCAAGGAATACTCAGAAGTGATTTTGAACTTACTAATAGTAAATTTGGAGGATTAAGTCCAATATATTTACTTATATACCTATTTGTATTTAAATCAGTGTCTAAAGAATTGTATTTTATACTGTAGAGAAATCGGTAGTCATATTTACTTTTCCAGGAGATCTGTTTCCTTTTTTTATTATTGCCTGGGAAGAAGTTTTTTCCTTTTCTTTTTCCTTTTTTTCCCCTTCCTTTTTCTCTTGTATTTTCAAATCCCCCTTCTGCTTTATTTTCATTTGTTTTCCTGTATCTTTTTGTAATTCTATTATCTATATTTGTTATTAGATATTGATTTGATATTTAAAATTTCAAATGAAGGCACTTACCAATCACTTGATGTCCAATTTTTTCAACATTAATAGTGAGCAGAGATGTAGCAAAAGCAGTCAAAAGCTACAATGCAAAGTAATTGCATAATATCAACAGGACTTCTGAGAAGACCCATCAGTATAGCAATCATCCAAGTTTATGTTCCAATGAGAAAGGAAGAAGAAGAAGAGGAAGAAGAAACTGAAAGATTCTTGGCTGGAGCCCAGGAAGAAACTGATCATACAGGAAAACAGGACTTCTTGTTAATCATAAGTGATAGCAATCCAATGCAATGTTGGATTCAACAACTGCAACAAAAATAGTTCTTTTGTATCTCGCAAGGCTTTTTTGTGAGAAGAAACACATCTTTCCTTGGTAACTCACTAAAAATGTGTACAGTGGAAAAATGCATACAAATATGTTTTACACCAGTGATTCTCAATCTCTGATTTACTGGGGACTCCCTGTAAAAGTATAATTTGTTGCCAGGGACCCTCAAGACTTAACTCAAGATTTAAATATTTAAATTTAGATTCAAATTTTCATATATCTATTTAAATATTCAAATATTTATTTATTGATTAAAGGCTTCTGGAGACTAGGACTCAAATCCTTGCTCAGACACTGGGTGACAAGTCCCTGTTGTGGCTGCAACTGATGGTATCCAGCAGCAGGGCTTCATGGACCCCCAGGGGTCCCCAGACCCCAGGTTAAGAACCGCTTTTTTAGACAATTGGAAAAATATGCACATGAGAGAAACTCCATAAATAAATGCTCACCTCAGGGGAAAATGCATTTAAAAGCACATACAGATTTCCAAGAAGTTGTCAAAGTCTCACAATCTGATATAAAACAAGGAGAAGGAGAAAATGCAGGTCAGATTCAAGGAAATACAATGAAATTAAAACAGATTTTTTTTCAACATCCATAACTCAGGTCTTGTCCTATGCATACAGTTCAGAAAAGCTCTGGCAAATTGTTTAAAAGTTGTCCTCTACTTGTTATTTATCACGATGATTCAGTGGTGGAGCCTGGAGTGTGTGGAGGGGGGGTGGGAGGGGGCGAGGCTACGGTGGGAGGGGCATGGCCACTGTGCACAGGGGCATGGCTGTGTTGCATGGGGCATGGCCAGGGTGCACGGGAGCATGGCCAGGGCATGCCAGGGCTACAGGCCAAGACACTCCAGAAACATTGCCGCCCAGGCGAATCGCCCCCACTTCCCTACGCGACTGCATGATTGCCCTAAATCCTATTGTTTGTCCTGACTATAGAAAAGCACTGAATCAAATGGATGTATATATGTGCCAATTCACCTTTCAACAGTTGATCTAATCTGTCTGCTCTAGTTGAGACTAAGGCCATTTCCACATGAAGCAAGGGAACCACCCCGCACCACTACTTACCGGATCTTCTGGCTCCCCTATCTGGTCCAGCCTGCTCTAAAGCAGTGTGTGGTTGTAGATCCGCCATTTCACCATTTTGGTTGCCCTTCTCTGGACATGTTCTAGCTTGTTGACATCATTCTTGAATTGAGGTGCTCAGAACTGGACACAGTATTCCAAATGAGGCTTAACCAATGAAGAATAGAGTGGTCTAGTTAGATTTGAGTGAGTCTACTTGGGTTTGAACTAAGGCCTTTTCTGCACCCTATCTTCTTGCACGGTCCTCTAGTGGAGACCCTGGCAGCAACTCTGCTGGGAAGAGACCACAATGAGAGCACTCCTCTCCTCGCGAGATTAGCTTCCTGCCAAAGGGAGTGTGATGGACACTCCTCTTTCTTCCGCAGCATAGCCAGGTACTTTCCCAGGCTGTGCTGGGGCAGGAAGCACTGCCATCACACTTCTGGGGCTTCTGCAGGACAGAAAACTCATCAATGGTTTAATCTGTGATCATGCCTTCTGGGGTCAGGAGAGGAACGGGACTGTGACAATATCATGCAAAACCATCATTGCAGTCCCACTCTTCTCCCATTCCCATTCCAGGGCCCTTTTCGCATCTTACCTTCTCCCACGAAGGGGGAGGCCGTCTAGCGCAAGAAGCCTCTTTCGCAATGCTGCTGCTTCCCCCCTCCTTCCTTCCACAGGGCGCTTCGTGATGATGCGACCGTCGCATGAGCACCCCACCCCTTCCTTCCGCAGGGCACTGTGGGAGCTGTAGGCTCTGCGGGGAAAGGAAGCGCTTCCTGGCCAGCTCGCCGACGCACCGCATGGAGGTAAGTGTGCAAGTGTGGCACGAGCATTGCGCGAGCGCGGGCTATTTTCGGCTTCAAGCTGAAAATCAAAAAATACACCCCCACCCCGCTCCAGCCTCGTAAGCGCCACACAAGTGGAAGTGTGTCGTGTGCAGCGGCGCTCCCATTTGCGTGGTGCTCAAGCGGTACTCGCGCAAAAAAAAACATGCAAAAAGGATACAGGATGGGAGGCTACTGTGGAAAGGGATTCCAGCCCATACCTGGATGATCCAAGCTGTAACATTCAATCTAACAGTCGGGTTAATTACCTTTTTGAACTACAGCTGCCTGAATGCACAAGCCAGCATGGCACTTCACCCCGTCTTCCCTCCAAAAAAAGCATTCCCAAGCCCTGGCAAGGATATAACCAAAAACAATGTAAATGAAGGTTTTGTAATTAAGAGTTATATATTTCTCATTGAATTGATTAAACTTTGTGTTGGATTTGACTCAGTTAATGGCACTGTGTCCTACAGTATTAGACAGTCACTTTGGCCACTAAATTTTTAGTTCATTCCCTTCTCATGTTTAAGTTGTAGGCTAGTCTATAAGCTCCAGAACTGTGATATATAATCACATTTCAGGACAAAGGTTCTCTGTGGCTTTAACTGTGGAGCAGCTGTTGCTGCAAAAATAATGAGTGCCACAGTTCCAGAAAAAGCACTCACCAACCATTGGTATCATTTGCATCAGTATAGATCTTCCCCAAAGAGGCATTTCCTCCCCTCCTCAATAAAGTGCTTAAAAGGATGATTAATGCAGTTGTGAAATGAGCTAGATTAATTAAGTCACTTATGTCAAGATAATACAGCATTTTTCCAGTGCATTTGACAGTGTAATTTAGGCTGTCTTCATTCCCAATTGAAAAAAAAAAGATGTTGAGGTATATATTTCTGAAACTGAATTAGTATATATTTTAAAGGAATTAACAATGAGTATGACTGAAATGGATGCATATTTTCTAGTCAATTTTCTGCTAACTAAAATTGGCTGATCACAGTTGGATTTGGAGTTACTTTTGTAGGTAGAATTTTCAGGGTCACAAATACCTTAAAATACAAATGCTACAAAGATTTACTATTTGTCCATGATTCGTTTTTCTTAACTGTGCTTAAGAGTTGCATCTCAGTAGAAAACTATGGTTGAGGTTTGGGCATAAACCATCGTGTAAATACACGGTTTAAAGGAGATTTACAAACCATGGCTTGAAGTGGCTTTGCAAGCCATGGATCACATCAGTGGTGGTGAAGTAGTATATTTTTATCATGCAAGTCAAGAGAGGCATAAACTGTGATTTGAATCTATGGTTTACAGTGGATTTTGCAGTGCATTTGTAAATCATGATTTGCTGTGTATTTTCATTTTTTTTTTCTTTTTTCTTTTTTGTCAAGATAATCATATGTGCTCTCCCTGCCTTACTTGCTTCACTACACTCTCTAAACACTTGGTCCTAATATGGATTTTGTCCGTGACCTTGAATTATGCCATCAACTGATGCACTATGAGAACAGATCTATTTCTGCTAGTATATATATAAAAACAGTTGTTTAAGCCTCTATTATGGATGCATGTTCAAGGTCTACTTGCATCTCAGCAATGCTGTACTGGAAATTATGGACATAATACAGTGGGAAGGACTTCTACCAGCACACAGTCTGAAATATTTCTTCTCTTGCATGACTTGACTGAAATTTAAGACATTGCCTAATGGACTGTGGCCTGTATTTTCCCTTTGTGAAGTATGAAGCAAGTAGTATAACTGATTTGCAACAACACTTGCAAAAACACTGTAATAATATTCAGACCTCAAAGTATATATATGTGGTAACTGTGGCTAAATTATAGAGTTGCCTCATCATATTTGTATTGGCCTTTAATGAGCTAAGGTTAACATTAATGACCTATAAGGAAACTTCAAAACAGTGCTACCTAGTAAACTTGAACACTCTGGAAGAACAGCTGTGATATATAGCCATGCAGCTCAGTTTCCTTTCAGCCTTCTGTAACATTGCCATAATTCGGAATGGCTTACAGATGTTGCTTTAATGTGATAAGTGTGTGTAGAGTTTATACATAGGCATTGCAGTGCATTAACATCAACTAATCTAATGATCTGAGCAGAGTTGCGGCTACAACACATTGCAGAAGTACACCTTTGTGTATAATCCTTCTTAAAAATAGAGTTCCATATGTGTTACTGTGCTCTGAAGAAGTATAAATATCTAAGGAGTATCAAGAGCTGCTATGGCTTTCAAAAAGAAATCCAGAATGTTTATTAGGTGTTAGTGCATGCTTTGGGGATGGGTGAGAATTTTATTTCAGTTCATTTTTAATAAGAATTGACCTGAATTATCAAATTGCTTCATGTTCAAGATGGAAAGAATTTGAAATCCAAAGCATCTGGACATACAAGAAAGAAAAAGATTTGCACTTGTAAATCCAAGGCTTTGATTTGCCCATCCAAACACAGGAGCTTGACTATTAAGAGTCTTGGATCCCTTAGAGGGATCTCTTGTTTTGATCCCTCTAAGGCCATTTCCACACTACACTCTTATAGCACGATGATTCCACTTTCAACATCCTATGGAATCCTGGGGTTTGCAGTTTTGGGAGGGGCCTGGCAGCCTCTCCCTAAACTGCAAACCCCAGGATTCCATAGGATGTTGAAAGTGGAATCATCGTGCTATAAGAGTGTAGTGCGGAAATGTATATTCAGGCATGTTAGTGCTGAACTGGGATTCTGGCTTGTGCTTTTCCAAAAAGGCCCTTCAGCATCTATGTGATAAGCAAGTACACATGCTTATCTCCAAGTGGGGAACAGGTGTACCTGTTGAATTTGCCAAATGCACATGGGAGAGAATCTCGTTTCAAACCATTTTGAAGAACTTAACAAAACTCACAAATTTCTTTGTATTAAGGATGGAAAGAACTTGAGGTCTTTCTTTAAAAAAAAAAGTGGCAAATGAGTGAATCTGCCAGGGTTTTCTTTTTTAATCTCTAATGATTAGATCTGTTGAAACATTCTCAGTATTAGCAAAATAAGCGCACAAGTAGGAGGGATGTAGAGGAGCAAGATAAACTCATCTCTTCCATCTCCATTTCAATCTCATTCTATATGTGCAAGTTGGCTTTCAAAGGCAGTGTCTTCTGCCCATGGAGGCTCTCCCATCCCTTCCATCATCACTTCCATCTTCCTCTATATGTGGATGCTTACTTTCTAGAGGGAAAAATGTCTTCTATCCATGGAAGCTCCCCTTGTGACTGGGATTCCTGCCAAGACAAGATGCTTCTTTTACCCAATTGATAGCTCTGTGGCCCAGTGAATCTTTTCCAAGTTTTACTGTAAACTTTAAAGGAACTATGCAAGGCATTTTTGGGTAACTCTGTTCCACCGACATGGAAGCCACCAGCCACCACTTTCAGGATGTCAAGCCAAAGACTATGGGATTTGAACTATCTGAACTGGGAATCTCAGTGCCACCAGAGCATGCTTATTCAACATCTACAGTTGTGTTACCCAATATGTGGGAGACCTTGAGGTCCACCAGCAGTGTCAGTGTCTCCTTAAAAATGTGGGGAATTATAGCTCAAAAGGAGGCTTGCAAGAGGGGGATAACTACAGTATCTTTTCACTTGTGCATGCCAGTACTAACTGTGAGATACCAGTTGAAACTCAAAAGAATGTTTTATTGGGGGATTCACAGATACACACAAGAAATCAAGCAGTCCCACAAACCATACAAGGCTAGTTAATGGAAAGGAGAGAAAGGTTGGATAGAGAGAGATTTCAGGTATATAGGGTGATACTTACCAGTCCTGGAGTGAAGGATCCAAGAGAGGTGGCTCAAACACAAGGGCAGCATGGAGGAACAAGATTCTGGGATGCATTGTGACACCCAGAGTGCTATCAAAAAGCAAGGGTTGGAGCTAGCGCTTTTAAATACCCTTTTTTCTATGCTCAAGGTGTGAGTGTTAATTGCTGTCTGGCAGAGTAAACAAAAGAGATTTGGAATGGACTGATTGTCTTACTTTGGGTGACAAAACATTGATGAGAGTCCTGACAGCCCCTTAATGTCTTGGTTGGTATGGTGAATGGGTAGGAAATGTGCACAGCAGAGGTGCCTGCCTGCCTCACTTGGGTAGTTTAGATGTCCGGTCGTTGATAGGATTACTGGAAGTCTGTTTACTCCAGGTTTCCTTGCTTAGCTCTTCTTGACCTTATGACCTGGCTGTGCTGAGACCATGCTGACCTAACCCCCGCATACTGCGAGAGTCTTGCTTGCCATGTGTTTCTCATCCATAAGTGTCCAATTTTTAATACTTCATGACAATTAAATGATATTTCTTGCCAATTGTGCTATGTCACATGATAGGATGTGGTAACAATCTCTTCAAGCTCTGAATGCAATTGGGAGGCAGCATGAAATTTTCAAGTTAGCAAGAGCCTAATGTAAATACCAAGAAGGTATTTTTGCTCTGAGGGTCCTAGAGAACAAGAAGTATTATGGTGGTGACAACAAATAGTACTAATTCAGTCCCAGACTGCATTGCAGAAGACACTATGGAGGAGGGGCTGCCTATGGAATCCTAGGGTTTACAGTTTATGGAGGGGCAATTAAAATTCTCAGCCAGAGAGCTTCTTGGTGTCAATAAACTATAAACCCCAGAATTTTGCAGGATGTAGAAAGTGGAATGATAGCACTATGACAGTGTACTGCAGAAATGGCCTAAGAACCTGAAGACCATGGTTCAGTTCTCTGCTCAGACATGGAAGCCCACTGGGTAACCTTGGCTATGTCTCAGCCCTAGAAGCCCCACGATAGGTTCTCCTTGGGGTCACCATAACTCAGAAACAACTTGAAGACAAACAACAACCACCAGCTTTTCTTGGGAAGGCAGTGCCTCCGCTTTGCACCAACTATAGCTACATCCCTAGTAGCTAATAAATGCATTTTTTACAAAAGAGAAATAAAAATAAAAGAAACCCAATGCCTATAAGAACACAGGTTATAGGAACATGGGAACCCTGCCTTTTACCAGGTCAGCAGCATTTGTTGGCATAGTTTAGAATTGTCCATTATCTCAACCAGAGTTGTTTTCCACTATGTGCTATACGATCCTTCTTAATGAGTAATATGAGGGATTGAACACAGAACCTTCTATATGCCAACTAGGTGCTCCACCTCTGACCTGTTGTCTTTTCCTATAACACCATGCTGCTTTCCCTTTAAAATGACAGTGAATGATACTGTGCCCATGAGTCTCATTTAATTGCACTTGGTGCTCCACTGTGGAAGCTATTTTGGCCATTAGTTACTCGATGGGGTCTCTTTCTAGAGGCGAGAGGTGGAACCAAAGTTCCACTGAAGGGCAAAAGAGGGCAAAGCACGGTCTCAGCATTTGCTGTTTTTGCAGCACTTTAGAATGCTTGCTTGATTTTTGTTGGTTTCAAAGCCATTTCTTGCTATTAGCTTTTAAACACTGGTGAAGGTGTAGCCTTTAATTGCCTGTGAAATGCTTTTAGAATGCCAGTTTGGTTTTAGTAGTGAATTACTGCTTCAGAATAATCAAACGGTTAATTAGGAAACTTGGGAGGGACAGAAACATTTTTTTCTCTTGGATCACAAATCTTCTGTCTCCTCTGGCAGGAGCAGAATTTTTTGGAATCAACCAGATGACTCAGAAGAACTCATTTAGCTAAAATCCCAATTTGCACTAAGGCCAGAACTCAAAGAGATAGCTTTGTCATCATTATAAGTCCCCCCCCCCGCACCTTTCCCCTCATAATGAGACAGAATCAAACATGGGAGTGGTTTGACATTCTTTATGTATTTATTTATTTATTTCAGATTGGAACCAGAGGTCTCTGGTCTTTAGACTGCTCCTAAACCAAGAGTTTCCTTTTGAGTTGTCTTGTCATAGGGTTCTCATAGTAAAACAAACATTCAGAAGTGGTTTACCAGTGCCTCCTTCTGCACAGTACTAACAGGTGTTAGTTATGGAACCACTAGTAGTTGTCTCTGAGAGATGCTCCATCAATATTACCATCCACTACCGCTCCTGCCCAGTAGCAGTAACTATTTGGCACATTTAGTCTGGCTTCTAAGCAAAAGCCTGTTGGACACAGGAGACCCTACCAATAGCAATATTACCATCAGCATAGCGCCTTGCCTTATAGGAACATGCAATCCCACCACCACAAAAACTAACTACCACAATGGGTTGTGAAAACCTGCGAAAGCATAATGATTGTGAAAGCTGGGTAGTGCAAAAAAGTTGACATGACTCATTAGAACAGACAATGATGGTTGGCAAGGTAGAAGACCGTAGAAAAAGAGAAAGACTCCATCACAGGTAGGTAAACTCAATCAAAGAAGCCACAGCCCTGAGTCTGCAAGACCTGAGCAGGGCTGCTGATGACAGTGTTAACTTGGAAGTCATAGGTTTGTCGTAAGTCAAAGTCAACTTGACAGCAGGTAACAACAACACTTCAAGGGTATGAATCATTCAACCTCCTAGGTGTTGTTGGATCTCAGATTCCAGTGTTCTTCATCATTGGCTATGGGCCCTTTCCGCACGTTACCTGCTCATGGAGGTGGGGGTGCCGTTCGCGCAAGCAGCCTCTTGCGCAAGGGACTCGCATTGCTCCTCCATTCTACCGCATCTGGGTTGCCGGTCACATGGCCGTCACGCGAACGCCCCTTCCTTCCTTCCGCAGTGCAGCCTGGGAGCTGTAGGCTGCGCTGGGGGAGAAAGTGCAACCAGCCCGGCTCGCCCGATGCACCGCAGGGCAACTAAGTGCGTGAGGGCCCCGGGAGCATTGCACGACTGCACAGCATTTTCGACTTAGAGCTGAAAATAAAAAAATCCGTGCACAGCCCGCTGCCGCTCCCATTTACACAATGCTCAAGGGGCCCTCTCGCAAAAGAAACTGCGTGCGAAAAGGGCATATGTTGGGTAGGACTTCTGGGCATTGCTACCTGACATTATCTATCCTATTTCAATTTGTTTTGGCTGGCAGGTCTTCCTGGAAGCCTCTCCCATTTATCATTTCCATAAATTTGCCAGGGGGAGGAAGTTGTATGGAGGACTTCTGGGAATTGCCATCATTGATAAGACTTCAAGCTCCAGGTATCAGATGTTATTCTGCAGGTACACAGTAGTGTCCTTATGGCAGAATTCTTAGTGGAAAATGGTTCTACTCATACATGATTCTCCAAGTAAGTGCAAGAGTTCAGTGATGAGTGGAGCCCAGCATGAGGGACATAGTGGTGTAAATCTTCATACGTTTCGTGACCCCCTTCTTCTCACTGCTGTAAGACATCAACTGGAAACTGAGCAGTCTTTCAAAGACTAGTCAGAGTTCTTTTGTAAAATTCCACAGGTGGGGCTTTTTGCACAAAAAAATTGGCATTTTCTGCACAGAATTTTTTTCCCTTCACATAACATTTCTTGTGCAGAAAATAACACTTCTGCAGTGTTGTTGTATGACAACACATAGACAAAATATAGACAAAAGGTTAAAATTCTCAGCTAGCCAGGTTTCTCCTCACTGGGGCTTACCATCACACAGCCTTTTCATTTGGGATTCAGATATTTGTAGACAGACTTTTCATCCCTAAAGAAGATGTAGTTCTTTTCTCTTCTCTCAGTTCCATGTTCAAACTGTGAGTTGGGCTGCAGCTCTTCAAACTAAAGGACTATTGTCAGCTTTGAACTGACAAGTTCAACACCAGGAAGGAGAGAACAACAAGAAAGTCATCTTTGCCACCCCATGAACCCATAAGTAGTCAATTTCCCACCACTACTGGAGAAGCAAACAATTTTCTTTTTCCCTGGGGACAGTGCTGTTGTCAAACGAAGGAAGGCAAGTCATCTTAAGTGGCACACACTGGAAAGAGAAGGCTGGGCACTGTTTCAATTGGACTTACACAACTTGGGGAGACTTTTGCTTATGTTAGCCTACTGCCTTCACGCACAGCATAGTGAACACTGTAGTGTTGTGTGAAAGACGCAGCTGTCGATCCAGTTGGCTTTTGTACCTGGGATGGGAGGAAGGTGCTATCCTTTACCTTAGGCAATGAAATGACTTGGACCTTCCTTGATCCTTTGCAGTTGATGATATTCTTAAGGCTCAATTAAGATGGCTAGGGCTCTTGAGCAGCCAGAGATTCTAAATCAGCTACTTAATGTGTAATTGCTTAGTTACATAGCTAAGTAGTATCTCCTGGCCCAACATCTCCATTCAAAACTTACCAGGCAGCAGTCGCTGTGAGCCATGGAGGTCTATTCTCCTGCTGATTGGGACACAGCAGACTGATGCTTCCACTAATCTCTTGTGAATGGTCTCCAGTGTGACAGTCAAAAGCAGGACCTCTGTTGCAATTCCATCTCTCACTGGAGATCACTCATGGGAGTGGGGTGGAAATGTCAGTCTGTTGTATCCCAATAGACAGGAGAGCAGAACCTTGTCTCTCACAGTGGCTGCTGCACAGTAGGCCCAGATTGGGGGACTTTCATGATCCCTACTTGTTCCTACTGTATTAAATATGTAGAGATTATAAATACAAACCAGACATAAACTCTAGTTATGCATTCGTAACTGTGACTATTGATTCCATCCATTATTTATAGTGTATGTGTGTGTGTATGTGTAAAATAGTATATATTATAATTTTTAGAAATGCTTTAAATTAGGCTATTGGTTTTACCCCACCCTGATATCTTCATGTACAGAGAGCAATGCAATTATTGTAATTAAACAAGCAATTAAACAAAGTGGGGAGGGACAGAACTTCTTTGATCAGCTCTTTTTGCGGGTGAGTGTGTGGGTATTTCTGCAAACCTGAGGGTTCTCCCCTATCTTCTAATGCTCCCCTTTTGTGGATCCATAGTTCCATTTTGTCTGCATGAGGACGACCACTTGGAGAAGGCTTTGCAGTTTATAGCAGTGCTACCTGCTACCAGACCCTGGAGAGCTTCTTGACAAGAAAGAAACAACTGTAGCCAATGGGCACATATATAGTACCTGTTCATGACACAGAGCAAAACTAAAATTGTCAGCCCCATGCATCATATTGCTTAAGAGGCACTGGTTTATAAGACACTTTGGATTACAAGGGATATTCATCTAACAGCTGCTCCAAAGCAGTAAGTGCTACCACAAAACAAAGACTTCCAGTGCAAAGACCTTTTTAACAGCTTATGATTCTCAGTCATAGCTCTCTTCCCTTTTCATTTTTCACTCCATCCAAAATCATTAACAGCATCTGGGGTGATGAAGATGACTGTGATGAATGGAGATGAATGCTGATAAATGGGAGGCAATTAAGGATAGAAGGGGGGAAAATCCTGAACTCTCTCACATGCATTCAGTTTCAAATGAAGCATGGCCATTCAGGGCAAGCAATGAAAATATGGGGTAGTTTTGTTTTTGCTTTTTTAAGCCACTTCACAATATTAGATATACCAAAGGGATGCAGCAGAGAATAACATTGTGCATATTTATATTTGAAGCAGCATTCGTCTCCATTAGCTTTTCCCAGTCTAACGCCCTCTAGATTTGTTTGACTCCAAAATAGCTGCAGAGCTGCTGGAGGTTTCTGGAAGTTGTATTCCAAGACATCTGGAGAGGTGCAAGGGGTCATAGTAGACCACAAACTAAACATGAGTCAGTAGTGTAATGCAACATCCAAAGAAAAAAGCCAATGTAGTTCTGGGCTGCATCAAACAGGAGCATTATGTCCAGACTGAGGAAAGTAGCAAGGCCACTCTATTTTTCTTGGGTCAGAGCTCATCTCCAATACTATGTCCAGTTTTGGGCACAGCAGTTCAACAAGCTGTAACATCTCTGGAGAACAGCCACCAAGGTGATCAAAGATCTGGAAATCAAGTCTTATGAGGAACAACATAAGGAGCTGGGGTTATGTTTAGCTTGAAGAAGAGAAGATGTAGTTATTTTTAAATGTTTGAAAGATGCCGTGTAGAAAGTGGATCAGCCTTTTTTTTTTTTCCTGGTGCTCCAGGGACTAGAACATGAACCAATGGATTCAAATTATAAGAAAAGAGATTCTACCTTACTTTTTTTAATATATATACTGCAGGAGACATTTGACAAGGGATTAGATTGCCTCAGAGCACAAATTAATCTCTTTTTCTTATCACAAATCTTTGCATTTAGCCAGAGACAACCAGAGACCAGCCTTGATGAGAGACTGTCCTTTTGGTCAGCAACTATTCTCACCCAAATGCCTCTCTGCCATTTCCTCCATATCTTCCCCTGCCAATCCAGACTTCAAGGAGCTAGTACAGTTCCTATAATTCTGTCAATCTGGTGTCAAAACAACCTCCTGTCAGTCAGTTCTGTGAGAAAGTGTTGAGCTTTACCAGAACACCACTTCAAAGTGTGGAAAGGGTATTTAAACCATGAAAGCAGTCCCTTGTAGTCTGTTGGAAGCAGATTACCACTCTGTTCATTTATTCCCCAATCCTAGACTACCCCCAAGCCCTTCAGGTTTGAGCCTTCCAGCACTGCCCCCCCCCCGCTTCAGGAATGGTAACTATTACTCACTTGTCCCTAAAAATCTTGCTGTCCAAACTTCCCTCCCTTTTCCTTTGGTTAGCCTTATGTGATTGTGAGACTGCTTGCATCTTGTGTGCCTGATTGATAATGCCCCAATAAAACATTTTAGAGATATTCTCTAAATCTCTGACTGGTATTCCTACACTAGTACCAGTATACACAGGTGTTCAAAATCTCATAAGGTTACCCCACCTCTTGCAGGCCTCCCTTTTGAGCTAATATTTCCCCATCTTTTCACGGAAGCACAGGTACTGCTGGAGGATCTCAGGTTCCTCCACTTTTGGGGGGTAACAGGACTGACCCTCACTCCACTCCACCCCTGAGGTGTCTCCCCAAAAGTGGTGGGCTCGCCACATTAGGCACCCAGCTTTTATCCTCTTGCAAAGGTGGACAGGTAGTCCTTTGCCAGTAGTTTGCTGAATACCTGCAGCCTGGTTCTGCAGGGAATACAGGGGTTTGGAGCAGGCAGCAGTCCACCAGGTGGCAAGCAGACAGGCAGGCAAGAAGCAGATCTCTTTCCTAGAAATGGTGGTGGAGCTGATTGTGTTTTTCCTCCCACATACTGACTACCCCGTCAGTTGGTTTTATAGAAGATATGCTTCTGCTGTAGGTATGATGGGATAATGGTACAGCAGGGTTGGGAAGTTGAGGCTAATGACTGGTGTTCTTCTACTGTTCTTAGAGAATAGTAATAATAAAACTTTACATTTTTTTAAAAAAAGACATCAGTTTTTCCCATCTCTAGTTTACAGTAATTAGCCAAGGCCTGCAGCCTGCTGTACAGAGTTCATTCTGGTTGACTGGGCTCCACATAAACCATCCACATTAAGGTTTGCTAGCTTAATTCTGTCATTAATTGAAACAAAGGCACTTAATGGAAAATTAAACCATGCTTAAAGAAATCTGAGCCGTTATTTCAACAACATAACAAGGAAGTTGACAAGGAATCATAGAGTTCATTTCCCACCACTGGTATATCAAAAAACATTTTTTAAAAAACTATCAACAACAACATAACATCAGATAATCTGGGCTTACTGTACACATTTAGTCTGTCTGTTATCTTTCATTCCATTTCACAAGGGAAAGTGTGTGTTTGCTATGACCAAGGAGTGCTTAACTGAGGGCACATCATTTTTGAGGTGGAAAACCTGAATGGCATGTAATTCATCTTGGAAGACAGAGAAGGTCTTCTCCTGTGTCATTCCAAAATGTATTTCTCACAGAAGAGGGAAAGAGAAACCTTGGCCTTATATAGACAAGGAGACCACCCTCAGTTACCCTCTGCTTTGGTCAGACTTCATCTGGAATACTCTGTCCAGTTCTGGGCACCACATTTCAAGAAGGATATTGCCACACTGGAATGTGTCCAGATGAGGGTGACCTAAACGGTGAATGGTCTGGGATCCATGCCCTATGAGAAGCAGCTTAGGGAGCTGGGTATGTTTATTCTGCAGAAGTGAAAGTTAAGAGGGAACATGACAGCCATGTTGAAATATTTGAAGGGATGTCATATCAATGAGGGGACAGAGTTGTTTTCCAGTACACCAGAGACTAGGACAAGGAGCAATGGATTCAAACTACAGGAAAAATAATTCTGCCTAAACCTCGAGAAGAACTTCCTGGCAGTCAGAGCTGTTCAGCAGTGGAATATGCTGCCTCAGGGTGTGGTGGGGTCTCCTTCTTTGGAGGTTTTTAAATGAGGCTCAATGGCTGTCTGTTTTGCTTTGGTGTGTGTTCCTTCATGGCAGGAGGTTTGACTCGATGGCCCCTGTGGTCTCTTCTAACTCTATTATTCTATGATTCTATGATTCTATGATTCTATACTGACGTTCCATACAGGGATATATTTGTCAGTGCCTTAAGATTGCAGAAACTGATACTACGCATTTCTAATTGCACAGTGAGATAAGGATATTGTCAGATACACAATCAATTACACAATGGTGGATTCAGTTGAAAGGTGTTGTAACACATTCTTCATGTAACTTGTTTTTTTACTATGGAAGCCTGGTGTAGGTGCTCAGACATAGATTGATTATGGATTTTGAAAGTTTTCTTTCTGACCAACATGGAGGACTTTTGGTTTATAAGCAATCAATATCTGCCTTTTTCTGGAACAGTTTCTCATCACAGGGCATGTGAGTTTCATTTTACATTCAGTGTCTCCCATTGTCATGGCTTAAACACCAAAGTTGCATGCTGGGATTGCATACAAGTGAAGGGGAGGATAGGACAATTTTTATGATGCTGTAAAATACTGGAATACACAATGTTTTGCCATGTTGACCTCATACTTTTGTAGCACAGAGCAGAAGAACGGATCTTGTCTGAACCAAATGGGGAGATAACAGGCCCGGATTGCAGAATCGAATTATTTGGCATCATCATGGTCTCTGCCAATCTCCTCTGTAAATTAACTTTGAAACAGTAAGAGAGAATCCTTCTATCTTTAAGTTGATCAAGCCATGCTGATCAAGCAAACTGATTTGTACAGAAATCCCAGAGAAACAACAACACGTTGAGGAGCCCAGGTTAATAATTTACTAAGAAGAAACCAAGGAGGAGGTCAATGGCAAAGGCCACAGTTTCAAAGTAATTTAATCCTTTGCATTTTGCACAGTGGCCTTCCTCTCAAAGAGAAGTCAAACTCAGAATCAAAGTAGTAGTTGCCAAGGTGGTGGATGTTTTTCTAGTCCTTCCAGACTATATTGACTTTGTGTATCCTTCCATAATCATCTGAATTTAGTTATGGAGACTCTGTAGCTCAGTATAAAGATAAATGCTGCACATACAAAGAGTTCCAAATTTAATCCTCCTGTTATTTCCACTTAAAAATAGATTTCAGGTAGCAGAACCAGGAATGACCTGAGAGCTTAGAGCAGGGCTTTCCAAGTGGTGTGTTGTGACATGTTAGTGTATTACTTGAAGTGTGTAGGTGTGTCGCCTTCCTGGGTTAAGAAAGACACCCCTTACTCAATCCATTCCTGCTGCTCTCGCTGGGATCTTTTCTTGCCAAAGGCGACGGCAATGGGCCAGGATCAGGATCAGGTAGAGGAGCTGCCTTTCCCGCTGCCACTACCCTCGCCAGGGTCTTTCCTGGAGAGGGTGATGGCAGCTGGGCAGGATGGAGGGCTGCCTTTCTCCGACCTAGATACACCTCAGGGTACTGCACATACGTAATCCATTAGTTTAACCTCGACTTTGCTAGTAAAACTGAATTACTGTGTCACGAAATGATGCATGCCATAGAATCATAGAGTTGGAAGAGACCACAGGGGCCATCAAGTCCAACCCCCTGCTATGCAGGAACACCCATGAAACCATTCCCAACAGATGGCCATCCAGCTTCTGCTTAAAAACCTCCAAAGAAGGAGACTCTACCACACTCCGAGGCAGCATATTCAACTGCCAGACAGCTCAGACCATCAGGAAGTTCTTCCTGAGGTTCAAGTGGAATCTCTTTTCCTGCATCTTGAATCCATTGCTCCTTGTCCTAGTCTCTGGAGCAGCAGGAAACAAGCCTGCTCCCTCCTTGACATGGACAGCCCTTCAAATATTTAAACATGGCTATCATGTCCCCTCTTAGCCTTCTCTTCCGCAGACTAAACATACCCAGCTCCCTAAGCTGCTCCTCATAGGGCATGCCTTTCAGACCCTGCACCATTTTGGTTGCCCTCCTCTGGACACACTCCAGCTTGTCAATATCCTTCTTGAAATGAGACACCCGGAACTGGACACAGTATTCCAGATGAGGTCTAACCAAAGCAGAATAGACTGGTACCATTACCTCCCTTGATCTAGACATCATACTCCTATTGATGCAACCAAGAATTGCATTGGCTTTCTTGGCTGCCACATCACACTGCTGACTCTTGTTCAGCTTGTGATCTACTAAGACTCCTAGATCCCTTTCACATGTACCGTTATCCAGGTACATGTCCCCCATCCTATATTTCTGTATTCCATTTTTTCTGCCTAAGTGTAGGACTTTACATTTCTCTCTGTTGAAATTCATTTTATTAGCTTTGGCCCAGCTCTCCAATCTGTCAAGGTCGTTTTGAAATTTGATCCTGTCCTCTGGTGTGTTAGCAACCCCTCCCAGTTTGGTATCATCTGCAAATTTGATCATCATTTCCTCCACTCCTTCATCCAAATCATCGATGAAGATGTTGAATAGCACTGGGCCCAGGACAGAACCCTGAGGCACCCCCCTAGTCAGTTCTCTCCAGGATGAAAAGCAGCCATTGGTGATCATCCTTTGGGTGTAGTTGGTCAACCAATTACAAATCCACCTAATAGTAGCCCTGTCCAGCCCGCATTTTACTAGCTTCTTTGCAAGAATGTCATGAGGAACTTTGTCAAAGGCCTTACTGAGGTCAAGATATGCTACATCTACAGCATTCCCTTTGTCTATCAAGCTTGTAACCCTATCATAAAAAGAGATAAGATTCATCCGCCATGACTTATTTCTGAGAAATCCATGCTGGCTTTTAGTGATTATGGCATTGCTTTCTAAGTAATTACAAACTGACTGTTTAATGATCTGCTCTAGGATCCTTCCTGGAATTGATGATATTATTAGAGTCCTCTTTTTTCCCCTTCTTGAAGATAGGGATGACATTTGCCCTCCTCCAGTCTGCTGGGACTTCTCCTGTTCTCCGAGAGTTCTGAAAGATGTCTAAAAAGTGTGTCACCAACACAAAAAGTCTGGAAAGTTCTGGCTTTGAGAGCTACTCCCAAGCTGAATAGAAAGCTGTGAGTATATTTAGAAGAACAGTCCAATTCACTGGGCAACTAGACAAGAGTCATATGTCGCTGCTGCCGAGGTAGATCCTTTTTTGTTTTATCTTCCTTTCTTGCCTAATAGAATGTAAAACAGCCTTCCTCATACTAGTGGCCTCCAAATATTTTGGAGCACAATTCACAGCATACTTGAACTTTGGCTGTGTTGGCTGCCATTGAGAAGAAACATAGACCAAAGCATCTGTAAGGGAAAGGTGAATGAAGAGAAAGAAAATGAAAGACACAGCATTATAGTGCCCCAAGTAAAGGCCTATTCAGTCATTAATGAATTTGTGAATATCAAACATATTTTGTGTGGTTGCTGTCAACCTTTACAGATGGAAGGTGATGGTTTTCAGAAGATAACCTCCTTCCTTCACATACGAGACTTTCTATGCAATTAAGAATAGTGGGGGGAATTATCTAAATGAAATTAACAAAGGCTTTATGTGATTGAGAACCCTATAACCGTATTGGGCCAAGAAATTATTACATTTTCTCTGTAGCCTTTCCCCATAAGCAGTTAGAAGACCTGGGGTGAAAAAGGCAGGGCTGGAGTGTGCATCCTCAGTTCCTTCTACATGGTTACAATAAACAAGTACTTCAATAGGGGTGAATGGGCAGACAGATAGGGGTTTGCAGTTTTCAGGGTTAAAGTTTAGGGAGGGACCTTTAGAATTCACAGCCAGAGAGCTCTTTGGCCTAAGTAAACTACAAACCCCAGAATTCCAGAGGATGTTGGGAGTGGAATAATAGCACTATAACAATGTGGGGAGAAAATGGGCTAAGTCTGAGCATGACAGTACACACACACACACACAAATGTGTACCTGTTCCTCAGGGGAAAATTAGGATTTCTAGGGACTGAATTTAACTTCATTCTCCCCCTCACCTCAATTTTTAGTTTGTTTCATCTCATTTCTGCATCTGTGTGTAAAATTCCACAAAAATTTGTGCACATTTGCAAATATTTATCCTAGTGCTTGCATTTGACTGTGTAACCTTTCCTAAATTTACACATGCAATTTCCCCTACCTTTTAAATGCATTGTTTTTGCTCACAAAGCTCCTCTTTGTGCTTTTTCTACCAAACATCTGTCTTCAGATATATTCTCCAACTGAAAAACTGTATTGCAAAATTTAGAAAAGTGTGAAAACTGGGATGTAACTATGTTTTTGTTTGCACACTGGACAGGAAAGTGCAAATTGGTTAGGTTTGCATTAAAAAACCATCATTGGTAGTGTTGAGTACAATTTTTTTCATTAAAATTCTGCTTTTTTAAAAAAAAATTGTACACAATTACAAAAGAAAAAAAATAAAAGCTCTAAAATCTTGATTATTTTTTTTCTTTTCGGGCCAAAGCTCACTTCACTCAAATTTTTTTAAAGAAATTTTTATTATTTTCACAATACATAAAAACATATACAAACACAAATATGTATATCATTATTATAGTTCTTCCATTTCTGCCCCCCCCCGCTTTTGTATATCAAGAATTTTCCGGTTGAATCCTCCTTCTCCCTTATACATATCTTGTCAAATACCAACATACTCAATCCACAGACATTTACAAGTTTAGCCAGAGCATTACCCTTTTCCATTCTCTTTCAAAATTTTAAACCGTTTTATTCTTAAGGGAGTTAGATAATTTTTCATTTTTCATTGCCATTCAACTAACTGAATATATCTGTTTTATCTTTCCAGTGTTGTGCATATGTCAGCCATGCTGCTGTAATCAAATACAATAATATCTTCTGTTGTTTTCTAATGTTCTAGTTCTGGAGTAATGTATTCAATAAACAAAATTCTGATACCATTTCAAAATTAACTTAGCAAATTTTTTGAATTTCATCATGGATTCCCTTCCAAAATTCCTTAGCCTTAGAACAAATCCACCACGTATGAAAAAAAGTCCCCCCCCTTTTCCCCACATTTCCAACACTTTGCATCTCCGTTTTTGGTTATCACTTCACTCAAAATTTTATTGACCTATGAAAGTTCTTTTTCCACAATAAAATCATTCAAGTAAAAGAGGGGAAGGAGGAGATTTATTTTTTTTAAAGGAAGAGGGTAGAAAAATAAACTGGCCAGAAGAAAAAGCAAACCCAAACCCACAACTGTGGATATTTCTCATATATATTATCTATCTATCTATCTATCTATCTATCTATCTATCTATCTATCTAAAGTACTGAGAACAAAGTATGAAGGGAAAACAATTTGTCACCAATTTATTTGTATTCATAATCCATTAGCCCTCCCCAGATTTTTCCTTCCTACACTCTGAAAATCTACATGATCATTAAGATCAAGAAGAAAAATGTTTCAATATTTTAAAATAATTAAAAGCATTAAAAATTCACATTAACAAAAAAAAAGTGTTGAGTACAAACTTTAACCAACTAATTAAACCATCAGATATCTATAGGATCTCTGTCCTAATGGGTCGCTTTAGTCTAAAGGGTGTGAGCAAATGTACAGATATGCTACAGCTTCTCCATAAATCTGGAATGAAAATTAATCAGTAAGGATGTCAACTATTTAAAGATTTTTAGTTGAAAAGGAGTCTGCCATTCAATTGATTAATTGGCTGATTTGCAGAGTACACTACATGAATCTGCATATTGTCTTTTCCTTACGGATTGACCAGTGGTCCTACCAATTAAACTGATTAAAGCTTGCAGCCCCATTAATCAACCACATCAAGATTGCCTTTCAAGATCTATGTGCTGTTTGTCTTCTTATCAGGGGCAGGGGAGAAAGAAAGAAATCACTTCTGCAACCCTGCAATGACCCAGAGAAGGATAACTTTGGCTTCTGCCTGCTGAAGCTACTTCATAAGAGAAGGTGTGAGATTACATCAGATATCCTAGCTACAAAACTCTCATAATCAGGTTCAGGTGGCCTTATCCAGTCTGAACACGCTTCCTGTGAAATTCTTATTTCAATCAAGAGAATTCCCCAAGATATTTGCCATAAGCAGTTTGCTCTCTTTAGAACTTCAATTAAAGCCCAACTAAACTGTTTTATGTGGAAGGAAGGAATGGGGGAGGTAGGAGTGTTGTGGGGGGGGAGCCATAAAACATCTAATGAGCATAATGAAGATACATTACTGTTCTTTGGGGGATTTACATCAACAGTTTTCTACCATTTGTTGAGGCATGCGGAGTCGAAATGACAGCAGATTCCCTCAAGAGAAATGGCTAGAAAATATAAGGCAATCCTTCTGGGCAACAGATGAAGAGAATTGGGAGGGCAGCCAGTTATCTGTTGATGTGCCCACAACTCAGTCTGCTAGGCTCACATTATCTTTCAAAGAAATGGTAGGATGCTTTGAGGCTCCATTTGCATCCAGAATTGGAAAAGGGGCAGGAGGAGAATACAAGCTTTCCCAACCTGGTGCCCTATAGATATGGTAGACTACAACTAGCCAAATTCCACATACCTGCCTGTGAGATGACGGGCACTGTAGTCCAGCACAGCTGGAGGTCATCAAGTTGGGGAAAGATGTTTTCCTTTGATTTCTATCAAATGATGCTCTTGAGTCACCTTAGGTACCATCCCTCTATTACTTTCCACGGAAGCATCTTTTGAGATTGATATATACTGAGTGACAGTGACACTTTTGCTATGCTAGAGAAGTTTCCAGTTGTGTTTAAGGCACAGCAGAGGAAGACAAAACATGGTTGTGGTTGTGTGCTTGTGAGACATTTCCATCCTATGATGACCCTAAGGTGAACCTATCACAGGGGTTTCTCACCAGGATGTGTTCATTGGGGGCTTGCCTTTGCCTCCTTCTGAGGTTGAAAGAATGTGGCTTGTACAAGGTCACCCAGTGTTTCCATGGCTGAGTGAGGATTCAAACCCTGGTCTCTAGGGTCCTAGTATAACAGTCAAACCACTATACCAGGCTGGCTCTCTGTAGGTACCATAGTGCCCTCCAAATCTTTTTGATATGACTCCCACCATCCCTGGCATTGTCCAATTGGCTGGGTTTTATGGAAATTTCAGGCCAAAACCTCTCCAGGGTACTTCCTTGCCTATCCCTGGAGTAGGGTGTTCTGAAATTTCTCATGGGGACATTCTCTTTTTTCTGAATTAAAACTCTTTTATGCACATTTTAGTCTCGGGACCAAAACCAATTCCCTTTTGAGCAGAAAGGGTGTGGTGGGAGTTCTGGCTCAGAGGAAGCCTTAATTATTTAATTATTGCATTTATTCACCAAAAGGTGTGTGAGCGCCCCTTGGCTATTTGGGAATTTGGGCTTGACAAACGGTTTGAAAGGAATATAGACAGAGAGAAAGAGAGAGAAAAAGAGTCAGAAAATAGCTTTCCCTTGCCCCGCACCCAGTTACAACATTTTAAATCCACCATGTCTAACTACCCTAAAAGCATCAGATCCTATCTGATCTTGGAAGCTAAGGAGGGTCAGCCCTACTTAGTACTTGGATGGGAGACTACCAACAAATGCAAGTCGCTGTAGGCTATATTGCAGAGGAAGGAACTGGCCAAGCCACCTCTGAGAATTCTGTGCCTAAGAAAACCCTATGAAATTCATATGGTCACCATAAGTTGACAGGTGACTTGAAAGCACAGGGATACATGGATTAGTGTTCTTTACCTTCCCTTCATCTCTCTTCTCTTCCTCCAGTAAAATGGGAGGAGGGGAAAGAAGAAATCTTTTGCCAGAAGGAAAATAGTCTGCACTTTACAAAAAGGGAGCACAAGTTAGCCCTGACAAAAGGAAACTTATGACGAGGTGATCTCTTATCAGCAATCATCGATCCATGCTCCAGGCGAGAACCGACCACTAAGCCTAATAATTTCCAGTGCTATTGTGTCGTAGTGCAAGCAGGCAAGGCAGCCAGTGCTGAGTCAATATTTGCAGACTAAATGGAATTCAGAGCCACCAGAGATACAAGTATGCAATCTCTGTAACAGGCCTATGAGGACGTTGATATTCTCTCCTCTATCCGTTTTTAGTTTCTCCAGCCATCTCTTCAACATAGTAAACAAGCAAACAGAAGAAGAACAGAGCCAATTCCTGTTGCCTTATGTGGGACAACAAGGTACCAAGTGTTTTGGCACCATCACGTGCTTCCCTGCCCCCCAGTCCCGGACAGTCGTGAATGGCAGTTCACAGGAAATAGCTTTGTTTTAGAAAACAGAATAGCTCATGGTCCTCCTGCTTTGCTCGCCAGACAGAAATGCTTCTCAGTTGATGTAATGTGGTTCATTTCCATTCATCTCTGTACAGTGTGGCAAAAGATCTTTTTTTAACCCCTTCCAAGTCCACCATGGATTAGGAAGTTTTATCTCAAACACAGCACTGGCTCAAGACAATTGTCTGCCTGAGGCGAGGAAGATGATGGCATCTCTCTCTCACTCATGAGCAAGATAGTCAAATATTCTTCAGTGCTGGCAAAGGAACATTGGCCTCTACTGTACCTGAAGAAATCAGGTGAGATTATAGGGGTGTCACGACAGGAGCATGGTACACAAATCTCCCCTACAGCATCATGCCACCCGCTCTCCACATCTGCTGCCCAAGGCAACAATTTCAGTTTGCCCAATGGTAGGATCAGACTTGCTCCAATGTGCTTTGGAAGCTCGGCTAATGTGTAGGACATCCTATTATACAATGTTAGTTTATTCATCTATCTAAAAACATAAGATGAGCCTGTTGGATCAGTGTAGTGTTCCAGGGCATCTCATTCTATATGAGAAGTTTAGTTCATTTGTTTTTTTTAATTATATTTGTTAATAAAGTCAGTTCATTAAAAAAAATTACATAAACACTTTGCCAAATATAACATATAACATAGTGTGGTATATGACTGCAGAGGTTTTACAATAAGAATATATAATATACATTAGACAAGAAAAGAAGAGAAAAAAAGAAAAAAAAACATTGACTTATACCGTGGCATTAATCCACTAGGACCTTATTAAAAAGTGAACAAGATAGAGAGTATGGAAAATATAAAACAAGAAGAAAATGGAAGAAAGATGAAAGAAGAGAAAGGACAGAGGAGGAAAAGAAAGAAAAGAAAGGAGAGAAAAGAAGAGAAAGGAGAGAGGATGTTAAGTATTTGGAAGGTGGAAATCATGTTCCATACGGATACTAGATGGAATGTCCCATGTCCTATATGTACCTGTCCAGTATGTGTGGGGACAGCAGGGGACAGCTATGCACACAACAGATTGGTGTTGAACATTTGGTAGTAAAACAACTTCAAGTTATATGCCAAATGCTACCAACTGGGAGGGCCTCTTTCTCTCATCTCCGCCCAATGAGCAATATGTTTCTAATAGTAAACTCAAGAGATTTTCTTGGATTTGGAATTTCTTGTGAGATTTGAAATCTTGTGGGAGCCAAGAGATCTCATAAAAAGGCATTCTTCTCTATAAGACTTAAGGTGGTCTTTATATAGATCTCTCTCTGTCTTCTATTATATTTTGAAGGACTGACAACTCTACATCACTCCTGAAGCTCTTTAACCCAGAATATGATTCCCCATGAAATCCATCACAGAATCTGCTGCCACTGATTTTTTACCAGTTCTTGTAATATCTGACTGTCTCGCCTCAGCAGAATTTGTGACCAGGCAAAAAGACCAACTCCCTTTGAAATGTATGGAGATATTTATGCCTATGACCACAGACAACATTGTACTACTTTTGAAAATGATGGACGATGATGGAAAGGAAGCAAACAAAAGAGAAAGGAGAAGAAGCACAATTTTGTAGATACAAATGTGTATTAACCTACATGGCTGAAAAATGTATATTGTATTGCATATTGTTTTCTGCCCAAAATCCACTATAGTATGTATATATGTATGTGTGTGCAGATATATGTGTATGTGTACATGCAGGTGTGTACATGTGTGTGCATATGTATACACACACACACATATTCCTTAAAGGAACTACAAAGTGCTGAACCTATGTTAGGGATTGCTCCAATAAAGGCTGGACTAAGACCTGGAATCGATTCACCACTTCGTTGAGACGGAAACCAGCAGACACCACTACAGAGATATGGCAGTTCTGAATCTGGGCTATGGAGTTCTGCAGCTCCTTCACATCTTCTTCCAACATACAGAGAAAGTTTATCTAAACCAAGTCTGAGGAGTTGTTTTTTCAAACTTTAGTTTCCTGATTCTCACAGCCACCATAGTCACTGACCATGCTGCATGGGTGCAGAGGTGCATCTAGGGTGAGACAACAGGGGTGCGTGCCCTGGACATCAGTGCCAGGGGGTGCAAAAAAAGCCAGCCCTCCCTCCTGCCTGCTGCCCCCCTGCCCTCACCGGGGTCCTTCCTGGCCTGGTGCAAGGTCAGCGGGGTCAGCAGCAGCCTTCCCACCTGCTGCTGCCCCCTCCATCATTGTCCTCTGCCCCAGCCAGAGTCCTTCCTGGCCCAGTGTAGGTGTGGCGGCAGCAGCCCCCCACTCGCTGCCACCTCTGCTCCCACCCATCACTATGACTCACCCGCTCTCCGTTGCCTTCTTTGGTCCTTCCTAAACCTGGGGCAGCAGCAATGAGAGAAGCAGCACAATTTTCATACTTGCCGTAGGCACTGTTGAGCCTAGATACACCACTGCATTGGTGATCTGTGGAGCTGTAATCCAAAAAATGCTTTTTCAAGCTGTCCCAAAACATTGCCCCTTGAATAAGTGAAAATACAGAGTGCAAAGAGAGAACTCAATACAAGTAGGGCATAATTTGCAGCCCTTTCTATCACAATGTACATATCAGCTCCCTCAGACTCATTGTCCTTGACAGCTAAATATGTGTCTCTTTTACATAAATCTGTCTTTCTCTCACAGCCCTGCCATCTTTGGAGTACACAGGGTTAAATATGGCTATTCTCAATTCTAAATTAGCTTTGCTGAATTGTCACTATTAAAATGCATCATGCTAGTAATTTTGCTTGTATTGATTAGTTGACAGAGAGGTACATTAGTTGACAGAGAGGCATCCAATCATTAGTATTAGTTTGACAGCGAAGTATCCAATCATTTAATGACTTTTTGCAGGGTGGGTGGAGAGAATTCCTCGAAACTAGAAAACCAATTAACTTGAAATATCACTCACCATAGCATAGAAGGGACTAATATTTCACTAAGGTTCAATTACCTACTCAGAAATAAGAATTAAGATGTAAACAGATAGCTGTGTTTGTAGAATTTCAGTGAATATGCATATGCCTTTTTTTTTAATGACTGGGGGAGTGTGAAGTGTCCCAAATGAAGGATAGCACACACTGAAAATTAATGACAGCTTCCGTATCAGGGGAGTGGTGAATCTACTCTGTTTTATCCAAAGGATGTTGTTGTTGTTGTTGTTGTTGTTGTTAACTGACTCTTCCTATGGATTGAGGTGAGGAACAACAAATTAAAATACAACAGGTCAACACATAACCCAGTTAAAAACATAGGTACCAATTAAAAATACATACAGCAGGCCCTTGGCATCTACCAGGGTTTCATTTCAGGACCCCCATGGTGAATATCAAAATTTGTGGATGCTCAAGTCCCATTATGAACAGTGGTGCAGTAAAATGGTGTTCCCTATATAAAATGACAAAGACAAAGTTTGCTTTTGAGATTTTTTTAAAAAATATTTTGAAGCTGTGGTTGGTTGAATTTGTGGAAACAGGAACCAAAGATATGGAGGGCCAACTGTAATCAGTTAAAAGATCATAACCAAATAAGTTCAATCCAAAGTGTTGAACCTACTTGGGGAAAGGTGGTTGAGCACCATGGACAGCTCCTTCAGAGTCATACTCAGAAGAGATTGTGACCTCATGGACAGTCACCAAATTAAAGATTTTTCAATATCTTTAAGATATTTTTGTTAATTTAGTTGATTTATTGAATGATTTTTGTACAGTGGGCCCACAGTGTCCAAAAGCTGTGGATACATGGATTTGTGGATACATGGATACATGGATACATGTCCCGTTCTGGGCACCAATTCAAGAAGGACATGGTCAAGCTGGAGCAAGTCCAGAGGAGGGTGACCAAAATGATGAGGGGTCTGGAAGCCATGCCCTATGAAGATAGACTTAGAGAGCTGGGTATGTTTAGTCTGCAGAAGAGAAGGTTAAGAAGGGACATGATAGCCATGTTTAAATATTTGAAGGATGCCATATAGAGGAGGGAGTGGGCTTGTTTTCTGCTGCTCCAGAGACGAGGACAAGGAGCAATGAATTCAAGCTGCAGGAAAGGAGATTCTACCTGAACCTCAAGAAGAACTTCCTGACGTTCAGGGCTGTCCGGCAGTGGAATATGCTGCCTTGGAGTGTGGTGGAGTCTCCTTCTTTGGAGGTTTTTAAATAGAGGCTGGATGGTCATCTGTTGGGAGTGCTTTGAGGGTGTTCCTGCATGGCAGGGGGTTGGACTGGATGTCCCCTGTGGTCTCTTCCAACTCTACGTTTCTATGATTTTGTGATTCTATGATTATATGATTTAACCACCTGTGGCTTCAAAATATTTGAAAAAAATATATATACAGGAAATCTAATAAAGCAAGTGCCCTTCCAAAAAAGAAGGCAAAGCCTCCTCACCCTGTGACCCTCTCACTCACCTCTACAGCCTAGCTGAACTCCAGGTCAAATCCACCATGCACATGCAGTGCAACCAGGCAGCAGTGGAGGCAGAAGCACATGCCAGGCATATATTCACCCCCACCTCAACGGAACTGTCAGCTGCCTGCTTCCAACATTGAGCAGCTTCTGCAGGGAGATGGTCATAGGCATTGGTGCCTCTGCTTGGTTGTTCATGAACAAATATACAGAACTCCCACTACCATCACCAATTGCAAGGCATCAAGCAGATTCTGCAGGGAGATGGTGAGTGGTAGTAGCAGCAGTGGAATTACTGTTGGTCATTCTCAAAAGAACAAGCACCATCACCACCACCACTATGGAAGCTGCTCAAAGGGTAGGAGTAGGGGGCTAGTAGGGTACCCAGAGATGGGGGGAAATATATGCCTGGTTGTGCATCTGGCAGCCATGGCTTTTGCCACCTCCATTGGTGTCCCATGTCATTTTTAATAGGGACTGAACATTTACAACCTTTGGTATCTGCAAGGGGTCCCCTGAAGGTGCAATTAGTCAGTTACAGCCATATGCATTCATAGATGACTAAGCCACAATTTTGAAGGCTGGGCCTAACATGAAGAAATGCAACCAGATTTAGGTAGGTGAAAATATGAAACCAGATTTAGCTGCATGCACAGCCTATTACAGATATTCCAGATGTCTAAAAATGTTACACAGAATGGTGACAGGAGAGCTGGTGAGTGAGGTGCTATGGTGAGGAAGAAAGAAGAAGGAATCCCTGGACATCTGGAGAAGGCATACTCTGTGAGCAAGCTCCGGCCACTTTGTTGCCACCTTCCTTGGGCTCTGGTGGTTGCCACATAGGCATGCAGTCAATGATAGGTTTCTACTGTGGCACTCAGTCCTTGCCATAGGACATGCCATAGGTAACTGCTTCTATCCTCCTTCTCTCTTGTCTCTTAGCTTCATACAGCTAACAATTTCTTTCATTGTTTAGGTACTGGCCCTGTTCTTACACACAGGGAAGCCACTAGCAAACACTACTACTTCAGGTTGAAGTGGAAGCTGAATTCTCCTTGCCCACTCACATGCCTAAATCCCCGTACAGAAGACACTATGACCAGGTCAGAGAGAAACTGTCTCCCTATTATTTAGTACTGCATGGGGAGGATCTGAAGGAGCTTTATCATCCCAATGATACTTAAATCTTAGCTTTAATAGAAAGAGACCCCATTTTAATATTCATGATGGCTACAGCAACTCTGAGTAGGACTTGTGGAGAGCAACGAGGCAGATGATCCCACAGGGAGAACAACTACTGAAGACCTTCCTCCTTACCCTGACAAAGCAGGACAGGCCTCCACAATGGAGTCTCTACATTAGTTGTGTTCACCTTTGACAGTGGAGGCCAATGGAGAGACACCAGCACGTTTTCCTAATCACCTCTAGCCACCAGAATGGGTGTAAGGGTGTAGGATTGCACTCTAAGGTGTCTTTCAGATGGGCTCATCCTTCAGATTTTTAGATAGCTTCTTGAAATCAGGTGGCATGATGGGGCTAGTGGGAAGCAACAGCGAGTCCCGTAATGAGATATTGATTGGTGCAGCCTCCTCTAATAATAACCTTTGCAATAAATCATAAGGTGCTTTGTAAGTAGGAAATCCATATAAATAACAAAAGGGGCCATTAGCTTTGTCACTTACCTAAGAATGGAGCCATGCTCATTGAGAGGCAGGCAATTGCAGAAGCTTTCCAGAAGTATTCTCTGAAGCATAATCCTATGCCTGTTTACTTGGATGTAAATTCCAACAAGTTCCATGGGTCATATGCCATTTTAAGTATTGAAGTATTATATAGGATTGCAATAGGACTGCGCTGAATTTTTCCCATATCCTTTTGATCATCTTTGTTCAGTTTCAAAGAGAAGAAATAGCTTTCCAGAAATCAACACAGAGAGAAGAACATTTCAGATATATTTTGATGGGTGAAGCTCAGGCTTCTTATGCTGCTCTCTCTAACAATATATGTGTCCTGCTTTCATTTATTTATTAGTGAATTAATCAATAGGTTAGTCAGTTTAGTTCTCAGAACATTTTGATGCTGCTTTTTTGTTTTTGAAAAAAAATCTCAAAGCAGTTCACAATAAGAATAGATTATAGAAAACCAGCATCTGCATCTAAAAGAATAAAAATAATAAAGTGAGAAAAACCATCAGAAAATAATCTATTGTGTGAAACTATTGGTTGGCATCCTTTTGATGTCTTACATCCATGTTAATTTCCCCTACAGAAGTGATTGGACATTTTGGTCCAAAGTGGAACATCCCCATGCACTTCAAGCAATGTTACACATGTTGTGCCACCACTGCACATGCAGAAGCTGACTGTATGCAGATGTGCATCAATATTGCATGTTGGGTCTGAATATACATGGGTGTGTGTTATGCATTGCACATTTATTATATTATTTACTTGATTTGATTTATACCCCACCTGTCTTCTAAATGTTACTCAAAGAGACCACATATAATCTGTTCTTAGCAGAGTTACTCCATAATGGATTCAAGCTGCAGGAAAGGAGATTCCACCTGAACCTCAGGAAGAACTTCCTGACAGTCAGGGCTGTCCGGCAGTGGAATCTGTTGCCTCGGAGTGTAGTGGAGTCTCCTTCCTTGGAGGTTTTTAAGCAGAGGCTTGATGGTCATCTGTCGGGATTGATTTGAGGATGTTCCTGCATGGCAGGGGGTTGGACTGGATGGCCTGTGTGGTCTCTTCCAACTCTGAATTTCTATGATTTATGATTCTATAATAATGCCATTCATTCCAAAGCTTATGTTAACTAATACACAACTCCACTTATGGATATTTAAGCTAGACAGCTGCAGTGCAGGATCTAAGCTAAGATCTTCTGATCTAAGCTAAGACCTTCCGATATTTTCTTCACAGTCTTTGCCTTGGGCTTCATGCCACTCACCATTGCAGTGTTTCCCCTGAAAACTACTCTGAGCTCAAATTCAGCTCACTAGCTGACAAAGGTTTCTCACCCTTCCTATATATGTCTACTTAGAAAGCACATCCTCCTGAATTTGATGGGGCTCACTCCTAGGCACATAAGACTAAGACCAGATTACCAGTAATGCAACTGAAGCAAATGCTCCAGAGCTGTCAATGGTTAGTGACCCTAGGCTGTTGCTGACAATGTACACATACATACAAGCCCACTGTACAGATAGGCTGTTAAAAGGGAAACACCACTAGGGTGAGAAGGCTCTAAAGAAATGACTGCCCATGAGAGGGATCAAAAAAACATAAAATAATGATTAAATATTACTATTTATACCAACCAACTAACTGATCACATGTCAAAAGATGTAGACATCAGAACATGTCATTTACAACATAAAACACCCAACGTAATTGAATACAATAAGTATTTCTAATCTTTGTCCAATCTTACAATATATACTTAACATATCAAACATAACATCCATAGACAAGAGGAATTCACATATAAGGCTCTGAGATCACAATGTTATACAGAAAATTATCATCGGTAATAGGCAATCAATGAAGTACCAAAAACAAAAACCCTATTTAAACATGTGATGGATTGGTTGGTTGGTATAAATAGTAATATTTGATAATTGCTTTCTGTTTTTTTGATCTCTCTCATGGGTAGTATTTTCTTTAGTTCCAAGTGGGGAGTGCTTCTAGCTTTTCTGATAGAAAAAAGGCTCTAGACTGCTCTCTCCCTGTCTCCTCCAAGAGCTAATGATGCTTACAGTCGTATCCTAGCTGGAGAAGGTCTCCTCAGGCAAGGAAAGGGAGAAGTGAGCCCAGATGGCAGGCTCCAGTCGAAAGGCTCACAGTCCTTCCTTGACCTTGAAAAGAGAAAAGCTAAGAATGGGCTAGTTCAGCCCTTGGAGAACCACAGACCAAAATGACAACAACAAAAGCACAGGCAAGGATGTGTTTTGCTTTAAGAAAAATACTAAGGTAGAAAATGCTAGCTACATTCCAAGAGCCATCCAATCCCTCAGGCCTGAAAAAGACTGGCTTTGGCTCCAGGGAGAGTTTCTCTTGGCCCAGCAACACTGTCAAGCCTGATCTACCCTTGTACAAAGGCCATTTCCACACTACGCTCTTATAGCATGATTATTCCACTTTCAACATCCTATGGAATCCTGGGGTTTGCAGTTTAGGGAGGGGCCTAAGGCCCCAGGATTCCATAGGATGTTGAAAGTGGAATAATCAAGCTATAAGAGCGTAGTGCGGAAATGGCCAAAGCTTGTCCTCCAGTGGGGGAAGTCCTTAATAAGGAAGTCCAGCACAGCCCACCCAAGCTGTCTTTATCTAGCCTTGCTGAAGACTTTGCTCTGTACCAGATGTTCATACTGGATCTGTGGTGTTGTTTTTTAAAAAAAATAAATCTAATTGCTTTTTGACAGAGCAAATGGATGCAGATTAGGCCTGTAGTGCCCCCCACTTGTTTTTCTACATTGTTAAACAAAAGAAGAAGAATGCCAACTTTTACAAGTTGCCTGGAATTTTATTTTCTCATAGGTAACACTTGTTAGAAATACTTTAGGAATTAGCTTACCTTACCTTAGGAATTAGATGTAGTTGAAATACACAGATTTGAGTTCCTGTCTCTGTAATTCCCCAGACTGTCTTGTCCAGTACCTGAAACTTTCCCCATATAACGCAATCCAATCTGTATTCAGAGTTGTTAACATACAGAAGTTTGATTTCTGAGAGAATATACTGGCCTTCTCCTTGCTGCTAGGTCTTGTCTCCATAGCAACTGACCAGGCCCAAGAGCTCTTTGGCTGAGAATTCTAAAGACCCCTCCCTAAATTGCCAACCCCAGGATCCCATAGAATCTTCACAGGCAGCCAATCATATGAGGTCTTCTCGCCTGACCCAGCCTATCATATGAGATCTTCGCCTGCCTGACACAGACAAACTCACAAACTTTGATTTTTATGTATTAGATTTAAGTAAATATAGTAGGACAAGCAAGGGAGAGATATGTGGGGCACTATGAGAAATGTTAATCTGAGGCATTTTTAGTATCACAGAATCATTTTTAATCATTTTTAAAAACCCAACAGAAAGCTGTAAACAGATAAAATGAAATTTCTCGAGGCAAATGAGAGTTCACATGTAATAGCTCCCATCTTGAAAATGTTGTTTAAATATGTCAAGATTCAAGTGTCATTTATTTAAGTAATGAACAATATTGAGTTAAGTATCCATTAGCTTCAGTGTATTTTTGTGTTACACAATTCAGATTGCCTGCTAAACATCTGTCGCAGAGTACTTGGGAGGCAAATGTGATATACAGTCATGGAAGATAGTGGGTCCTACTTCTATGTAAGCAAGAATAGGACTGCAATCCAAAGTAACTCAATATTATGATTTATTCACTGGTGAACCAGGCCATTGGTGTCCTTCTACACCCATTAAATGAAAGAAAAAAGCAAAAAAGATGTGTGTATACTGGGGGTTTTCTCTCTGAAACTCCCAAGCAAGCCAATAAAATTATCCTCTATGGCCAGGAAGTCCCACAAGGTGGTTCCACCAAAGTAAGGAGGAGAAATATGTGACCTGTGTCCCACACATGACCCAAAAGCCATTGTGGAGCCCTTGTCCTGATCATGCTTCTATAAAAAAAATATATATATATTCAACCCCAAAATGTGCATTCTTGCTCCTGGGAGCCTCAAGGCACAGTCATGTTGCACTAAAACAAGGTATATCCCCCACCCTGTAATTGTTTTGCATACACAAGCTTGCAAAACAAAGACAGAAATTAATATCTGGTCATATATGGGTCCCCCTCTCCACTTCCCAAACCTTTGTTACCGATGAGGCCCACAGTGGGTTCTTGGATGAGAAGAACTATGGTCCCCATACTTCTAAAACTCTCTTGATGATGTTCACATTTTCTGAGAAGGGCACATATGGGAGTGGGGCTTTATTTTGGGCTATTTTCATTCATTCATTCATTCATTCATTCATTCATTCATTCATTCATTCATTTTAACTGGTATCCTTTCTTTCTCCCGGTATGAAATCCAAGGCAGCTCACAACGGAAAGGGAAATAAAAGACAATTCAAGCCATGGATGATGCAAAAGTTCAAACACAGTTCAACAAATACTCAAGTTGAAAGCATTAATCTGAACAGTTTTAAAAGGCAGAGAAAATATAGCAACCATGACATAAAAAATACAGTTCTCACCAATTAAAAGACCTTTTGCAATAGACTGTTAACAGTCAAAGGCCTGGGTAAACAGAAAGGTCTTGCTTAATGGAAGAAGGAAAGAAAGCAGGGAGGGGTCCAACCTAATCTTCCATGGGAGGGTATTGCACAGGCTGAGAGCAGCCACTGAGCAGAAGGTTCTCTTCCGTGTCCTCACCCAATCCGCCTATGATCACGGTGGGACAAAGAAAAAGTCCTCCTCTGAGAATCTCAAAAATCAGGCAGGCTCATAGCAAGTGATACAGTCTTTCAGGTACTCTGGAGCCAAGCCAAGTAGGGTTTTATAGGTCATAACCAGCACTTTGAAATATGCCCAGAAACAGTTTGGTAGCCAGTGGAAGCTGTTGAACCCATCCAACATGCTTAAGGCTATTTCTGCATGACACTGTTCTAGTGCTATTATCTCACTTGCAACATCCTGTGGAATTCTGGGGTCTGTAGTTTACTGAGGCCAAAGAGCTCTCTGGCTGAGAGTTCTAAATGCCCCTCCCTAAACTGCAGACCTCAGGATTCCATAGACGATTGAAAGTGGAATAATAGCACTATAACAGTGTAGTGCGGAAATGGTTTTGCTTGGAACCGCTCACGAGTGTACTTTGCTTGCAAAGTGAACTGAGATGGGAAAATAAGGCACTGAGCCAGCTGAGAAACTTTGCAAGCAGCACATTCACAGTTGGTCCCAAGTGAGCCTCCAGAAGTCCTTCTTGCTCCCTACAGTACAGTACATGGGTTCTGCTTTTCAGTCAATTCCATTTTCTGGCAGTGCTCCAGTACCTAATCCATCAGATAAATGAGAGAAATCTGTACACCTTTTTGGATTGCATTTATCCATCGACTGATAAAATAGTATAAGCGTTTTCCAAAGGTGCTCATTTTTGAGAAGTGTACATTTACTGACATATAATTCAAAGAATGAAAAAGAAATGTAAGTATTTGATGCTTTCAGTTTCCTTCTATTAATGAGGAACCAAAATATTTGCTAGTGCTCCTGAAAACCCATTATTTTTTAAAAAATGTATTTATTACTGAGAATTTCCCATACTATATTTCTACTGTTAACTTCTTATATCTTGCTTGTGTCAAATGATCTGAACATGAATTGAACCACTCCCTAGGCAGGTTTAATGCATGCAAAACTTGGAGAAAACCAAAAATGATTCCTTGGATGTTGAATTTGAACTGCTTGTGACACGTTCGTCTTTTTTTCTTTCTCAGCTGTGCTTTCTGGGTTGTTCTTTCTTTGGATGTTCTTAAGAGGCGTGCCACAAAATCTATGACTGTGTCACTTTTAAGTGACTAGAAGCAGATCAATTTCTGTGTCAGTTTCACCCGAGAGTTGATCTGGGTAGAATGGTTTCCACCTTTTTCTGACAATGTGAAATGAGCAACAAAAGCTGATATAAAACAGAAATATAATCACCCATCCAAAACTGACATTGACATGATTTCTAAGACATAGCTTCTAAGATTGGCCTCTATATAGAATATAGAATATCTGAAGGGATCTGTAGGCATCAATAGAGGCAGCACAGAGGTGGTGCACAGAGATAGGAATCTGATGGATTTGAAATATGGTACAGGTTATGCTTCACCTGATCCTGTAGTTTGTATGCCTCGGGTGGGAGGCACAGCTTCCTCTGGAAGGCAAGCTTTTTCTTTCTTGACATTTCCTAGTGCTCTGCTAGTGTAAAAATGTTGATTTTAAGATCAGGTAACCTCCTCATGGTATTCCATGCCTAAAAAATTGTATGAAATTTGTGGAGCAACAGCCAATTTGAAGGCACAGACACACAGAACAGTATAAGGGTTACCGCGCTAATTTGACTCAAATGATAATGAATCCAATGTGGAGATTCTTACCCAGGGAGTTTCACACATAGTTAGCAGTGTGTCAGTACTAGGTACCAACTAGTTCTGCTGGCATCAGCAAGAACAAAGATATCTTGGATATACAGTAGGACTCCCCTATCTGCGGATTCATCATCCGCTGATTCAGTTATCTGTGGTTGGCCATGATCGGACCAATTGGTAGATAACTGGGCACAATTGCAGTGGCGGCAGGAGGGAAAAGAGCGGAATGGGCCCAGGGCGGGCGATGAGAGGTAGCAAGGAGCGCAATCCAGCACTCTTCACTCTTTTCCCAACGGCTGCCACTGAGATCACAGCAATCCTAGCAGTGGCCATCAGGAAAAGAGTGAGAAGCATGAGATTGCACTCCTTGCCATGTCCCGCTGGCTGGCCCCTTCTGGATCCCGCCAGCAGCTGGCAGGAATAGAGCAGGGAGCATGGGATTGCACTCCTCCCCACCTTCCATCACGCACCCTGGGCCCAATCCGCTCTGTTCCTGCCTGCCACCACTGAGATTGAGCCGTGGCAGCTGGCAGGACAGGGTGTTCCCTACTATCCATGGATTTCAGGATCCACGGAGGGTGGGGACAGAACCAATCTCCCGCGGATACGGAGGTTCTACTGTATAAGATCACTTCTGCTCTGTCTTATTGACTTCCTTTGAATACCATTTACACTCTAATCTCATTTTGTTGTTGTTGTTGCTGTTATCAGATTGTGGGACTTTTTTTTCATTTACATGGAATTGTATACACATGTTCTGCACACAACCTGCACAATTATTTCCACACTTTCTCCTTAGGCACACACTGTTGTCATCATTTCTTCTATTGCATATTTTTATGTATAGATGTTCAGCTATTCACATGTTTTAAGACATACACTTGATTTCTTGTGTACAAAACATGCCGCTGGATTCACAAACATACAGATTTCTCAGGCAACATACAGTTTACCTTAGAACTGGTAATTTTGATGATAATCTCAAAGCCACTGAAATAATTTTTTGTCCCTACCCAGGAGACGTGCATTGGGCATACCGAGCTACCCATAAGAAATTACGTGCAGGTTTAGTGTCTTATATATGCTTTGGACTACCGATCCCAGAATGCACCCCCCAGCCAACTGGGTCAGTGACCATACTAGCTGGGGGATTCTAGGAGCTGTGGCTGAAAAAAGTAACTTGTCCAAGCTCTCATCACATCCAGATTAGTCTTGTGTCACAGGCTTCAAGTCTCAGACCCATCCTTCCCTTCCCTAGGCCTCAGACTCTAATGAGGAGTCGGTTTATTTACTTTGTTAATTCTCTTCCTCTCTTCTGCCCTTTCTGTCCTCCAATCTCATAAGCATACCAAAAGCCATAGAAAAACCTCCTTCAACCTTGGTATACCTATCTTGAAATACCAGCCAGCAAGGCTACTGTTAGACTAGGACTGGGCAAACTCTGGCCCTCCAGATCTTGTCTAAGTGGCAGTTCATGACTTTCTTAACCTCCCAATTAGACTACAGTTATGTACTCTGTTACTCCAAAACATGGTTGACTCAGAGGTTCACCCACAATGCCAGTACCTCCACTTGACAATTAGGAATTAATTAGCTCAAAATTAGGAGGTCTGCAAGGGGGGATTAATGAGATCTTTCCACCAAAGTTTATGGGATCATGCAGGAAAGAACCAGCCAGAGAGTTCAAAATGTAAACTAAAAATGTGCTTTATTGAGAAAATCACATCTGCACACAAAAGATCCAAGCACTCATGCATTCACACAAGGACTAACTGAAGGTAAAGGGAGGAAAGTGTGGATAGAGGACTTTTAGAGTTCAAATAATAATTACCAGTCTGAAGAGAAGCGAAGAAAGCTGTAATGTGGCTTAGGTAGGCACCTAAGGATAGTTCTTGTTTGAGAATCAAACAGACAGCATGGCATTCAGCAAGGTGAGATACTGCACTAAGCTGCTCAAAATCAAAGGTTTTTAGAGTTTTTATACCCAAAATCTACCCTATGGGTATGGATGTTAATTGGTCTCCCAGGCAAGAGGACAATGGGAGTTGCAACACAAACCATGGAGTCCAGACAGAGTTAATGGTCTTAGTGTTTAAGTGACAAAGGGGTAATGGCTGTTGTTATAGCTCTGTATTGTGGAAAGGCTGGGAAGACCTGCCTTGCCATCTCACATTTACAGTCACTAATTTGCCTCTTTCCAGCTTGACCTTCCAGTCACCTCAGGTTTCCATTTTAAATCAATGCCAATTCATGTAGTGCCGATTAAATTATATTGCCAATTAAACAATATTGATCTTGGGAGGTATGCGGAGCCCTAACAACTCCGTGGGGGGCTGACCTTTCACGCCTTCCAACAGTCCTACCTGGTAGCAACAGTTCTAATTAATCTTCTCTCATCCTGCTTTTCCAGAGTCTTTTAAAAGGTCCCAATTTCTTGCTCCTCCTCTCACTTTCTTCCTATGTCCTCTCAGCCACGTAGCTTGGAGTGCGGGTAGGGGGGGTGGGACAAGGGGGGCAGAGGGTCAGGGGCATGGCTGCGTCACATGGGGAGCATGGCCAAGTCATGAGGGATGTGGCCACGTTGCAAGGGGATGTGGTTGCGTTGCGAGGGGGCGGGACCGTGTTGTGAGGGGGCATAATGTGTTGCACAGGGCATGGCCATATCGCTCAGGGCGTGGCTGAGTCATGCAGGGTGTCACTGTGTCACGTGGGGCACCCTCAAAAAATTGTCACCCGGGGAAGACTGCCCTCATCACCCCCCCATCCGTACGCCTCTGTGTCCTCTTGCTGCAAACTGAGTTCAAAGTGAAAAAGTAGTTTGGATTAACTCAGTAGGGAGGAAAGAACAGGAGGGGCTGAAGCCTTGCCTTTCCCAGGAACCTCACGCAAAAGCAAACCGCTACCTTTCCTAGCTTTTTGGCATCCTGACCACATTCTGATGTTACCTGGCAACACAATCCCAGTGTTCACCCATGACATGTTAGATGGTATGCTGATAGTAGTTGGTCCAAAATTGTGGACTTCTAATAATGCACATGGGCTCTGCCTAAGTATCAAAAGTACTAATTACTTTGCTAGGATTGCTGATCTCTCTAATGTTATCATTGTGACGACATGAGAGTTTGGGGGTTGTTAACGATTAGTTATAATTATTAGACTGTGCTCTTCTTTTAGGGGAAGCACATAACTCCCATTAATGGCAGTGTAAATTGCATTTGAGTACATCAAGATGGGAATATTCCCTGCAGAATTTATACAGAAAATGACCCAAAGGAATAATACATTTGACAACTACCCCATTAGCCTATCAGAGGCTTAAAAAAGCTAGCATGCACAGTAATTAAGAAAATACAATAGGCATATTCCCATTCTGAGAGTCTGGCTTTTATTGTTATGCATGTTCTTTGGAGCAAGTCTTCTCAGCAGTTCCTAGAGTTATAAATGTTTAATTTTTAATCTATTTTTTTATCAGTTGTGTGTAAGGTTGTGGTCCCTTCCCCAAAAGGATCTTTACAAGTACTCTTTTTTATATCTCTGAAGTCCTAAAGTAATAGCAGCGATTATTGAATTTCTGTTAATATACCTATCCTTTTAAAAGAGTGTGTGTGTGTGTGTGTGTGAAATAGCTTGTGTTTTGTTTTCTTTTTTCCAAAGAGTTCCATACTTTAAATGGCAGATACAACTGCAGCATTTCACTGCTGTTTCCCAGACCAAATAAAAAAGTTCTTACAATATACCCATGGCTTTAGAACAACAACAACAGTTTGCATACATGTGGGAACATCTCTTTTATGCTACATATTTATAGCACTATCATTCTGCTTTAAATGCCATGGCTCCATCCTGTGGAATCCTGGGATTTATAGGCCCTTTCCACAAGGATGTGTCCCGCAAGGATTTTGGTAAAGCCTCTCTAGGCAGGGAGCACTCCCCTCTGAACCAGCTGCCTCTGTGAATGGAGAAAGTGAAATGGCACTGCCTCTTGTTTTCGCAGTGCAGCCACATACTGTCCCAGACTGCGCTGGGGCAGGAAGTGCCACCATTGTGCTTCCAGGACCTCCGCACCTAAGGTAAGTACGGGAGGGCAGCAGGAGGGCAGCGCAATTGCCATCAATGATTTGCGGTGCAATCACGCCACCTGGAAATGGGAGAACAATGGAACTCGGATGACATCATCCATAAGTATCATCCAGGCCCCATCCTTCTCCCATCCCCAATGCGGGATGATGACCTTCTGAAGAAAGGGTGATAGCTTCATGAGGCACAAGGGTATGCTGGCAGAGAAGCCAAGAATTCATGGGATGGAGCTAGGACTGTTAAAATGGAATCATAGTGCTATAAACGTGTAAGGTAATACGCCCTGTGGTGTAGATAGGGATTTCAAAATACCTTCTTGAGCAGTTTGAAGGAGACACCCCAGTGCAATCCAACCCACAGGCTGTGAGATGTGGCATCCCACACTGTATGGGTCTTTGGTCTCATCCAACAAGGCTCTTTGTCTCCACCTATTATCAAAATATGTGTAGCCAATATGGCCAGAATGAGTGGGTGGCTTCCAGTGTCAGATACTGGGAAGTGGTAGCAAGATGTTAGAGAAAAATGCACAGGCAGAAATCGAACAAATTACCAGTCCCACTTCATCATCTCCACCCCGGACACACTTAATCTAGCTCAAAATAAACACAAACAGTTTGGTTAAAAATATGAAATGTTTACTCACAAAATCTTGTGCATAGTCTACACAGGTTCAATTCTGGAAGAAAGAAAGAAGAAATTGAGCAGTCACATGCTTACAGAGAAGCATGCTTGCCAGAGGATTGGAGACCACATGCTTGCAGGGAAGCCAAAGAAAAGAAAGAGGGAAGAGGAAGAGAACATGTAAAGGCAAGTGGGTGTTGACCAAACAACAGGAAGTTTACCATAGGCAGTTCCCTCTATGCCTACAATAAACATGCAAACTAACTAGCCAGGTAATTAAGTACACAAAAGTTGCCACTCCCAACAGAAAAGACTTATGTGTCATCCAGCCAAGTCTGTATCTCCTGAGCAACCCCAAAGGACTTCCTACCGTCTTCAGGTGCAATGAAGGAATTGTCCCACAGCCAGCACTGAACAAAATTCATCTGCTGTCTAGTTGTTTTGGCACATGGAATAGGAGGGGATGCCACTTTGTTTTTTTGCCCCAGGCACCAAAATGCACTGGGCCACCCCTACACACAGTATCCTATGTCCATGTATATATCCTTCTAGTTAGCCTGATGTGTGTATCAGTGATGTAGACTCAAGTCGATAGACTTGGACTCAAGTCGCTTCATTGACTCGACTCAGACATAAATGATGCACTGACTTGACTCGACTTCAGACTTATATATTTTTAATGACTGACTTGATGCCCTTGGTTCAGTAACATAACACATTCATCCAGAAACCATATGACTTTGAACAATGCTTCCATCTCTTTTTGCCTACTAATCGCATGGCAATCTCCTTCAAGCCCAAAGTGTGGGTGCATTTCTCAGAGGGGAACAGCAAACAGGTTAGGCAATGGGCTTGAGGAGGGCTTGAGGTCTGCTCAGCAGCCTGTCCCTGCTGCATATCAGAAGAGCCCCCTAAAATGTTTCCTAAGAGCAAAAGACAAGACTCGCCCCCCAGAGTGCAGGATGCATTTCTCAGAGGGGAACAGCAAATGTGTTAGGCAACAGGCCTGAGGAAGAAGGATCCTTCCTTCTAAATCTTTTGAATCTTCAGTAATAGAGAGTAAGATAAGATCCTATTCCCCACTTCCAAAGTTGCAGATGGCAAAATTGCAAATGTGGAAAACCTACTTTGCTTAAATTGTTAAAACTGAATTTATTTCACTCTAATCAATAATTCTGGAATTTTAGTTGGGCTATAAATTTAGCTTCTAGACTTGCAACTTGAAGGTAGAGACTTGAGCCTTGACTTGAGACTTGAAGTAAAAGACTTAAATACATCACTGGTGTGTATTTAGCAGAAAGCTCTCTTTCTAATAGCTCTTCACAATCACTGATCTGTTTGCAGAGGTTTAGTATTACCTTGAGGTAAATGGCTATTTTACCTTGTCAATGTGTTCTTGGAACTCAGAAAAAATGACATCATTTATTAGCATTTCAGCTGTCTCTTTAGTGGATCCAGGCAGGCTAAACAATACGTATTTCAGAAAATATTTATATTTTGATAATCAAACAACTGTCTTCTCTTTCCCCATCCTTTTGGTAGCATTGAGTGATCTATGTGTTGGCTAATTTCAGCATGGATGCAAAGTTAAAGTCTCACTGAAAAGAAAAGAGAGTGAAGATAGAAAAAGAACAGGCCATGGAAAATAAATATTTGGTGATCTAATGTATTTACATGTCACCTTTATCACCTGCCTAAAACAAGCTGAGGGGAAAGAGAAAGCCTTTGTCTTTATGAAATAAAGATGATGTCAATCCTATTCAGCTACTTCAGGTGACTGAAAAGGGGAGGAAACCATACAGAGGGAGAATTTCCCTCTTCCCATTTGGGACTTTAACTAAAAGATATGCCACCCCTAGGAGCTTAGGATTAGTGCTCTCTGCCAACACAGTCTTTTTTCTTTTTTCTTTTTCTTTTTTGCCTGCTGGCTGATCTCAGAGATGCAAGCACAGTGCAACCTCCTGGCAGAACTGTTCTGCTGGCTAAGATCAGCCAGCAGAAGAGCCAAAAGCAGGCAGAGAAGTAAGGTGAGTGTTGAGCTGAGTTTGCTAGATTCAAATTTCCTCCATCCAAGAGACTTAGACCCTTACCACAGTCTATAGGGCTATATTCCATTTTAACAGCCACCTCAGCATCTGGGGATTGTTGTTCAGTGAGACTCAAGACCTCTCTGACTAAGAATTCTAAATGTCCCTCCCTAAACTGCAAATCCCAGGATTCCATGGCAGCTAAAGTGGAACAATAGTGCTATAAAAGTGCAGTGTGATAAGGACCTCAGTCATAATGCTGGCAGAAAATTAGGCTAGACCAGAGCAAATGCACCTCAACAACTAAGCTGGGACCGGTGGAGATTCAGTTTGATGTCTCTAGGCTAGGAGGGGTTTGGTTTTAGCACAGCCAGCATCAGTAACAGCAGGGTGAAATCCAGAGGGCAGGGTTGGAATGAGGACACAATCTGTGAAGGCGTCTTGACTTCACTTATGATGGAGTAAATATGTAACCTCTAGAGCGCTACTTCTAGTTAAAATCATAACAAAAACAAAATATTTGTAATGCACATTAAGCAACAAACACAATTGCACAGGGTATGCTACTGAAATAAAGAACACCAAGGCCATTTCTTCACTATACTGTTATAGCACTGTTATTCCACTTTCAACATCCTGTGGATTTCTGGGGTTTGTAGTTTACTGAGGCTGAAGAGCTCTCTGGCTGAGAATTCTAACAGCCCCTCCCTAAACTGCACACCCCAGGATTCCATAGGATGTTGAAAGTGGAATAATAGCAGTATAACAGTGTAGGGCAGAAATGGCCTAAGTCTGAAAAGGGAAGAAAAGACACACACATGTGCATGCATGCACACACACACACACTTTTCAAGGCATCATCTCACCCTGAGATTCTTCACCTTCACCCTGAGGTCTGGAGAAGAGGGGCCCAGGCCTAGAGATCTGGGAACCCAAGTGGCCAGCATCTTGAACTGGGAGCATTCCACCCCGCAATGCAATCAGTTGAAGGGCTTTGTAGAATCATTGAATCATAGAATCACAGAGTTGAAAAGGGCCATCAGGTCCAACCCCCTGCTCAGTGCAGGATATCCAGGTGGCTGTCCAGTCTCTTTTTGAAGATGTCCAGAGAAGCAGATGCTATCACTTCTCTGGGCAATTGGTTCCATTGCAGCTCTCACTATCAAGAAGCTCCTCCTAATGTTCCATTGAAATCTACTCTCTTCCCACTTCAGACCATTAGACCTAATCCTACACTTTGGGGCAGCAGAAAACAGGCCTTCCCCCTCCTCTCTGTGACAGCTCTTGAGGTATTTAAAGAGTGCAATCGTGTTACCTCCTCAGTCTTCTCTTCACCAAGCCCAGCTTCTTCAACCTTTCCTCATAAGTTTTGTTCTCCACCCCTCTTATCATTCTTGTTACCCTTCTCTGAACCTTCTCCAACTTGTCTACCTCCTTCTTAAAATGAGGTACCCAGAACTGAATGCAGTGCTCCAGATGAGGTCTGACCAATGCAGAAAATTACTTCTCTCAACTTAGAAACTAGGACCATTTCCACACAGGGTGGGGGAATCGCCCCGTGACACTACTCACTGGACTTTTGGGCTCCCCGGTCCAGTCCACGCTTCTCCAGAGCAGTGCGTGGCCGCTGCTCCACATTGCTCCGGGGATGAAAATGGCAGCTTCCGGTTGGTCGAAAGTTTTTAGCGGTCTTTCAAAAGCACGCTGGATGACCACTTGGGGTCATTCTGGAGTGGGCTGGGGTGCGGATCTACGTTAAGTAGGTCCGACCCAGTCCACTCCCAGGTACAGACGTCCTCCCTGGAGGACACTCTGCCCCGTGTTAAAAATCCTGTGTGGAAATGGCCTATGCTTCTATTAATGCAGGCTAAGACAGTATTCACCTTCTCTCGTATCTTTTTCAGCATGAGGATCCTGCTTATGACCCACACTTCATTGCTCTTCTGTCTTCATTTTGTTTTGAGAGAAACAACCATCTATTTAGTTGTTGGGTGGGAGGGAGAGAGCTTGAGTCAGCACGCAAGAAAGAAATTGACTGAGGAGTCCATGTGTGATGGAGCAAAGGAGCCAGAGTTACCCAGCACTAAAGTTCCTTACATCACAGGTCAAGCTGTAGGCCAACAATGAGTAGAGGACCAAAGGGCAAAATGCAGCCTATCAAACCCCATGATCGCTGGTCCAGCCACCAGAGCTCCTTATCACAGAAAAATATATCATCCTGCAAAAAACAATTGCACACCCAGAAGCCTTCAGAGAGTGCAGTTCTTTATGTTAACACTGTTTCAGAACATCTGCACTAGGAATATATATGACTGACTATTTAAGTCATTTCCCTACTACACTGTTATAGTGCTATCATTCCACTTTCAACATCCTGTGGTATCCTGGGGTTTGCAGTTTAGGGAGGTTTAGAATTCTCAGCTAGAGAGCTCTTTGGCCTCACTAAACTACAAACCCCAGAATTCCACAGGATGCTGAGAGTGGAATAATAGCACTGTAACAGTGTGGTGTGGAAATGGCCCCAAAGGGTTTCTCTAGTTAAGCAGAGATTCAAACCCTGTTCTCCAGGTGTCCTAGTCCAACATTCAAAACACTGGTGCTCTTATTTCATTAATAGGATCTCCACAAATTAAAGCTAACTTGACAGCAAATAACAACAACAAATTTGTACTATTTTCATGACACCCTAAACCTGCAGCCTGAGGTAGCTGCCTGTTTCTGCCTGACAGGGGGACTAACTATGCTTCAGGGCAGCTCTTCCTCAGAATGACGGCAACCTACCTGTGTTTGCAAATTGCTACAGTCCTTTCTCTTCCCTGACTGAAGGGTTACAACCACCTCTTGTCTCTCGGTCTAAATAAAGATTGCCATACAAACAATGGCACTCACAACACTTCACAAACCTTTCCCCCCACCCTTTTCCTTCTCCTTTCTTGAATGGGCACAGCTGTGTGTCATGCATTAGCTTTCTTAAAGGTGCTCGAAATATTGTCCGTGCTATGGAAGAATGAAAAGGCTATACAAAATGACACAATAGGCCCTCTCCTTTAACACACACACACACATATACACACAGAGAGAGTTTCCAAGGCTAGGCATTTAATAATTGCTCCAAGAGAGCTCATTCTGCCATCATTCTCGCTTTGTTCCGCGTCCTTGATAAAATGGCCTCGTTACTAAGAATGGGTGTCACCACATGGGATCTGCACATCCTCATTTAAGCATACATTGTCCGTATAATATAATGAAAGATTCTTCACAAGCACAATAGGTTCCCTTCATGTGCATTTCTAGACTCCATTACTCGGCATCCACACAGTGCTACACCTGGGAACGGCTGGAAGGCCTTCGCTTTCGGACAAATTACATATACACTGGACATCAGCCCGGCTGAAATCAAAGGAAAGTATCTCATTGGGTACCCGAGGAACAATGCTAATTCCCATCTGACTCAATGATGGTGGAGAATGTAAGTTATACTGTTGTGGGAGAGGGATAATTTGAAATTTAAGAAACTCAGCATTTGAAAAAATTGCTTCTTTGGACTATAACACCCAGTATCTCCTAGGTTCTGGGAGATGTAATCCAAAAAGGTAAATTCTCCAGGCTCTGTAGAGAACAGCCCTTATCCCAAACTCAAGGCTGATCGCCATTCATGTGGATTTTCTTTTTGATTCACTACAGTAATGTTCCCCAACCCCAAGACAACTGGGTAGAAGGGATCTCAAATTTTCACTGACTTTCATTAACTTTTTGAAATTACCCATGAGAAAATGTACCCAGATTGAATGTGTGTGCATCGTGACGGCAAAAGCCAAACCAGGTAGCTGTTCTGGTTTCTCACGAAGCATATCAAACTCTGCACAAATTGGGCACATTGATTAGTTTTCCCATGATCGCTGTAATGTTTGCCTGGCTTCATGAATGGAGAATTGGCTGTGATGAACTGCTACTGTTTACCAAGTCAGTAATACAAGGCTGTCTTAAATGACTTTAGCTGACATTTATCACAAAGATGTTGGAGATGTTTATTCTTTGTGTTTTTTATTGTATTTTTAATATGTCCATTGGTCACTCTTTCAGCTAAATAAATTATCTCAAACCCACTTAGCAGATGAGTGAGAGAGTGAAGTAATTTAGTTATTAGAATAGATGCAAAGGAGGGTGGGTTCATTTTAAGCTTTTAGGATTTACTTCAGCTAGTACCCTGCTAGTGACATATCTGAGTGTAGCATGGGGAAGCATATACTGGAGTGGTGTGAGGTGTGGTGGAGATGTGACTGGCTATGTTCCTGTGGCTGGATGCGCAGTGGTGACATCATACTCTGGGATTTCCAGAGGATTCCCTCTGGGAGGTCCCAGAAAAGGCCTTTGTTCTTGTGCATCCAGCTACAGGGACATAGGCTTATGCTTCTTTGGCACCTCCCGCTCTCCACTAGCCATTAAATGGCTGTGGAATGCCACAGGAAACAAGTGAGTTCTCCTTAGCAGGTGAAAGAGGTGAAAGAGAAAGAGAAAAGCAGGAGAAAGAGTTCCACTTTAGCAGATTGCTGCACTTCATCTCCCCATGAAGGATCTTGGCCCACTTTGTTTACGAGATTCCTTTAGAGACAAAGTCTGATTCTAAAGACAGAAGCTTAGAATTAAAAATAAAAATCTGAAACCAGAAATTTCCCCTAAGTATCAGAACTGATGGTGGAATTCACAGTCCTTCCAACACATTTTTTGTTGCTGTATGCCTTCACATTGTTTCAGACTTATGGGTTCCCTAAAGTGAACCAATCATGGTGTTTTCTTGCCAAGATTTGTTTGGGTTTGAGAGGGGGTTGCCACTGCATTTTCTCAGGGTGAGAGATTGTGACTTGCCTAAGGCCACCCAGTGGGTTTCTATGGCAGGCCAGGATTCGAATCTTGGCCTCTCAGAAGTCTACTCCAGCAGTCAAACCATAACATCACTCTGTTTCTCTCCATACAAATAGCAATTCCTCATTATCTCCCTCTCAAATGTCTCAAATTCAGTACAATTTAGAGTAGAGAGGAGTCATTTGGCATTAATGCTAAGCAACTAGATTTTGGAAATTCCTGTCATTCTACTCCCAGACACTCAGAAATCTACTAGGAGATGTCAGTGTAATTTCTTCCCATCCCTTAACTAAAGTAATATGAAACCTCTATCTGTATTGTTGTTGCAGACCTTAGAAAAAGCTACTTTGTTGGACTAAAAATTCAAAAAGTAACAAAATTTTCCAGCTGTAGCTATTAACCAAGCCAGCTGAGCAATTATAAGAAGTGGAATCCAAAAAGTAAGTTTTTCAAGCTTTGTGCTAGTGAGTGACAGATTCACAAGGCAAGGTATCACTTCTTGTTGCCGTTATCAAACGTTGAGCATCCACGCATGCACGAAATCTTGGATTGGGGACTGCAGCTGCAAAGCAAGATTGAGTATTTTTAAAACAGCTCCCTGAATGTTCACAGCAAGCAGAAACAGTTTTTTCCAAGCGGGCACTGAGCCAGTGTTAGGAAAGCTACAGGATCCACTGTGAAGGGCAGCTTTTGAGAAATTCTGCAGTTATATTAAATGAGCCTGCTAAGAATTTTGTAGGCAATGTTGGGGGATTTCTTTTTTGAAAGGAATGCTAGATGATTAGGGTAACCATTATCTCACATCCTAGGCACAAAGAACAGTGTCTTTTATCAAACTGGCTGGAAATCTACTGGTATTATACATATACATACGTTTCTTTACACATACGGTTACAATTTTTTTGGCCATTGTGCAAAAGATTTATTCAGTTGATGGTTGTCTAAGCAGAGTTCCACAAATGTAGCATTTCACATAGACCTAATAATCCTAGGGTAAGTCCCAGTTGGAGGAGGGCCATTGAATCAATTGGATATATCTACATGTTGACTCACCATCCAACAACTCATCCATGAGTCTTCTCTAGTTAGGACTAGCCAACAGGGTTCCAGCCATGCAGTTGTGCATTCTTGGATGGGGCATCACTATCTGATAGTGTGTCCAGCACTTTCTTCACTGGGATTGTAGTCACTATGCATTCCCCATTGCCCAATGGGACAACCAGCGGGCATGCTGGCAGAACACAGTCAGGTGCACAATGTCAGTACTCAGTAGAAGGATGCTGTAGCGCAATCACTGTGTAACTACATCCATGTCACTATGTAAGCCCAGTGTAGGATCTCAGCCAGTATCATTTTCTCCAAGAAATTCAGGATGCCATGCAGAATTACCAGCCCCCCCCCCAGTTTTATGCTCATGAATCTTGTGATATAAGTGAGATGGAGAGACACTAATAGGGCTGAGTATGTGCAGGCAGTTTCTTGGCTCAGGAGGGATTCAGACTCAGGACTCACCAGTTTGGTATTCCTATCATGAAACTATACTCACTGTCAGTAAGGTAACAGCATGAATCTGTACAGTTACCAACACAGAGGCCCTTTCTGCAGCTTACCTTCTTGCAGTGGCATCCAGTGGTGATCCTGGCAGCAGCTCTGCTGAGAAAGGAGCATGATGGACACCCCACTTCCTTCCACAATAGCCAGGTACTTTCCCAGGCTGTGCTGGGGCAAGAAGCACCACCATTGTTCTTCGTGCCCTTCCACAAGACAGGTAAGAGCAGGATGGTGGCACAATCAGAGGTTATTCATGGGGAAAGCCTGTAAATGATATAACCTACAATTGCACCACCTGGGGACAGGAGAGAAACAAGACCACAACATCATGCAGAAGCATCATTGAGGTCCCATCCTTCTCCTGTCCCCATGGTGGGATGGGAGGATGCTGTGGAAAGGGCCAGACAGTGAGAAAATAAAGACCAGGTGATATCTGGGGGGGAGGAAGGAAAGCCCTGCATAGTATAGAAATCCCATGATCATTTTCACACTGGATAACCCAGTAAATAATAAGCAATCCCTAATCCTACCTTTGTTCTTTCCAAAAGTTTATCCTCCCTCATGAGAACTAGAAACTTGGTGCTAGTGTTAGTTTTGATGGCATCTGAGAATTGCAGGAAACTCAGTTGAGCAGCATCACACAAATTTGGCATGGTAGGGCACATCATAGTAAGTATAGCTTTTCAGGAACTCCCCATGAGGGGACAAGACTCTGATCTGGAAAATACATTTAAGTGTATAATGGGAGGTGATTTCATGTTATTTCTGTTACCCTGTATGACCCGTGTCCTGGTTGAGGGCTTCCACTGAAATGCAGTCGGCAGCCTGTCCCTCCATCCCTTTGCACCAGTGCCAACAGGAAATCAAAAGAGCTTTATAACGTCAGGTATGAAGTAATTTTCCCACATCTAATGAACTTCATTTGACCTAACTTAAGCCGACCTAAATCAACCATTTACTCCTGGAGACTTGGACTGCATCAGATGCCTGGACGTTTTCTCGAGGCCATATGTTTTCATTTTACAGAGAATCTCACAGCTTCTAACAAGCCAAAAGAAGGAGGTAATGGTGCTGGGTGGAGGGGTGGGGGTGGGAATGGGGGGACGAGAGATCTCAAGCCATTCTAAGCCATATTGCCGCAACAGTAAATTTTTCAATCAACATTTATTTAAGAAATATGTAGACACTTCAGATGATGGGTGTGCGCTGGTTATTAAAGTTGTCATCTGTTGACAAATGGGTTGTAATTATGGCATTTGCAAGAGCATTACACATATGTTGTGCTGACATCTCTGGTTTATATATAGATCAAGTGAGAGAGATGCATCCCTAGTCCTAAAGCAAAACTGCATCCGCAGATCCAGATCTGCCAAGAGAACTTTGGGGGGCCTTATTTAAATAATAATGGGTTAATATGTTGCATGAATAACTATTATGTAATGAAAAGAAGAGGGTTTGATTCTCCTCCACGAACAAAAGCAGCTTCATGCAGAGACGGTGCTGGGCCTTGGCATTAACCATCCAAATGAGGGGAGGCGCAGGGTGGCGATGGGCTGGCATCCATCCAAACTACTGCAGCCATCTTTGTCTAAAGAAATATAACTGCAGCCATCCCCTTATTTATGATCTTTCATTTACTGTGCCTGCAGGAGCTTTCTCAGGAAGATTTTAATGAGCATAACGGATAGTCAGAAACTAAGCCTGAAGAGATGGAGTGGAGGAAAAAACTTTTGGGTCTCGATTATTAACTGGCATGTATCTTGCCCCATTCTAAAACAATGAATTGAGGATTTTTAAAAATAAATAAATGCTAAAAACTATATCCACCCCATCACCTAATTAACCCCTTCCTTTCCATCACACTGCAATGGAGCATGGTTAGATTCCAGTATTCATGTATATATATGCTCAGTCCTCTGTGACTTAGCTTGGACGTTTACAAGATGTCACGGAATAATAGAGCTGGGCAGAAGCCTTGTAAGGCATGGATTGATTGATTTGGTTTATATCCTGTCTTTTTCCAAAATCGGACTCAAAGTAACCAGTCCACGTAAAGGTAGGACATCCCTAACTGACACTTGTGTAAGGTCTGCTTTTACATTTTCAGCAAGAGACAGTCCACACGCTGTCCCTTGAGATTATCATTGTCCAACCTGGGCCTTTCTGCTTGTTTTCAGATGGCAGTTTGTAATAGGGCCTGTTTCACTCAGACTGGTATGGCAGCTTCACAGCTTGATAAAGTGCTCTGTCACTTCACACACAGTTTTGCCTTCCTCTTTAAACACAACTTCTGAATAAAGAGTGAGGTGTTTCAATGGTTATTTAGAACCTCCCTTATAGTTTTAGGGTAGTGCATTTTCTGTTTGGTTTTACATACTGTGTACCATTTGGCTGAGTCAATATTTATAAAAATAAACTGTTTGTTTATTGAAATAACATATAGAACAAAGTATTGGAGTTTATATGCAGATCAAAACTAATACAGTTCTTCAAAGTTCTTTTAAACAGTTTCCTTACTTCTTGAAACCCTCATATAAGCACAGATATCATAAACAGTCCTTTGGGTACACTTTCACCAAAGGCTCAACCCCCAAATCTAGGTCATACTTTCTGACCAGATTCTATAATGATTTAATTACTCTCTCTAGGCTTTCCCTGAGAATTAAACCCGCTCCACTCAGACCACCTCTTTGGCTCCCTGAGGAACTTTATTCCAGCTCTTTCTCACTGAAGGACTCAAAATGACACAAAATGCCTTTTTATATGATGGTCCCCTCTCAATCCTCCAGCCACTCCCTCACCCTAATGGGTTGGGTTTCTCTCCTGAGTAGCTATTCTGGTTACCTGGCAACCTGTTGCTAGGCTGCTCTAGCACTCAGGATAGCCACACACCCACAATTCCATCACACCATTCACCTAATCTAAAACTCATTCTACAGATGGTCAATTCAGTTCCCAATCAGCTAGCGGGAAAGAAAAGAGTGAGAAATGAAAGAGAGAGAGAAAAACAGAGGGTGACAAAGAGAGAGGTAGAAAGAGGGTGTTGGAAACAAAGAAGGAAAAGGAAAGCCCAGCTATTTCCATCTCTGATTCCACAGCCCTATTCATTCCTAGTATGTGATGCAACTAGGAGTGCCAGATAAAATAAGGGACAGGGCTCCTCTCTCTTTAATGGTTATGCAGAAAAGAGCCAATGCATTGCAGCATTTTGAATTGGACTAGGACTCCTGGAGTTGTTGTTGTGGTGTGCCTTCAAGTCATTTCTGACATATGTTGACCCCAAGGCCAATCTATCACAGGATTTTCTGGGCTGTGAGTGTGTGATGTACCTGGGGTCCCCCAGTGGGTTTCCATGGCTGAGCAGAGAACTGAACCATGCTCTCCATGGTCATAGTTCAATGCTCAGAGCACTATACCACATCAACTGTCAAACAAGTTGTCCTTCAAGCTGACTAGGAATCATCTCCCTGCTCAGCTATAGAAACCCAGTGGGTGACTTTCAATAAGTCACAGTCTCTCAGCCTCAGAGGAAGACAAGGACATTCCCCCCCCTTAACAACTCTTGCCAAGGAAACCATGTGATATGTTTGCCATAAGGAAACCATAAGCCATCAACAACTTGAAGGCACACCACTGCCACCACCACCACCATCATCATCATCACCACCACCACCACAACAGAAGATGTATTTCAGCAGGTGTTGCTTGTCATGTAAGGACAATAGGCTAGCAGCAATAGGCTAGTGCAATGACAATGGGCAAGTAGGTTCCTGGCATGTGACCTAAGCCTTAACCTTGAGATAATGTGGTCTTCAATAGGAAAAAAAATAGTTTTCCATCTCTTTTCCAGCTGTTTGCTCATACACTGGGGAGTGGGCTCACGCTTGTTTCATTAGCATGTAACATTTGTCACATGGGACACAGTCTCTTCCTATGAGAGCATTCAGTTAAATGAAAACCTACTTCATATGACTTTGCCCTAAAGCAAGGATAGGTAATATGTGGCTTTCCAAATGACCTTCTACTAGTCATGGTAGCTGCAAAATCCTGGGAACTGTACGCATCAAAATCAATTTTTCCAAACCCTTCTTTTTATATATAAGGAGGCAGGGTTAAGGCAAAACTATTTCAGTGCCACCTGGTGGCAGGGCAACATATCTCACTCTTGCCATTCCTATTTGCTCCCAAGGATCTTTGCCTGCTACTTGGATAGTTAACTAACTCTGTGTCCAAAAATGAGTCTTGCAGTTGCTGCGAACTGCTTAAACAATCCAAAGACAAATGAATTCTTGGGTTGCCCCTGTTTCTTTGGGAAAGACTGCATGTTGTATCATTCCAACAGTTTCAAGGAAGAGAGAAATCTGGGGCAAGGCCTGATTCATATTTCAAGTTCTAAGAGGCCAAACTTTTTATAACAAAAAGCTGCATAGCCGGTTTAGGAACAGCTAAAGAGCAGCATCATGCTGTTGAAGTGTGGTGTAAAAGTCGTGCAGCAGCAAGGGTGTGAGCCAGGACCTATTCTTTCAGAACACATAACCCCTCAATTAGCTTCCAGGTTGTTTCCAAGCCCACTTGGAAGCTCAAGTACTGGATAAAAAACTTAAATCAACAGCAGGAAGTGAGAAGTTCTCCAGATGTTGTTGAACTGCAATTCCTGACATTCTGCACCATGGATTATGCTGGCTAGGGATACTGGCAATTGTATTCCAACAATATGTAGTGGGTATAGGGTCCAGGCACAGCCCTTGTTACCCCAAAAGGTGGGGGACCTTGAGGTCCTTCAGCAGTATCAGCGTCTCCTTAGAAATTGGGGAAATTATAGCACATTGGAGGCCTGTGAAAACAGGGCAACCTGCAGGATCTTTTCACCTGTGTATATCAGTACTAACTGTAGGACTCCAGTTAAAGGTTTAAACAGGGTGTTTTTATTGGAAATTAACAGACATATATACAAGAAATCAAGCAGTGTCACAAACCATAGTGAAGGAAGGCTAGAGAAGGAAGAAGTGAGAAAGGTTGGATAGAGAGAGATTTTAGGTGTAGAGGGTGATATTTACAGGTCCTGGAGCAGAGGAATGAAGAGGGGTGTCTCAAACAAAAGTTTGAGGATAGCACAGAGGACTGGGAATCTGGAGTGCAGCATGACATCCAAAGTGCTAGCAAATTACCTGGGATGGAACTGGGGGTTTTATACACTATTTCCTACCCTGAAGGGGTATGCTTTCTGGCAGAGTAAACAAAAGGGGACTGATTGTTTTACTTCGAGTGACAAAACATCAGTGGGAGTCCTAGTAGCCTCTTAACATCTTGTTTGGTGAATGGAGAAGGTCTCTGTAGGAAATGCACACAGCAGGGATGTTTGCCTGCTGTACCTGGGCAGTTTCATTTACTATTATCTTGGTTGTCTGTATTATTGAAAGGATTATTAGAAGTCCATTAACACCAGGCTTTCCTGTCTAATCCTCTTGAATTTATGACCAGGCCATATTGACGTCATCCTGACCTAGTCCACACTTATAGCCTATGTCTTGCTTTTGCATGCCTTTACAGTCATCAAGAGTCTAGTTCTTATATGAAAATGACATTTCTTGCTATCCCACAGGATGGGGTTGTATGGGGTAGTAACATCCAAGATTTGGGGGCCAAACCTGACACTAGGGGGAAGAATACTTGAGATGTCACAGCAGGTGGGACCTAGCAATGTGATACAGTGGAGATGAGAGGGATGAGAGGACAGTATCACATATTCCTCTCTCCAACTGTTTTAGGTCCAAGAGGAGTCTTTATTCAGGAGCTGGTTTACAGTCATCCCTCCACATTCGCTAGGGTTAGGCACACAGGACCTCATGAAGATAAAAAAAAACTTGAATAACTTGAGCCACCCTCAAACCATATTTAACACACAAGAAGGTATGATCACAATTATTCAATCCATTGTGGATTCTTTTGAGGCATCAGGGTTCCTTCACAAGGCAGAAGTGGGTGGCTGGAGTGGCTTACTGCTACCTCCACTGCTGCCCCACACCATTTTAAAGAGGGAATTACAAGCCTCATTTGCAGTTTCTCAGGCTCACAAGGTTTGCAATCCCTATTAAAAATGGGATAGTGAGGTAGCAGAGGTGACAGCAAATAATCTGTAAATAATCAAATCTGCAAAAGTGAAACCTGCAAATGTGGAGGGCTGACTGTATTTCCTGATCAAATGAAGGTCTCTCCTGGGCTTAAAACGGCCTGAAGGAATGAAAGCATGGCAAAATTGTTCCCCTCAGTCCCTAGGATATGTTGGGGGAGAATTTTAAGTGTGAAAAATTTTGGGAGGGGGAGCTGGGGGCACATGGAGCCTCAAAGTAGCCATGCAGGGTCTGCATGTAGCCCATAGGGTGGACTCTCCCCTCCTTTGGGTTAGATATTTACCATAAAAAATACAGTCAGCTCTCCATATTTCTGGGTTTGATTTTCATGGATTTGATTATCTGAGAGTTTCTTCAACTTCCACCCTTCCCCACCTCAAGCGCTTCTTTGCCAGAGGAATCTTTCTTCTCAGTGGCTTTGATCTGGCTGCACAGCTCTTTAAAATCTGCCTCTGGTCCTCCTCCTCCAGCAGCAGCTGTTGGTCAGCTAACAATGGCTCATGACCCAATTTCTCAGCACCACGAAGCCTCTCCTAATGGCCCCCCACACCCAAGGAAATAGATGGGCAAGACAGAGAAGTATAGATCCACCATGCAGGTCCACCTCCTTTCCTTCTCCTTTCTGGTTTGGACCTTTGAGGATCTGTTCTTTGCACTACGCCTTGCCCCTCTCCACACACACACATTTTGATATTTGCGATTTTTCCACTTTTGTGAGGGTCCTGAGACTACCCCTAGTGAATGTGGAGGAACAAATTTCATGACACCCATCCCATTTTGCCTTTTAATGGTTCCCTTTTCATTATCTGGATAAATGGTTTCAGTGAGTACGATGGCTTTGAAATACAATACAATCTGCTCCACTTATATTGCCCCAGCTTAATTTACCCAGCTGCTGAGGCCATCCGAAAAGCTAGAATTTATTCCTGCTTTCATGAGATTCCATGGGGAGGAGGGAGGGGGCAAGGATGTCTCCAGCTAAAAGCAAATCAAACACACAGGGTTTTAATAATGCTCAATAAAAAGGGTGTTTTCATAAACAACCTTTCGCATATTTTATAAATGACTACGGCAAAGTCATGAGCCATGCCAGAAACTTGCTTATTGTGACATGCCATGCATATATCCAATTTAAAACCCATAATTGGTGAGCATTAGCATTAGCAATAAAGCAAAACCAAAAGAAAAAAAGTCATCTCATGTGGCCATACTTCGTCTGTACTTTGAGCATTGTCTCTGCATAGAAAATTAATGGACTAACTTTTGGAAACTCACCACAAGTTGAGAATGTTAATTTTCATGGTGATTGGACAAGATTTATCAAATTTCAAAGGGGGGGTATAATTACTCTTTGTTTTCCACTTGTCTTTCTTTTTTTAAGAAACATTTTCAGATTACAGGAAAAAATTCTGTTTCCCCTCTTTCTTCTTCCCAAGATCAAAGAAAGTTAAAAGAAATTAAAAGAACTTTATATGCACAGATGTTCAGTCCTGGGTGCAATTTTTTTTTTTATGATAGACTCTTGCAATATCTTCTGTGGAACCATTCATCTATGTATTTTTCATTCTATTTTATTGAACTATAAAAGGAAGCAATCAAGAAATGCAACACCTATTATCTAAAGTGTCTTTATAGGTGTGTTTGGCCTGAACGCACACAATAATTTAATTCTTATATTCTTCCCAATGGGTGTTGAGTCTCATAAAGGAAACAGCATCTGGCCTATGTAAGGAGTTTCATGGGATGTTTCCAAGAGAAAGCAACTTCTTGTATGAGATTCTTAAGCGTTGGTTTACGGGAAATTTTGAAACAGAGGGATTCATTGTGATAATATTCTTTCACTATATGCCAAAGAGCATCAGTAGATAGCATGATAAACAATTTATTGTTTACAACAATTTATTGCAACCTTCTTGATTAGAAACCCACTGGGTGACCTTGGGCAAGTCACACTTTCTCAGCCTCAGAGGAAGGCAAAGGCAAATCTTGCCAAGAAAACCCTGTGATAGTTTCAGCTTAGGGTCACTATAACAATAAATTTAACATATGTTTTGTTAAGGAAATGCTGACAGTATGTACATTTTATTTTGTTCTGTTGAATTTTGTTAAGATTTTTTTAAAAAAAAAAAATCTATCTATACTAGGGATGTAGAGACTAGTCACAACTTAGCTTGTCCTCAGTGAGAAAAGGTACTTCAATATAACAGGTAATACCATCTAGAAAATGGTCAACTACTGTGAGATTTTTAATTATTATTATTATTTGAGAAAATCTTTGCAAAACATCACACTGTTTTCTCCACACACACAAAAACAGTTTTTTACACACAAACACAAACACACACCTTTTTTTTTCTTTTTTCTTTGCAAAAGCTCATGAAACATCCTGTGGACATTCACTTCCTGCTCCCCTCTCCAGTTTCTATGGTTCTCCATCACATTTTGCACTACTTATAGCCATTGGTGCTGCCACAAGGGACAGAAAAACAGAACCAAGGGTGGCAAAGAGAGCAGAGAGTGGGTATGTATAGCAAAGGAAAAAATCAGATGGCCTATTCTTCCTTGGAAAATTCCATAAAATTACAGCACATGATTGGGTTTCTTGGGGGCAGGGGAGAAGTATTTCAGATTTTCACATAAGTTTAAAAAAATCCCAAGTAATACCCATATGTTCCAGCTTCTGTGAGAGATTTATACATACCCACAATTGTTCTGATTTGGCAGAGACAGCACTGATTAGTCCTCTGTCATCCCACATTTTCAGCTGCTTTTAAAATGTCCCAGTTTCCCTTTCTTTCTCCCACATTCTCTCTTTGTCCTCAGCTTACTTCAATTGCTGCCAAATTGAGTTCAAAATGCACAAGCAGTTTGCATTCAACTAACTCAGTGGAGGGAGGTGTCAATAGAGGAGGTGGTAGAATCTTGCCCTTCCTAGTAGGCTCAGAAAAAAGTAAATTTCTGAAGCCTCTCCTAGCTTGTATGTTCTTCCTCATTAATAACCTTTGTCAACATGACTGCACTGTAGTATTGCTTGGCCCCACGTGTCCTGGTTTTTATCTGTGGAATGCTGGAGAGCAAATACCCTAAAGGCACCAGATCCCATCCTATCTTGGAAGCTAACCAATTTCACAAAGGTCTATCGAAGGTGGAGCAACTGAGGTTTATGCCCTGGGCACCAATGCCAGAGGGCTGCAAAAAAACAACCCCTCATCCTCCCACCTCGTTCTGGCCCACCGCTGCCCCCCCACCCCCACTGGGATTCTTCCAAACCTGGAGGGCTGCAACTTCTATGCTTGCCCTAGGCATTCTTGATTCTAGATACGCCACTGCAATTTCTTCTCTGGTTAGTACTTGAATGGGAGACCACCAATGACTACTAGGTGTTGTAGATTATATTTCAGAGGGAGGCACAGACAAAATAACCTCATAGTATTCCTTGTCTAAGAAAGCCCCATGAACTTCATGGGGTCGCCATATGCTGACAGGTGACTAAAAGGTACATATACACATATGCATCTATGGCTCTTATCACATGATGGCACCATCCCGGCATGGAGATGCATTGTTGCCAGTTGGCTACATGTGCCATCATACAACATCATTGCAGTCCCACTGCTGTTGCATCCCCAGTCATCACGATTGTGACGCATACCATTACCAGAAAGAATCTGGGAATGGCCCCCTTTCCAGCAATGATCCTATTGGCTGTGGCTGTGTGGGAAGGGTGGAAGAACTATCAAGCACTTCCTTCCACAGTCCAGTCCAGGAAATGGCAGGCTGTTCTGTGGAAGGGAGCAGACTATCCCTGACACTACCCATCCACCGGCAGCTGACCAATGCACTTGGGAGTGTTCAGGTCCAGATCCCATTCTGGCCAAGGAATTGCCAAGATCATGACAGGACAATATGGGATCGGCATAGTGTGGTAAGGGCCTATATGGTCACGATGAGTCATAGCCTGACCTCCATGAATGTATGCAATCCCCTTTATAGTCCTTCAGTTGGCAATCATTGCTACATCATGCACTAGCAAATTCCTTAGTATAATTATGTGCTGTGTGAAGAAGTGTGTCCTTTTATCTGTCTTGAATCTCCCACCATTCAGTTTCAGTGGATGACCTGGGGTTCTAGTATTATGAGAGAGAAAGTGCAGGGAGAGAGAAAACACACATGCACACAGTATTTAGCATCCTGGAGTTCAGAGTTAATCAGAACAGCTTTAGGGTATGTTTTCTCTTTACCAAGTTAGAGGCTGTTGTGAAGCTTTTAGAAACATAGCAGGGTCCTTTGGAAATGTTAACTGAAATGGCAAATCACAAGGCCACGATGCAGACATAAAGCTGCTAATGCAATGTGTCTGTTTTAAAGATTTCTAAACATAAATGTCTTGTGCCTGATGGATAATAAGCTAATTAAAAACACTATCCAGTTACTAAATTGTTAGATTATGAGCCTTAAGGGACAGGACTCTTTCTCTTTGTTTTTCAATAAAAAATGCTGTTATCCCGCCTGTGTGCCTTTGGGATAGACCAGCTATAAAGCAGAATAATGAGGAGATAATAAATACTTTAAGGTTGCCCAGAGCGACTGCCTGTCTTTTCAGTTACCTGATCATGAGAATAACTTCTTGAACTTCTAAACAATGGACAGCTAATTTTGTGCCACTGTGGGCAAACAGGGAGAGAGAGAGAACTTCCTCAAGGCCTTCCTCTTTCTTTCCATCTTGAAAGTAGAAAAGAGGTTGCTTGTGGTAGCCATCACAGATATGTTTGCAGGGAATTAAGACCTACTGAATTCAGTTGAAGTTTATTTTGGGAATTCATCTACACTGTATTATTGTTGTATTCCTTCAAGTCATTTCCACCTGACGGCAACCCTAAGGCAAACCTATCACAAGTTTTTCAAGGGCTAAGTGGGTGTCATGCGCCCAGGGTCACCTGGTAGATTTCCATGACCGAGTGGGAAACTGAAGTCTGATCTCCAGGGTTATAGTCCAAAGCTCAAACCACTACACCATGCTGGTTCTCTACACTATTCAACTACAGTAATTTGATATCACTTTAATTGTTATGTCTCCATCTTACAGAATCATAAGATTTTTAGTTTGTTGAAGTACTTACTCTTCCCAGTTTGAAGGCTCCTGCTTTTCATGGGTGTGGTTTAGAGCAATGGTGCTCAACTTCCGGGCCTCCAAATGTTCGACTTCAACTCCTAAGCCTTTTCCGCACGACACTCTTATAGTGCGATTATTCCACTTTCAACCTCCTATGGAATCCTGGGGTTTGTAGCTTTGAGAGAGGCCAGCCGGTCCCTCTTGAAGCTGCAAACCCTAGGATTCCCTAGTAGATTGAAAGTGGAATAATCGTGCTATAAGAGTGTTGTGCGGAAAAGGCCCTAGAAACCTCAGCCATCATGACCAGTAGTCATGGATTCTGAGAGCTAAAAAAGCTGAGTGACTAAAAGGTAAGAATCACTGCCCTGGAGCTCTCTAGCACAGAAGGCTAAATAACTCATGAAACTACAAATCCTAAGGTTGTGTGGAATGGAGTCATGGCCATTAAAACAGAGTACCCTGTGGAAACAATCTCACAAACCTCTTTTTGTTGTGTTGCAACCTGGAACTGGAATGGGTTTAACAACCACTTAATGTACACAAGATAGTCAACATTGTGAAAGAACAAAACAGTGTTATTGTGGCACAAAAGTTAGCAAACTGGCACTTCTTGGTTGAGTACATATTCACCCCCTTAGTCGGGCCACACCTAAATAAGCTCCGATGAAACCCACTGCCTCCAGAGCTCACATCTGTAGTTTTAAGTTTGCTCAGTCCCAGTGCTATATTATCTCAGATTAATACTTGTGTACTTATGCAACAAGCAAGTACCAATTTGCAGTTATTTGTCCTTCTTTTGTGGCATTTTTTTTTTTTTAGGAAAAATACTTTTTGCCTTCATAGTGTTGAGTATCTTGGGTACAATATAGTAACCAATAGTAACAATGCCAATGAAATTCATTCCAATGTCAGCTTGCAGCATTAAATAGCATGGTAAAGTCAAAGTGGGGAGAGGTGAATACTTCTGCAAGGTGTGGTATTTCAGATTGCTCTGTGTATTGTAGATACACTCTGGATATATATGGACAGCCTAGAGCTATACAGCCTTTAGGCTTTGATAGTAACAGCTGAGCTATTAGTAGTCCAAGGCTGTGTGGGATGGGGAGGGGAAGAAGAACAGCCTTCTGTACAAATATTTACTCAGGAGACTGTGACTGCTCTGCTATCAGATGAAGTTCTGAATGGATCCTGAGGTTATACAAATTGCAAATAGCTCTGTTGATCTACGTGGGGGAGGTTCTAAAATTATTAGTCAATAGGAGCTGGATCAATTCAGATGCTACAAAGCAGAGTAATTTCTTTGTGACGGTGTAGTTGATAATAATCAATAAGCGGAGAAATTAGGTTCCCCTTCTTTGTCTTCTCATGGACTGCATTTTCTAACAGCCTGAGCCCATGCTATGTTCTCAAAGCACCTGCGCTATCTTTTGTTTGGAGTTTTTCAAGGTTGATCAAAGACTTGCTCATTAGAGAAAGGATGACTTCATCTGTGTTCTGGTTGGAACCAGCATGTATGTGCCAAGCAGCTACAATTTTCAGACCTTTGTCCCTCCAGATTTCTTAATTTCACCCACCTGGACTACTGTTGGGCTTTGCTAGAAAAACAGGTTGAGCTTCTTTGTTCTCCGTTTTCTCTTGTAAGGTCTGTGCTTTTGGCATGTACTTGAAGCAAGTCTTTAGCTGTCTTGTTTTGGCCTGCTGTATATATTCCTGAATGCTTCTCTGTATGTTCTTTCATGTTTTCCTACTCTTGTAAATAAAGCTACCAGGCAGTAAATCTTCCAGCCTGGAACAACATAGTTATTACAACTTAACATTGCCCATTGATTTTGGCCTGGGATTGTAACAACAAAGGATGGAAGTTTCTTTCCTCATTGCCTTAAAGCCCAAGGACATCTTGTAAGCTCCGGGTACATTGCAGTCCTGGCTGAGTGGGATGAAATAAGTAGTGACAATCTATCTCACAGGGCTGTTGTGTAATCCTTGTTACTACAATTACACTCCAAACTGTTGCCTTTGTTCTCCTGTTGCTTTTCAAGTTAGGTAAGTTGCTGTTGTATTGGGTTTGTTCATGTTATCTTCTGCATAAGATATTTCTGAATCTGATTTTTCTTTCAATTAGTGCAAATGGAGGCAGGCAAGTTTAAAACACTTTATCCAAAATTATCTCAAATCTACCTTTTGGGGTGAAATACTACCAGAAATACTAGCTCAGGCTTGTCCCAGGCACTGGGCCAAACCCCAAACCCATGGACTACCTTTGATGATAGAAAGAGTAATTCATTAAACACCAGCCACAGTTGTTCACAGCTTGTCATTCAAACAGAGAGAAAGAAGAAAAGAGAGAAAAAAGAGGGGGGAATAAGAGAGAAAGAATATATTTTCCTATTTGGAAATCAAAACAAATCTTAATTAAGGGACTGTTCACAGATTAAGATGAAATGAGGGATCATTTATTATTGAATCATCCAGTTGGAAAAAATCTTAAGGACTATGCAGTCCAACCCCTTGCCGTGCAGGAATACACAATCAAAGCATTCCCAACAGAAGGTCATCCAGCCTTTGTTTGAAAACCTCCAAAGGAGACTCCACCACATTCTGAGGCAGTGTATTCTATGTTCCATGTGGAAGAAGAAGAAGAAGAAGAAGAAGAAGAAGAAGAAGAAAGAAGAAGAAGAAGAAGAAGAAGAAGAAACCAAACTAAATTATCATTGCACTGATGGTATTCTAAAGCTGCAGCTATTCCTACCATGAAGATGGCTGTGTGATGCATGCCATGTATCTTATCTGTTGAAGATGAGAAACCAGGTAGAAGAGAGATGTGACAATCAATGTTAATTCAGCACCATATATACAGCTGAATGCACAGGAATTGAAAGCCTGTGTTTTAAGAGCTAAGTACTGAAAGCCCTCTGGCTGGTTGGTCAAATCTGCCAGTTTTCCTTTCTCACACATTCATTCCCCCCCCCAATTCTTCTCTATAAAGGGATTTTAAAAAGCAATATTTCCAGCTCAAATGCCTAGATTTTAACACCAAGGTGCCTTTGAAAATTTGATTATTTCATCTTTCTCACACACACATACACAAGCACTGGCAGAGAAAAGAGGTATTGTGCAATTAGTGTTGATAACTTCAATGCTTTTGGTTGATGACAGCAAGCACAGTTCAAGGCAGAGAGAGGAAGAACAATGGGAAAACACTGGAAACAGGAAATATCTGCTACAGCCATTACCCGTGTTGTAGAAGATGATTCAGGTGCAGACGCATACTGACCAGGAAGGAGCTGTAGGCATTGTCAAGAAGAATAGAAAATCCCAAAGCATTCACCCCCCCACTCCACTTCTGCAGCTGTGGTGTATAAGACAAACAAAAAAAAGTGTTCCAGCAACGAAGTACAATAGAAATCAAAAGGCAACCCATGTATGGTGCTTTCTAAGAATAACCCTCTTTATCCTTTCCTTTGCCTTTAAAAAAATACTGAGTAAGCTCCATGCCATCTAATATTCTGTAATTTACAAAAGGTTTGCAGTGCCTGTACAAAAATCAGAAGTATACCAGGGCTTCAAAGACAATGGTGCAAGGTGTTCAAATATAACTTTGGTCACCTTCTGAAGCAGTCTTTTGCAACCTAGCCCCCTCCAGGAGCACTGGCCTATGACTTCTGTGATCTCCTACTGGCTGGGGATGATGGCAGTATAGTCCAAAATGTATTGAGGACACCAAATTGGGGGAGGTTGTGCCAGAAATGGGGGAGGAGAAGAGAGCTAACCTGTTTCCTCCATAGACTGTTTGCCAAAGCTCTTATTAGTCTGTTGGTTACAGTGACTGAAGAAAGCAATCCAGATTCAAGGCCATGCCTCCTCTTTGTCATTCCCAGTGTTCCTTTTCAGGAAAAAAAATGTAGGAGGCTAACTGACACTGTCGCCTTATCACACTTCTATAGTGCTATTATTCCACTTTAACAGCCCCGGCAACATTCTATAGAATCCTGGGATTTGCAGGTTTGGGGGCCATTTAGCATTCTCAGCCAGAGAGCTCTTAGGTCTCTCAAAACTACAAACTCCAGAATTCAAGAGGATGAAGCCATGGTAGTTAAAGCACTCTAACAGTACAGTGTGATAGGGCTATGTGTCATATCCTTGTTGTATCCTGCATATTATAGACAAGTCTATCTAGGAGCAATGGCTTTGCAGGTTTTCAGGCAAGATTCTGTCCTAGTTCTACTGTGGATTCATCATTGTTCTCTGGTGGTCCCCCATCAAGTGATAGCACATACCCTCCAGCATTTCACAAATGAAAACTAGAATACATGTAGTCAAGCAACATCTGAGTGTGTTCAAGATGACAAAAGTTATTAATGAGGAAGAATAGATAAGCTAGGAGAGGATGTGTTGCCTCAAAATGTGGGTGACTCAGAGGTCCACCCACAATGCCAGTGTCCCAATGAAATGGTGGGGAATATTAACTCAAAGAGGAGGCCTATGAGAGGGGGGTAACCTAGCAGGATCTTTTATACCTATGTATACCAGTACTCCTGCAGGAACACCAGCTGGAGGTTAAAATAATATTTGTTTTATTGGGGGAATTAACAATCACATGCACACAAGATCCATCCAGTCTTGCAATCGTACAACGCTAACTGAAGGAAAAGGGAGGAAAAATTGGATAGTGAGAGTTAGGGTGAAGTGGGTGATAGTTACCTATCTGGAGAGACAAGACAAAGCAATGTGGCCCAGACTAGAGTCCAAGGGTAGTACAAAAATGGGAATCAGAGCAGTAGCATGATGGCCTATATCCAGTGTACTACCAGCTATTTCACTCTGAGCCAGGGTTTAATTATTCTTTTTTTACACCCTGAGGAAAAAGAAGTTAATGGCTTTCTGGCAGAGTAGAAAATGAGGTCTGAAACGAGCTAATGGCCTAAGCATTAGGTGACAAAGGATTGATGGGAATCATGATAGGTCTCTAATGGTAGGAGAGATAAGGGGACAGACAGGGAATTTTGGTGGACAGAGGAAGAAGGTCGAATACAGTTGTTCTGTGGAGTCAGTTTCAGGCACTATTGTTTCTAAAGGTCAAGTTGTTGAGGGACATTTACAAGCCTATTATTACTGGAGCTTCTCTGACTATGACCTGGCCATGCCCTAAGATCCCCCCATCAGACCTATTTTTGCATCACATATGTTCAGTCAGTCCTCTCTCACCAGCATGGCAATGCAACCACAGCAAGATGTCATTTATATCTTATACCAATTAAATGATAAACCATATTATGAAGTGGGAGTGTACAGCCCAGTAACAAATGCAGCAGTTTGCTTTTGTTTGAGTCTACTGACAAGGGCAAGATTCTACCCCTCTTCTCTTCTTCCTACCCACCCGCACTGCAAACTATTTTTGCAATCTAAACTCAGTTTGCAGCAATGGAAATAAGCTGTTCATGATATTAAATCAACTCTGTTAGTCAAATATCCTCTAAATCATAACCTCCAATGCTAGTTTGATATGTTGGTATTCAAAACCAGTCCACTTGGCTCTCCATGCTTGTGGATTTAACTTGCATGGATTTGATTATTTGCAAGTTTCTCTTACTCCTGCTCACCCACCTCAAGCATTTCTTTTCTGGTGGAACCTTCCCTCTTAACAGCTCCAATCAGGCAACACAGCCCTTTAAAAACCTACCTTTGGTCCTCCTCTTCCTCAACCAGCCATTGCTTGGCCAGCTAAAGATGGCTCACAGCTCAATTTATCAGCATTACAAACCCTTTCCCAATGCCCCCCACACCCAAGAAAGGAGATGGACAAGACAGAGAAAGTATAAGGCAACCATGACAACCCATGCCCCTTTCCCTGACCTGGTGTGGACCCTGCCCTGAGTGCCTGTTCTGCCCACCATGCCTTACCACCCTTTCCACAGACATACAAACACATTTTGATGTTTGTGGTTTTCCTACTTTTGCAGAGGACCTGTACCCCTAACCCTAGTAAATGTGGTGACCCAACTGTAGTTGACAAGTTATTCTTTTTGTCTTTCAAATAATGTATTAATAGATCCCAATCTTTTACAAATGTCATTAATGTTTTTTCTCTCAGCAAAATGGTTAATTTATCCATCCCTTTTAAGTCCATCAGTTTAGACAACCAATCTTCTATTGTTGGAATTTTGCCACTCTTCCACTTCTACATGTAGACTATTCTGGCTGCCATCGTCATAGCGTCTGGATATTTTAAAAAACTAAGAACTATAGCAACAAATACCACAATCTCCCAAAACATTTGTCCCATCTGGGATTGCTCTGGGTCTAGAACAATAATGTTCATGCTATTTGAGTCATTCATAAGCATGAGCAAGAGCTAAATCCTGTGATGTATGAAATGTTCTCATTTCCCATTCCCACCCCAACATCTGCCAGCAGCAGCAGTGTGTGTGTGTGTGTGTGTGTGTATGATTTCATAGTAAATTTAAAAAACTAAAACAGGAAACAATGCAAAGGGTAACTCCAGGAAATAGATTTCCTCAAGGAAAGGAAATGTTGCAGAAAGTGGAGGAAAAGATTTTACAAGGACTCTGAATCAGTGCCAAAAATAATAGTCAAAATAATTCAGCTAAAAATGAAGCTGGAGAAATGTTTTTTAAAAAAAACAGAGATAATGAATTCACTGCACAGGATAATTAAAGGATTCGGCTAATGTATCAAGCAAAATTAAATGGTGTATGTTTCGGCATGGCTATGATAGGGAGAGATAAATGTATGAGTATTGCTATTTTTACAATTGGCTGATTCCTGCTCTTATTCATTCTTAGTTTTTTTTTTTTCCGATCATAAAATTGATCTATGGACCCTTGTGGGCCTACCATAAACAACACTGCATTGACCTTCTGAAGTTTTGTCTGCAGACAAAGACAACTGATAGAGGGAAGAAGGTGACATGACAAAGCTATCTTCAAAACTTGTATAGAAATATTCATGTGTTTCTCCCACTATTCCCACTGGTCAAATAGGTCTTTGGAGGTTTTGAAGCAGTGAAATCCTGACAAGCCTATTTAATTAGGCTGGATAGGAGTGCATACATTCCACAGAAAGTTATCATGCCTTTTTTTTAATCTCTCGAGAAAAGCAACAATGCTGACAAAAAAACACAATTATATTACCATCTTCTGTCTTCAGGTTAAATTGGCCAAAAGGCAATGATGAATTAGATAGCCCTAGATAAATTACAGATATTCCACATTTGTTTCCATCTGTGGTCATTATATTAGAATCATGGAAATGTAGAGTGGAAGAGACCACCAGGGCCATTCAGTCCAACCCCCTGCCATGCAGGAATACATGGTCAAGACACTTCCAACAGTTGGCCATCCAGCCTCTGTTTAAAAACCTCCAAAGAAGAAGACTCCACCACATCAAGGCAGTGTATGCCACTGTCAAACTGCTCTTATCATCAGGAAGTTCTTCCTAATGTTTAGGTGGAATCTCTTTTCCTGAAGTTTGAAGCCATTGCTCCATGTCTTAGTCTCTGGAGCAGCAGAAAATAGGCCTACTCCATCTTCCATATGACATCCCTTCAAACAGAAAGTGCAACACTGTTCATCTAAAGATATCAAGGTAGTGTATAAAATGTAGAGGTATAGCTATAAGGAAGCCAAAATGTGAGCATTGCCTTTCCAAATCAGAATGTTATCCTTCAAGATGAAATTTCCCTTCAGAGCATTCCAGAGAATAAGACATGGAAAACCTTTCACATGTTGAACTCATCTGTTCACGTTCCTTTGCCCATTTTCTTTGAATGTCTTAACTGTGCTTCTAAAGGTTTGACTGAAGTTTTGATTTATTGCAGTGCTAGAAGTTTGGGGGGAAAATTCACAGGGATGCAGAATTCTTCTTGAAGGTAGTGCTTTCATTCCCATACACCCCCCTCAAAGATACATCCTGGACAACATGAGTGAATTGACATCTCTTGAATCTCTTGAGCCCTAGATAAATTACAGATATTCCACATTTGTTTCCATCTGTGGTCATTATATTAGAATCATGGAAATGTAGAGTGGAAGAGACCACCAGGGCCATTCAGTCCAACCCCCTGCCATGCAGGAATACATGGTCAAGACACTTCCAACAGTTGGCCATCCAGCCTCTGTTTAAAAACCTCCAAAGAAGAAGACTCCACCACATCAAGGCAGTGTATGCCACTGTCAAACTGTCTTAACTGTGCTTCTAAAGGTTTGACTGAAGTTTTGATTTATTGCAGTGCTAGAAGTTTGGGGGAAAATTCACAGGGATGCAGAATTCTTCTTGAAGGTAGTGCTTTCATTCCCATACACCCCCCTCAAAGATACATCCTGGACAACATGAGTGAATTGACATCTCTTGAACCAGAAAAGTAACTAAATGTTACCTGTATACCACAAAAGTAATGGCATTTGTCTTCATTATGCATGTACTAGTATTGTAATGAAATAGAGTTACGTTTTTTTTTTCCTGCAGAGAAGAGTGAATTACAATTAACCGTTATTTATAGCTAGTTCATTCCAAATGTTACCAGGCCATACACCCCCACATTTTGATATGGTCTAATTGGAAAAATATATTAATTGGCAGATGTATTGGCATAAAATATAAACTATATACACTGACTGGAAGCCATGTGGAAGAAGGGACTCTTGCTGAAAAACAGGCCAAAAGGTAACCCAAGTGTGGCCAGGTGAAAAGTTCACTGAAATTAGCCAAGAAAGCCTGACTTAATGGCTCTGAGCTAATCCTATCAATGCCAGCCTCAGAAAACAACAAGGTGCCTGGATGCAGAAGCCAAGATCCCTGCTGTGTGCATTTCCTACTGAGTCTGGCCCAGAAACCACTACTTAACCAAGACATTGAAATCAATCAGTCCATTCCAGACCCCACTGTCTGTGTTGCAACTCCCGTTGTTGTTGTTGTTGTTGTTGTTAATTTGTATCCCACCTCTCCGTATGGATCGAGGTGGCAAACAACTTACAAATAGCATGTATTTCGATACATTGCTATATATTGTCCACTATGCTGGGAGAACAATCAACTCACTGCCCTTCAGGGAGGGAAACAGAGTATATAAACCTTTGGTTTTGAGAAGTCAGATGCAGTCAGACGAAATGCTGGACCCTACTATGTTGCTCTGAATCCTGATCCGTCTGCCTTTAGACAGAAGTCTAAGTCACATTTCAATTCTTCACTAATCTTCTGGACTCTCTATACATATTATTTCCCTCCCTTTCTCCTGTTAGCTCTTGTGTGAACGTTTGATTGTTTGTATTTTGTGTGCATGCATGAGTGAATTCCCCCCAATAAAAAACACATTTTTAGCTTACTTTTGAATTATTGGCTGCTTCTCTTCCTGCATGTGCCCGTAAACACTGGTAGGAAAGGTGTCATTAAGTTACCCCCTCTTGCAAGCCTCCTCTTTGAACTAATTCATTCCCCACTTTTGCAAGAGTTATCTGGCATTGCGGGGTGGCTCTTGAGGCACCAAAATTTTGGGGTAACACAAACTCTTGGGAGAAATATTCCTTCAGCTATTTGGGCTCTGAAAGTCAAAATTAGCACTATGTTTGGACCTGGATGCAGTTAAGAAACGAATGCCTCTCCTTCATATCTGTGTACGATGATCCCATAAGTTCATAATATAAAATGTATAATTTCTTCTTGAAGTCAGATTTGGGAACAGAAATGTTATTTTGTCTTATGTAATGTCTTGGGAGCTTCCCTGCTGTGCTTAACCCATGCTGAGGGTTTCAACCATCCACACGGCTGATGATTGTAAAGATAATTCTAGACGAAAGAAGGATTTGCAATCTGCATGGCAATGTCAAGGACATAATGAAAGGCAGGGCTTAGAGAAGTTACTTTTTGGAACTATAACTCCCAGTGCTGACTCGTGGAGTCTGAGAGTTGTATTTCCAAAACAATGGCCCTTTTCGCACTGAGGCTTCTAGCGCAAGCGGGGGAGGCCGGCAAGCGCAAGAAGGCTCCTCCGGAAGGCTGCCGCTTCCCCCTCCTCCTTCCGCAGACGAAGGAACGAGCGGGGAAGCGGCACCGAAGGAGGCTTGCCGCGCAAGCCGCCCTCCCCCCGTGCAAAGCGGGAGACCTTGAGGCGGATTCCCCCCCGCGCGCGCGAAGCGGGCGGCGTCGCGCCGGATTCCCCCCCCGCGCGCACGAAGCAGGCGGCGTCGTGCCGGTTTCCCCCCGCGCACGCGAAGCAGGCGTCGTCGCGTCCCCCCCGCGCACGCGCGTGCGAAGCAGGCGTCGCATCCGTCGCGCTAGCTCCCCACCCTGCTCCTTCCTTCCGCAGGGGCGGAGGGAAGGAAGCGCGACCCGGCCGGCTCCCGGAGGCTCCGCACGAAAGGTAAGTGCGGGTGGGCGCCGGGAGCATTGCTCGAGCGTGGGGTGATTTTCGCTTGGACGCAAAAATCAAAAAACCCACGCTCGCGCCGCTTCAGCCCCGTGAGCCCAGCGGAAGTGGGAGTGCGTCGTGCAGAGCGACGCTCTCACTCCCGCGAGGCTCACGGGGCTGTCGCGCGAGCAAAGGCCCGTGTGAAAAGGACCAATGACATTTCTAAGCTCTGGTGCAAAGATATACACACCTACTTTTTCCAGAAATGTCCTCAGTGCTTCTGAGGCACATATAGTACATTTGGAGTATGAAATGCTGAATCTGAGTTCAAACACAGAATTCAACTGAGAGCTTTATCACATGCTGATTTGTTGCACAATTGCTTTGTTCCATTTTTGATCCCTCCTTATCCCATAACTTCATCACTCTTCATTGTTGAATTCATTCCCATCACTATTGGGTCATCTCTTTTCATTCATGGGAAATGCCCATGGATGCCTGTAATAATGTTGCATTTCCACTCACGTGTATTGATGAGGTGGTGTCATTCTACTGCAATTATAATACTGTGGCAGTCATGTGGCATGAGGGGTGTTATTCTCTCCTTTCCCCCTCCCTATCCCCAAGAAGGGTGAGTTCATTGCACTTCCAATGTCTGGACAAATAGGACATCATAGTGCAGGTGAGCAATGTTGCTTTTACTCCATTCTCCAGTATGTTTATTAGTGTCATTTTTGTTGTTGCTTTAGTTTTGGTGTAACCGCCCATTTGCACTGTCCTAGTAATTGCCAGCACAGTAGAATTACACAGAATCATAGAGTTGGAAGAGACCTCAATAGCCATTGAGTCCAACCCCTGCCATGCAGGAACACACACTCAAAGCACTCCCAACAGATAGCCATCCAGTCTCTCTTTAAAAACCTCCAAAGAAGGAGACCCCACCACACTCTGAGGCAGCATATTCACTACCAAACAGTTCTGTCCAGCAGGAAGTTCTTCCTGAGGCGTAGGTGGAACATCTTTTATGTAGTTTGAATCCATTGCTCCCTGTTCTAGTCTCTGGAGCAGTGGGAAAAAAACCTGTTCCCTTATCGATGATATCCTTTCAAATATTTAAACATGGCTATCATGTCCCCTCTTAATCTCTCCTCCAGGCTAAACATACCTAGCTCTCCAAGTTGCTCCTCGTAGGGCACATCACTACTGCAGAACAGAAAACCAACAAGAAGTCTGGAAGATTTGAATATCAAACTGGTGTCAGAATGGGAAAACACAACACCAACATGATGGGAAAGAAGTCTCCCAGCATGCCAAAACTGTGTAAAGAAAGAAAAGAGGGAGGGAGGGAGGGAGGGAGGGAGGGAGGGAGAAAGAAAGAGAGAAAGGAAGGAAGGAAGGAAGGAAGGAAGGAAGGAAGGAAGGAAGGAAGGAAGGAAGGAAGGAAGGAAGAAAGAAAGAAAGAAAGAAAGAAAGAAAGAAAGAAAGAAAGAAAGAAAGAAAGAAAGAAAATATGGTACATGTACTAGGTAGTGCAGACAGAGGAAGGGGAAGGGAAGTGGGGTCAGTGCAGTAGTGCAGAAGACCAGTTGCGGGAATGTGCAACACAAAAGCAGCAGCATAGTGGCATTGCAAATAATATGATAGTGATTATTTCCATACTGGTATGTTTTCATTTCCTTGAATAACAGAATTGCTGCAAGACAACAAGCTGGTGTGATAACACTCTGTGATTTGCATTTCTGGAAGCCAACACACAGGTAAAAAAAAAAATCACTTGAGAACTGCTGTGTGTACATGGATGGACAGAGGCTCTTTGGAGCTTATCTCTAGGCAGCTGATCACAAGAGGAGAGCAAACATTAGAAGACAGTTGCACTAAGCCTTGGCAGAGCTTCACCTGGCCTGTGGGAAAGCTAAGTCAGTGTAAACACAGATGTGAACATGACTTACTATTCATGGTTATGAGCGGAAAGCTTTATTGCATGTGACCAATCCATGCTCAAAAGCCTAGAGTGTGTTTCTTGTTTCAAAGGCCTGGACAAAAAGTGGCATACTGCTGTTTAGCCCTGGAAATCTCTGGCACATCATGCTGATGTGTTGCACATTTGGGCTGATGGTGCACACAGCAATTGAAATGTCCTACACTATAGAGGACCCATATAAGGATGAGGTTTCCAGAAAACAGCAAACCCACATGGCACACAGATTGTACATGGCTGCACATTTTAATCATTTCAGCATATCTTGCAGCTCACAAGAAGAATGAGTGCTCTAACATTTCCAAAGTTCTGATGAGCTTCTGCCAGCAAGATAGAACACAGGGAAGAGCAACATTGCACTTTGATCCTTCACCGTCAATGTATTTGCCTCCCATCACAAGCAATGTTAGAGAAATATTTCAGACCTGGTTCCCACCAAGTCTTGATGTCCCTGCATATTAGAGGTACAACCAGAAAAAGGGGACTAGGTAGGCTTAGGACCCTGCAAATCCAAAGCTTCACTTACTCTGCCTCCACCTCCTTTCTAATATCTGAGTACAATTTTTGGAAGTGTTTCGAGTGTGGATCCTTCAGTGGGGTCAGAATGGGATTTCAAGTTCAATCTCTCACTCTCCAAGGCTGGAGCTCTAGTCTCAATCTTATTGTTAGTCTAGAAGAAACTCATTGAAGCGATAGGATTACCTATGTGTTAGCTCAAAATTCAGTTATGTATTCAATGGTTTACTGTAGTTGGGACTAAGAAATAGGACACCACCTCCAGTCTTGGAAGGTGGCATCTATTCTTCTTGTCCTAGGGATGATAGGGTCATGCCTTAAGTGGTAGATTAATCAACTAATGAGACCCAGTGTGGTGTAATGATTTGAACATTGGACTACAGCCTGGAAACCAGGGTTCAATTCTCTGCTTAGCCATAGAAGCCCACAAGGTGAACCTGGGCATGTCACACACTCTCAGCCCACCAAAAAAAACCTTCAAAAGGTTTAGGATTGCCATAATTCAGGAATGACTTGAAGGCACACAACAACAATCAACTAAAACCTTTGTTGCTTGGTTGAAATTTGAAATGGTGGAAGGCAATTTTAATTGGTGGAGCTGCCAGAAAGAGGCAGACTTTTTTTTTCTTACAGCAAGATAATTGTTTACAGGATGTTACCTAAGACAATGTTACTGTAATTCATGATCGGGGAAAAAATTAACAGAGACCCTTTCTGGTTGTGAGCAGCAGCTTGCAATGGAACAAACAAAAGGTGTCTTGCTCTTCCTTCCATTTCTCAAAGAAGCACCTTTGGTAACATGCAAATTTATTGCAAAATTTGAATTTGAATGGGCTCTATGCTGATATAGCAGCAAAACCATGTGCCTGAAGTGACAGCTTTTCTACTCAGCAGCAAAGGTGGATCAGATGACTGAGTCCTCAGACTCAGCTCTTACTCCAGAATTGCAGGAAGGGAGCAAGTTTGGGCAAGGAACATTCAATTCTCCTTCCCTGGACCAAAGATGTGCAAGAGATGGGCAACTGTGTTGGGTCTAAGGGCCAGGTTTTTTGCCTCTGAGAAACTCTAGGGGGCACAGGGACTGTCCAAATGGCAAAATAAATGAAAACAGAAGTCAGACATCCACTTCTGGCTTTGAAAATCATGACCCTGCTAATGCTTGTTTGTTTTATTTTATTGATATCCAGTCTTTCTCCTGATTGGGGACCCAAGGCAGATTAGGGCAAGTGGAAAGCAAAATGAAGCTAAAAACCTGGTGATAAAAAGTTAAAATACTATTAAAATATTAAAATACAATTTATTCAAGAAGTGTAAAAAAAAGTTTTTAAAATGTTAAAGCATACAAAGAGGCTAAAATGTACTAAAAGAGGCAAATTACTTCTCCTAGAAGCTGTCAGGAAAGGCAATTCACTTCATATGCTGGTCAGAAAAAGAACAGTCAAAAAAATCTGGAGGGGCTGAAAATCTTGGTGCTCATACGTGGTCCACAGGGCCCACTTTGTTGTTGTTGTGTTGCAGTCAAAGCCAGATCTAGGGTGGGGCAGCAAGGGCGCCTGTCCCAGGGGCCAATGTTGGGAGGATGCAAAAAAGAAGAATTCCCCCTGCCTGGCCCCTGCCACCATTTGCCCCACCCACCTCTGCCTGCCATTCATCACACCCCTGTTGCCATTTGCCCCACCCACTTCCACCTCTCGCCCCACTCACTTTTGCCTGCCATTCGCCCCATCCACTTCCACCCACTGGTCACCCCACCCCTGCTGGTCCCCCCACCCCCCTTGCCCTAAGCACTGTTAACTCTCCCTCCGCCACTGGTTGCTGTGTGCCTTGGAGTTGTTTCTGACTTACAGCAACACTAAGGTGAACCTATCAAGTGGTTTTCTGGGGCTGAGAGTGTGTGACACACCCAAGGTCACCCAGTGGGTTTCCATGGCCAAGCAGGGAATCAAACCTTGGCCTCCAGAGCCCACTGTCTTATATTCAAACCATGCAAGCTCCAAGGGCATCTTTGTCCACTCTGATATTATGTCCAATGTCCTTTTTATTATCCTAAAAGTGTCTGCAGAACCTGATTTCTCTAAGGACCATTAAGTGGTGGGGGACAGTGAGGTGAGGTTAACCTTCTTCTAGGCTCTTCCCTAGGGACAAATTCTAAACCTGTCATTCACCACTGAATGGAAAACATTGCAGCTGTAGGCTCACACAACACAAGGCACTGAGGGGAAGGGGCAGCTTTGATAGTCTGCATGGAAGAGAAGCTAATCCTGAGTGCATAGGGGCAGAGTGGACTGGAGGGCTTTTAAGGCCTACCCACCCCCTTTTGCAGCCCTTTTGAATGTTGCTTTCTGTCCACCCTCCAGCATCCAAAGAAGTGTGAGTGTTGCTGGTCATTGCCGGGGCTGGGTAGGAATTTATCTCCCTTTTACATGTTTTTTTTTTTAACCCATATCTGGGGGTGCTCTGACTATTGGCTTTGGGCAGTGTCTTCAAACAGGCAGGGAGGTGCCCTCCCTACTTAGCAGGTAGTGGGAGGAGATAAAGTAAGAGCTTCTGGCACTCTTTTGGTGAAGAGCAGGGCGCTGGAACTACCTCTCTAGGTCCAGTGACACAACAGTCTACCCTTGAAGGAGACAAGGGTTTTGCCCTCCATGTTCTGTGACTTGAGGGGGCTGCCTTGGGTCTGCTTTGCAGTAGAGAACCAGCAGGGGGTCAAGCCAGCTATTGGATTTGCCTTGAGACTCAGGGGGTTCACCCAAAGGAAGACTAAGGAGGAAGTCAAGGGTGACATCTGGCCTCAACTGATCTTGCACTGGGATGCTCCTCCTTCTTGCTCTTTTCCAGGTTCAATGAAACTTAAATAGGTTGTAGGTTAAATAAAGTGATCCTTGTTCAACCCAGTTCTCTGTGTTTGATCTTGCTATTCCGTGGTTGGTCAGCAAAGAAGCCAATGGGAATGTCTCTGGCCCTTTCGGCAGCTTACTGTGTTCCAGAGACATCCAGTGCAGGTCCTGGTGTTGTCTCTGCCAGAAGGGGAGTGCAACAGGAGTGCTCCTCTCTGTACCAGCTGCCTCTGTGAATGGAGGAAAAGTGATGGCACTGCCTCTTCCTTCCCCAGCACAGCCAAGTACTATCCCAGGCTTTGCCGGGGCAGGAAGTACAGCCGCCGTGCTTCCAGGAGCTCTGCACACCAGGTAAGTGTGGGCAGGCAGTGAGAGGGCTGCACGATTGCTGGTCATTGATGGGGAAATGATTTGCGGCATGATTGCACTGTCTAGGGATGAGAAAAGGATGGGACCCAGTTGACATCATACAGAATTGTTGTCCAGGTCCCATCCTTCTCCCATCCCCAGTGTGGAACAATGATGTCCTGCAGAAAGGGCCTCCATGTTTTCATGGAAAATATCAGCTTTGGGGTAGTCAATTTGTATTGGATAGAAGGTGGATGGGAAAGACTTAAACCCACATTGTCACCCTCATGGTCTGGTCCAAATTGGGAGGGGGTACCGTGGCCATTTCTGCACAAGACTGTTATAGCGCTATTATTCCACTTTCAACATCCTATGGAATCCTCGGATTTGCAATTTAGGGAGGGGCCTCAAGGATTCCATAGGATGTTGAAAGTGGAATAATAACACTATAACAGTCTAGTGTGGAAATGGCCCCGGATTGCTTCTTCCAATAGAAAAAGATACATAGCCAGTCCAAGCAGCATCACATCTTCTTGCCTAAGGCCCTCAAACTAGATTCTGAGCATGCTTTGTTCAAAGACATCTTTCACTACATCACCAAAAAAAAAAAGGTCCTGAATGTGTTGATTGATTAAAGATGAAAGCTACAATGCTGTTGGAGCACTGAGCATTTAATCTTGGACAAAAACCTGGAAAGGGGACTTTGGGACTGCAACTCCCAGAATCCCCCAATCAGCTGGAATTGTAATGGGGAAAAACCTAACTTTTCCAAGAACTCTGTTCAACATCCCCTCCACAAACTGCTTGGCTTTGCCTCATGTAGCATCAGCACACCTAGGATTTGAAAAGTTCCAGATTTTGATCTGCTAAAACATTCAGTTGTGGTTTCTTTAGGGAGTAATACCTGGGCAGCAAATGAAATCACCGTACCTTCTCTGCATGGCTTCCACCCATGTTCTCTGGTCCATTAGGCTATATTTTGTACTTCATCTAGGTATGACAAAATACTGTAATTAACATGCTGGCAGACCACATAATAACTGAGGTTAGGATGAAATTATTCTAAGGAAGAAATTATCTAAACAAGACACACATTTTTAAGCACACCTATTTCTCCAAATTGTTGCACGCATGCCGGGAAGGTACGTTTGATTGCTAAAAATAAGTTTACATTAATGATAGAGGAATAAATTTGATTTTCAATGACAGTCTCATTTCCATGAAAGGCTGAGCAGCTTAAGGAATATGTCTAAAATTAGATAATGCATTGATTCCTTACTTTGATTTGCCTAATACAGGAACATGACTTTTAAAATATGTGTACTGTAAGTTCTTGTACTCATAATGTTATACCACTTTGGGAAACCAGGTATGATGGAAGTAGTTGGTAGATGGCACAAAAGACATTTTAGTCTCATGCCTACTAGAATTAATCAAATCAGATATGGTGTATTCTTCTCTTCACACACTCCAAACACAGAATCTGAAGTAGAAGGAAACTTGACAGATGTGAGCAGAATGTTAAACAATTATTTTTTAAAAAATACTACATCTAGAATCCCTTAGGCATCCTCAGAGAAAGGCAATGACAACCTGCTTCTGAACAAATCTTGCCAAGAAAACCTTGTACTAGGCTTCCCCTAGAATTACCAACAACTTGAAGGCACACAAAAACAAAAACAACAACAATAACAACAAACATATACTCAGATCATTTTGAAATATGGCAGAGTATAAATATTTTAATAAAACTAATCTAACAACAAACAACAACAAAGCAACATTCTTTCTGGGCTTTCGATATGGGTCAGCAGGAATCTGACTTTGGAAGCCAAAATACAGTCAGCCCTCCACATTTGCTAGGGTTAGAGGCACAGAACCCCCATAAAAGTGGGGAAATTGCAAATATCAAAATGTGTGTGTCTGAGCAAAGGGGGTGAAGGCATGGTGGGGAGAGCAGGCACCCAGGGTCCAAACCAGGTCAAGGAAAGGAAAGGGAAAGGGGGCGAGTTGGCATGGTGGCCCTATACTTCCTCTGTCTCATCCACATCCTTCCTTGTTGGTGGACATCAGGGGAGGGTTTGTGGTGCTGAGAAATTGCAGTGTGAGCGATCATTGGTTGCCCAGACAGTTGGAGGAGGAGAGGACACGGACAAGAGGTGGGTTTTTAAAGAGCTGCACAGTCTGATCAGAGCCACTGAGATGGAAAAGTTCCCCTGGAAAAGAAGCACCTGAGGTGGGGGGCAGGGGTTGGAGAAATTCACAAATAATCAAATCCGTGAAAGTCAAACCCACAAATGTAGAGGGCTGACTATATTTCATTGTGGACCCTTTTACACTACACAGTTATTAACACTATATTCCGCATTAACTGTCATGGGTGCATCTTAGAGTTTGTAGTTTGGTGAGGCACCAGAGTGCTCCAGCTGAGAATTTCAAATATCCTTCTCCTAAGCTGCAAATCCCAGCATTCCATAAGATCTAGCTATGGCAATTACAGTGCAATATAGTGGTACAGTGCAATATAGTGTGAAAAGGCTCTTTGTTTGAGGAAAAGTAATATATGACTTTCTCCAAGGAAGAAGACTACTTCCATACCTCAGGATCTGAATCTGCAGCTCTAAAACCTCACTAAGAACTCAGGCTACCCTTTACCATGTAGATTCAGTCCATTTGGAGTTCTAGAAGAAGGCCTCATCAACCTTCAGTTCTTGAGTGGACCATGAGTACTAGGTGGGTTTAGATCAGTATTTGACCTCTGAATTGAGTCAGAGGCGTATCAAGGGTGAGGAAAGTAGGGCACGTGCCCTGGGTGCCAATGCCAGGAGGCACAAAAAAGCCAAAGATTTCGCAGAGGAGAAGGAAGGGGAGGAGGAGGAGGAGGAGGAAGTAGAAGCAGCCCCGGAGGTAGGGGCACAACTTCCATGCTTACCCTAGGCACTGTTTACACTAGATACGCCTCTAGTCTTGGCCACTGAAGGAGCAATGCTTGTCTTCTGAGTGAGCTATCCAAGGTCCTGCAAAGCTAAACCGCACCCTATTCAGAACCTGATGTCTGTTGCTGGGAAACTCTTGCTCCAGGCCACCCTTCTGTATGTCTTGCTCAGTTTTTTATATGCTCTTCGCTCAGACAGTGACAGTAAGACAGCAAAAAGTTTTGCCCAGCTCTAACTCTGGAAACTGAACCCTATTGGCACCAGTTGTGGGACTTTGGTATCTTCATCCTGGAATAGAGAAGACTGAGAAGGGATATGATTACTATCTTTAACTATCATATAGATGGTGGAGTGAGCTTGCTTTCTGCTGCTACTTGTGGTAGAACCCAAAGCAATTGAATTAGTTTACAGGAAATGAGATTCTAACTAAACATTAGGAAGAACTTTCTGACGGTAAGAGTTGTTTGACAGTGAAATAGCCTACTTCTCCTTTATTAGAGGTTTTTAAAGAGAGATTGGATGCCATCTGTCAGGGGTGCTTTAGTAGTGTGCTTCTGCATGGCAAGAGGACTAGAAAGCCCTTGTGGACTTTTCCAATGTATGATTCTATAGTTCTGTTTCTGGAGGAAGGCAGAACGGCACACACTGAATTGCTGAAGGCCCTTAAGTCATGAATTTTATGAGCTTTTTCAGTCTACATTTAAGAAAGAGAAAGTGTTGGGATACACCAGCCAGAAATTCAAATATTCAGTAGTGCACAATCTATAGTCCTTGAAATGTCTTTGCCACCTTATAATACAGGGGTGGGAAACCTGAAGATGTTTTTGTCCTTATCTTGGAGTCTTCCTTTGGTCCTCATGGAGTTGTAGTCCAAAATGATTAGAGCACAAAAGCTTCCCCATCCATTATGATTCATATGCAGGACCCCTTCCTTGAAACACTTCTCTTTCAAGATACTCTTGAAAAATAGCATACTCCTTTGCTCACATGTTTTGTCTGGTTTCAGACCTAAACTCAGATTAATCAGCATGCTGATTAATTAAACAATCAGCTAATTAACTAGCAAGGGCAAATTCTAAGGAAATTTGGCTGAGAGATAAATTATCCATGCCATCAGCTTTAATTCTGTAAATAATACAATTTCCCCCTTCTCAGACCTTAGAAAAATTGGGGGCATTTGGATGCCAGTTCCCAGAATCTCCCTGTGATGGGGCCTGCTTCTTTCTCTCTCAGATGGGTATGGCAGCTCTCCAATCTGATAAGGTGCCCTGTCACTTCACACACAACTCTGCCTTCCCCTTTATAACATCACTTTTGTGTAAAAGGGTGAAACCTTGCAATGGTTCCTTAGAACCCCTTAATAGTTCTATGGTAGTGCTGGTCATGTGACAATCTGTGTCAAGGCTGAAGTGGGAATGCATTTCTTGGAGGGGAATAGCAAACATGTTAGGGCTTGAGGTGGGGTTGAGGTCTGCTTGGCATCCTGTCCCCACTGCATTTGGAGAAGCCTTCTAAAACTTTTCCTAATACCAGAAGGCAGGACTCTTCTCCAGCATGCAGAGCACATTTCTCAGAGGGGAACAGCAGATGTGTCAGGCAACAAGCTTGAGGAGGAAAGATCCTTCCTTCTAAAGCTTTTGAAGCTTCAGTGGTGGGAAGTAAGAAACATCCTATTCCCTACTTCTGAAAAAGCCTCCACTTGAGACTTGACTTGAGATTTGACTTGAAAGTATCTTGCAAGGACTTGAGATTCTACTTAAAACCTTGAAGGTAGAGACTTGAGACTTGACTTGAGACTTAGAGTAAAGTACTTACATACATCACTGCTTATTTCTTGAATTTTATTTGGTTTATTTCCTGACCAGACAAGGCTATGTCAAGCCAGTCCAAGACTAGGAGCCCTTTCACACTACTTAAACTGCCACGGCTGGATCCTGCTGTTGTAATTCACTGGAAAAGAGAAACCATGTGTGTTAGTCAAGAAGCTGAGATATCAGTTGGTAGCTAGGAAAACAAAGATAGGATGGAGGAAAATGCAAAAGAGTAGTCAGGATTCAGTTCTAAGGGCCCAGAAAGCAGGGCAAAGACTCCGAGCTGGCTTGGATATCTTTCACACAGGGTGAGTGAAAAGTATTGCTTCCAGCATCTGAAGAGTGTTACTGCATACCACATATAGGCAAGCTGATTGTTCCATGAGAAAGGCTGAGGCATCATCACCGAAGCTGCAGGTATATTGAGCTCTTCTCCAAATACTCTCATACCTCTGTAGTCCCAGAGAGGGGCATGGCAGCTGTGAAATCCTGGCATTTGTAGTTTGGTGAGGCACTAGTCTCTGGAAAAGACTTCTCAATGCCCCCTCCTAAAGTTCGGATCCTAGGATTCCATAGGATGTTGCCATGGGTGTTAAAGTAGAATATAGTGCTCTGATTGTGCGGTGTGGAAAAAGCCCTAGGAGAGCAAGGTATCAACCACTTGCAATTGTATACGTTAATTATAAATTAATCAGCATTTGATGTTGGTCTTCATCTTGCTTGGCTATTGAATCTTGCTCATTTAGTCCATTTTCTGGTTAATTAAATATCTGCAGTAAAGCCACTGCTGTAAATTCAGAAAAGCCAGATACTGATTCTATCCAGATGTGCAATCAAGTCAGTTGAATTGTAATAGATAACAAGCTTTGCTCAATACGTGTGCTTCACATTCGATTTGGATGGGGCTGTGTTTGAAAATCCTGCTCTGGGTCCTTTCTTGATACCATTTTGGCAAATTACCCCAAGATAAAAATAAAATAGCTGCTTTTGTCTATGCATTTCATTTAAAATGCAAAAACAACAACAGCTGCTCAACTTCAAAATGTTTCCAGGTGCTCTATTTTCATCAAAGTTCATGCAAGAGGCCTCTATTCTCTTTGTGTCTAATCTTTGCTATGTGCAAGCATCACCCACTTCAAAACACACGCACGCGCACACACACACGCGCACACGCACACAGAAAACTTCTATCACACAGTTCTTCCCCTCCCCATTCTCTCTAGCTCTTCTCAGATTTGTTTGGTGACATGTTTGTCTGATGGTTCTTTTCCTATGAAAGAAATCAGTGTACATCTGTGGAGAATTTAATGTGTTGAGGTTTTCATTAGCATTCAAAATCCTATGCACCAACCGTCATCTGGCAGAAACAATCTCAATTAATCCTCTGCAATCCCACTTTTTTCAACTGCTTTTAAAATGTCTCAGTTTCTCTCCTGTCCTTTCATTTTTTCCCCTTTGTCTTTAGCTTACTGGCAGGTACATTCAGATTAATTAGAATGTCCCAAATTTTGTTTCCTGTTCTTTCTGATTTCCTTTTGGGTTAAAGCAAACTGAGCTGAGAACTGGCATAAAAATTTTGATAACACAGTGGGTTAAAAGAAAGTATTCTGGGATCAACAAAATGTGTATGTACAGACCTGGTTGGTCTGTCATAACACAATTTTATATGGTCTGTTGGAAAGTGTGAAAGATGTAGAAGCAGAACAACCACTCCCTTCACCACACATACAGACATGCACGCAAATACAAGCTACAGCAGAGAATTGAAATTTGCTTAGTCTTCATTGTAAAACATACAAAGTAGCTTTACTTAACAGTGAGTTGTTCATAATCAAAGACATGGACCCTTTCCACACGAGGAAGTTAGGATGGGCCAAGGCGTCCTGTTACGGAGGTCGTCTGCACCTTGGATCGGACTAGGTTCGGACTATTTACCTTAGTTCCGCACCTAAGTCCAATTCAAAATGCCCCCAAGTGGTCCTCCAGCGCACTAAGTGAAGACTGGAAAAAATAGGTCTTTCAATTTTCCAGAGCGTGCATTTCGTTCCTGCTCAGTTGTGCAGATGCGCAGATTCGCACCAATGCAAGCCTGCGATCAGCGGAGGGTGAGCTGTGGGCATGGCCAGCTTCAGCAGTTGGTCCAGACCCACAAACAACCGGAAGCCACCATGTTAGCCTCACCAGTGCAGATCTAAAGACCTTGCACTGCTCTGAATTGCCCTGGAACAAACAGAGGAGCCCTGCAGAAGGGCTTAAGGGAAAGTCTGCATTGTTTCGAAGCCAGAAGAATCAGCAAGTAATGGCACGGAGCGATTCACTCGCCTCATGCGGAAAGGGCCATGGTCTACTGGAGGACAGAGAAAGAAACGAGATAATGGTTGCAGGTTAGAGTCATGGAAGAAGAGAGTGGGCATTGAAAAGCTAATGAACAGGAAGTCAGAAAACATGCCAGCTAGCAATTAGTGTTTGTCTGCAAAGATTGCTAATTCTTAACACAGACTGGGTGAAATACATGGAAATATCAAGCCTTTGGAGTTAGGTGACCAGGTATTCTATTTTACAGAGAGCAGTTCTTTATTTGAAAGTCCACATCCCTCTTGGACATAAAGACCCATAAGCAGAGAGAACAGCTGAAGTCCTGAAATGACCACTGAATAGGTGTTGTTAGCACCTGAATAGCGCACTGAGGAGGCATACAGGTCACCTGTGGGTGATATATATGTCTACTGCAAGGACTGGAAGTATTTCTAAATGGGTACTTTTACAAAGAGGACACTGCTCTCTTCTTTTGTCTTTTTTCGGGGATGCAGTTTGTCTTCCTCCACCTCTTCCTCTTTATCAGCATGTAACTATGTGACTACTTTTGCCTATGTATTCTCTCAGTTCTCTGTGGGTGGGTCCTTTCTCCACTGCTCACTGCTCTGACAAAATGGCTGACTTGGCACCTCATGCTTCAAAGAGCACGCCAAGCCTAGATCTGCACTGTTTCCAGTCTTGATCTGTAATGCTGCATTCTCTCTGAAAAGTAAATGTATGCCCTGCATGTATATGTGTGTGTGTTCTCTCTACCATGCTCAAAGCCACAGTTTCTGTCTCAGGCAACATTGTTCCTGAGCCCATTAAATCATTCTGGCGGGAGACCATTGATGTGTTATATTTTGCTAGTGCCCTACATTGTCACTGTTATTCTCTGTGGGAGAGAGCTAAAAATAAACAGATACTTTCGCTCCTAGGTAGTGTGTTGGTTCTGCTCTTCGACAAAAGGTAGCGAGAGCTTGTACGAGCAAAGTGGATTCCTTAGTTCTCTCTTCCTCTCCGCTGTGAAAGTACTAAATGAACACAATTAGGATGATGCTTTGTGAACCAAAGGTGCTCATCTTTCTTGTTATTCTAAAATAATGGTGTTGAAACAACTCTGCTATGACAGTAACTGACTAATAGCTGGACTTGGGAAAGATTTTCTGTTGTTGTTTTTATGCCATAGCCACACTATTTAACAACTGCATTTATTTGACACTTAGCATCTTGCATTCAGATCAAAAATTTATTTTTTTTAATGGATTGTTCTGAATCAATGGCAATCTCTCCATATCTGTCCCTGGGTAATGCATTAGGTATAATAATATCTTGTCTCACCCAATTACTATAAGGTTCATACAGGCAAATGGAGGAGACAAAACACTGGTTCATCTTTTTTTAAAGAAAATGGGAAGATAATTGGGGATGGCACCCTCATAATGATGTTTGGGCTTGGCAGTGGTAGGGGGAGCATCAGCTGTATCATTAACTTGCAGTGGTGGCTGGTGATTCTCATGCCAGTGGGGTGATGAATCCATTCCAGGTTTTCATTCAGGCTTCTAAGGGAGCTCTCCAAGTGCTGAACCTTTAACCCTTTCAAATAGTTCCTTTAAAGTTTGGACTAAAACCCAAAATGCATTCACTCTCCAGCTTATCAGGGAGCTACCAGCTGCTGCTGTTAGTTTGATAAGCACCATAAAGGTTATACTATGCTTGTGGATTTCATAACTCATGGAAGACTCCAAAGACTAGGAAGCAGATTGCCAAGAAGCTGCTGCTCCTTCTGAGAAGATGGGAGCTGAGTGTCATGCCCTGCTTCGAGAACATGGAAATGGACTCTGACTCAGAGACTGACACTGTGGACATGGCAGGATCTGCTGAACAGTAGGAGGTTACAGAACCACAAATCCCAGAGACAAAACAAAGTGCAGTATCAGCTCTGGCAGAGAATCCTGCCCCTTCAGATACGGAAGATAACTTACTTATACCTACCTTTGCCAAGCTTAAACAGGTAAGGAAGAACTTGCACCAGTCTCAAAGGATTTATAGGAGACAGCAATTAATTAGACAGCAGCTGCATTAAGCTGCTGGCCTATATAGGCACTGCCTTTACCCTCCAGGAGTTGTCAGAGTTTATCTGACCTTCCTGCCTGCTGGTTGTATTTCTTGGAGTGTGTGGACTCTAGATTTATTTTGCTCTGCCTTTGGATTCAGTTGGACCCTGTTTGTGCCTTTGACCATTTGCTTACTGAGTAAAAGTAAGTGACTGATTTTGAGCTGTTTTGTTTCTTTGTTTGTTACTTTGCATATGTTATCTCCTGGCTATCAGCTGTGTAGCTGCAAGCTCTCATTTGTTGCCTGGATTGAGACAGCACACTAAGGCAGTCAAGGATCTTGCTCCCTAGCAAGACATGGCAGAGGTTACAGACACTGCAGATGACATACACCCTCCAGTTTAAGTAACAAAGACTGACGGCAATACACTAGTAAAATACCTGTAGTCTTGAAGAAGCTGGTCATAAATAGTGTGGCCTTAGTGATGACAACTGTCCTACCTGGTTGCCTTAAAGTACTCTCTCCCCTTCCTGTTTTTTCTTGACCTTGGACTAACTACGTTTTGGACTATTCTGCTTACTCTTTGCTGGCTCACTTATCTGGACTTCTGGACTACCAATACAACTCTTGAATTGGCTAAAGACCACCCTCATACTTCTCCCTAATCTTGCTCAGATAACCCATGACTGATTTGGACTGAACTGACTTGTTACCCCAAAAGGTAGGTGCCACAAGGGCCACCCTACAATGCCAAATGCCTCTTTGAAAAAGTGGGGAATTAATTAGCTCAAAATCAGGAGGCTGCAAGAGGGGGACAACTTAGCGAGATCTTTTCTGCCAGTGTTTACAGGCACATGCAGGAAAAGAACCAGCCAGAGATTCAGAAGTAAGCTAAAAATGTGTTTTATTGAGGGGAATTCACTCATGCACGCACACAAGATACACACAATTACACATTTACACAAGAGCTAACTGAAAGAGAAAGGGATGAAAAATTATAGAGAGGCTGAGGGGTTTGGGGGATTTATAATTATCAGTCCAGAAGAGTAGTGAACAGCAGAAATGTATTTTGGCTTAGGTAGAACCTAAGGACAGTTCTCATTCAGCAGTCAGACGGACAGAGTGACAGGTAGACCTTCAAGAGACTACACTGAGCATCCTGAAATCAGGGGTATTTGTACCCTGAAAATGGCTTGTGGCTGTGAAGGTTCCAGATGCAAGACAAAGGGAACCTGTTGTGGATAATGGGTCTTTTGCCTGTTGATGGGCTTAGTGCTTTGATTGACAAAGACATGATGGGTGTTGTAATAGCTGTCTATTGTGGGTGCTGTGAGGAAAGAGGAAAGGATCCAGGTATACAAAGGATGGATATCTGTCAATCGGTGTCCTAGTGGGCTCCTCACAGTTGGATTCCCTGGGAAATTCCAGCTTCTATTTAAGCCTATTATCCACAGGAATGGTGTGTATATACCTGACAAATGACTCAATCTTACCTGGAGGAAGTTTGGAGTTGACCTATGCTTCTCACATTTACTGTCAAATTCTTTCCCTCACTCGGTTTGACCTCTCCGTCACCTTTCAGGCTTGAATTTGATATCGGAGCCAATAAAATGTGTTGCCAATTATATATGATGCCAATTAGGTATGGTGCCCATCCAAACCATACTAATATCAGGGAACCCCAAAGCAGGGCCTTACAGATCACTCAACCATTCCTACCACCCAACCATGCAGCTGTAGGCCTTTGCTGACATGTGTTCAGGTTGAGAGAAGGCAAAGGAGAAGCAAAGCTGGGTCCACTGCCTGAGGCATGGGCTAGAGAAATTCCAAACAGTGTTTTGGCCAGAAACATGATATCTCTGCCCCACATAGGGAACTGGAAGAGGGAAAAATCTCACCCGTCCATCCACCTCAAATGCTTTCCCACACTTGTACTGTTGTTGAATTCCTTCAAGTCTTTTTCAACTTATGGCAATTCTAAGATGAACTGCTCATAAGATTTTTTTTTGCAAGATTTCTTCAGAGCTGGTTTGCCATTGACTTCCTTTGAGGCTGAGAGTGTGTGACTTCATCCACTGGCTTTCCATGGCCAAGCAGAGATTTGAATGCTGACCTCCCAGAATATAGTCTGACACTCAAACCACTGGACTATACTGGTTTTCACTCCTTTATTACTTAAAAACAATTACTTGAATCCTACATGATTATGTTTTTAGGTTTATTCTCCAGAGTTACAGGGTGGAGGGAGATTTATGTATTTAATTCATAAATATTTGATTTAAAAAGCGGTTGGCTCTTAAATGTTTTTCTTTGCATGCCAGATGTCTTCAATATATGCATGGAAGTGTCTGGCTAGCATCCTGTTAGTAACAGACACAGAAGTCAGTCCACATTATGTTTGTGTACGGGAAGTGGTCATTTTGGATGTCCGTCTGCTCTTCTATCCTCTGCAACAACCAAGGCACCTGCTCCAAACTAACCATGTTGCTGTGATATCTCACACACACACACACACACTCACACACATACACGGCTATTCCATTGCAGTAAAGATGGAGAAGCTACTAGCTATGTTCCCACAAATAGTCACAGACCAATGATATCATCCACTGAGCCTTCCAAAGGACCTCTTTTAATGTTGGTGGAGGACTCCCTTGGTCTGTGTGTGGCCCTGGGAATGTAGCCAGACACACCTCTGACCCCCTCCTCCTTCTACAAGCAACAGAATGGCAGGGGAAGGGTGGTAGCAGATTGAAACAGTGATTTCTGGAGGTAATGACAGGGTAGCCTTAAGAGAGTCCCATATGCAGAACTCTTATACTACACTCAAGAATGTAGGATCTCAGCCTGTGTGTGTGTATGTGTATGTGTAAGGGAGGAGGAGAGAGAGAGAGAGAAAATATCCTATTTATTTGTCCCACATGCTCCAGATTTCACTTTAAGCAAGATTCAAGACAACTCTGACAGTTTTTGCTTTGGCAAAACATCTGAGGAATTTCAATGGAATCCAAAGGAGATTCTATTTATAAGATTAATGACATTTCTTGGGGAAGAGGGGTGTGCATAGGACACAAGAGTGGGAAGAAAGAGAGAGAGAAAGAGAGAGAGAGAATGAAAGAGAGAGAGGTTTATGGCATTTTACAGAAGGCTATACTCTATATACTACACTAGACTATACTCTGTTTTTACCAGCCTGTTGGCCTTCAGAAATCAAAATGTGACTCCTTTCATGGCACAGGGATAAACATCACTTGTGACAAGGGACTCAAATATACCAACCATTGAACAGGCTTCTCCAGAGTGGTGGAGAAGGCATCTGGGCTACAGATGCCTAGGGCTACATTTCCCACCCACCTCCAGCCCTTAAACACACATACGCACGCCAACAAACCATTTGTTATACTATGTAAATAAATGGACACACAAGGCATTTTTGAAAGAACAAATCTATTTTTCGCTTTAGTGCTTAAATGTTACAGAATTAGACTACCTTCTGCTAGAAAATTCTTTCGACAGTTCACCTAGAATTCCAGCTCTTGTGTACCAGCTTCCCACAGTGTGCAGGAAAGGTTACTGTGACAGCTGCTCAGAAAAATAATTACTACAGAGCTTCCCACTAGCGCTTCCAAAGTGAGAGAAAGGGAAGTGGGAAAGTGGTAAGAAAGACAAGAGATGATGGGGAAAATGGGAGGAGAAGGAGGGGAGGGAGAGCAAGAGAAAGGGAGGAAGGGAGGGAGAGAACTCTGCGTTGTGCATTAAATGGGCAAATCCTTGCCATACATAATATCAATAGCTCTGCATTAAAATCACCAGTATTATTATAATTTGCTGATATAACCCTGCACTAACACGTTGTTTGGAGTATTTGCATTTTATGATGTTTCTAATTTTGTCTCATTAGGATTCAGTGACAGTGGGTGGCTTCCATGATGGGAAATAGTGAATCTGTTCCAGTTTTTAGTCCATACTTTAAAGTAAAAGTTACCCAAGATGATGAACGCCCTGCCTCCAAAAATAAGTTCTTTTTCTTGGATAGCACCTTTAAAGTTTGGACTAAAAGCCAAAGTAGATATGCCATGTCATTGAGATAGGAGCTACCAGTCACTACTGCGGTGGACTATGTCACAACACTTTCTGCACTCCCTCTATAGCAGCAGCTCCAGGAACTGCCCTAAAGGTTTTGGGTTTTTTTGAGGGGCTGCAACCCCATCAGAGGGAGATTTGGGGTACTGAGGGGTTTGCCATAGGAAGGCAGATTGCTGTTTATTGTTGTTAACTGCCATCAAGTTGGCTTGACAGACGTATGAATGACAGACATCTAAGTCACTCTATCCTCAACATCCCTGCTCAGGTCTTGCAAATTCAAAACTATGTCTTCCTTGGTTGAGTCTATCCATCTGTCCTGCGGTCTTCCTCTTTTCCTGCTGCCTTCCATCTTACCAAGGGAGATTGCCTATCCCTTATGCTGGATTCTGTTGTTTTGCCAATGGATGCCCAGCACAGCCTTACAAGTCCCTAAAATGTCTTCAGCACCTGAGCTCATTTAAAGCTCAGACTAAAACCCAGAATGGACTTACTGGCCTGATGATAATGACTCACCAGCAGCTATTGTCAGATATTAACTGGGGTGGGATTTCTTTTCCTACCTATACTGTATTTTTTTTCTAAAAGCCAGCCTAAGAATTTCTACTGAAGGGCTGGATAGGCCTTTTCACAATTAAACAAAAAATTTGATATACCCTTATTACTTTTTCTTATATGCAAATATCTGTTTAAAGTCTCACTGAGCATAACCAACTGGCCCTCTAAGCACAAATGTCCTACCCTTGGCTTTTTCCTTCATCCCTTTCTAGCATTCCTCTTTGACCGACATGAGATCTTGGGAGAGTCAGGTGGAAAATTTCCCTATGCCCTACTATATGAGGAAAGTTTATGAATGTAGTAGAAACAATTTCATGGAAGATTATTCTGGACTGTACAGCTTCAGGCTCCAGAGTAAAGCTTTTCGTGGACTAAACCAAGGAAATCATGTATTCTGAGTCACAATGTTATCTGCAATTGATTACTTTTTTTATGATACTGAGAACATAACAGTTATTTTTATCACTGTTATCATTACTGTTCTTGTTATCATTGTTGTCGTCATCATCATCGTCATCATCATCATCACCACCATCATCATTTATTTATATAGCTCCATCAACAGAAGTGGCACTTTACAAGTAAAATGACAACAAAGAACAGCCAGTCTTGTCAAAGGTATACATTCTAAAATACACACACACACACACACACACACACAACATATGCAGAGGAGAAGGATGGAGGCATGCAAATATAAGACTATACAATACAATAGTAAAACAGATTATTCAGATACAATACAAAAACAGTACAATATAGATAAAAATGTATAAATATATAAAGTATGTATATATATATATATATATATAAAATATATAAGATAAAATTATATTACATTAAAACTCAGAAAGCTTTAGTAAACAAGGAAGAAAAAGAAAATAAGGAATGTCTTTTTCCTGCATTTTATTGTTCATATTTATGACGTATTGTGGTTTGGGGCATAGGGAGTAGTGTCAGTAGAGGTAGCTTCCACATCTCTTCCAGGTTTTAGTCTGAACTTTCAGGGAGGTAACCAAAGTGCCAAACTCTATCCCCTCACAAATATCCCAAATAATTTCAGCATTTTGGATATTAAAACTCCAAGCAGATTCATTGTTTCTCTGATATATACGGAATTCAGCAGCCACTATGCATTTACTCATTATTTGGAGGGCGGGGGGAGGTTGCTTTTAAGTCATTTTCAGAGATTTTTTATCTTTTTTTATTTAAAAAAAATAACATTTTAGTAAGGCTTCACAAACACATGAGCACTAGCCTAGTTGCAACTCATATTAGCATTAATCCTCTGTCAGTCTACCTGTCTATAACACTAACATATTAACAATTTTTCCCCCTGGTATCTCTAACCTCTGTTCTAGATTGTACCAGTTCAGGCTGGAGATCTGCATGTTTAAGTACTCTGTCCTATCCTGTTTCTTTTGGAAGAAAGGTAAAGTATTAAATACAGACAGGCAGACAGACACAGACATAACACCCAAATATGAGTTTTCATTGTCTTCATGACTACTGGTAGTGAACTTCATGTGGCAATGATGCACTGTGAAAAGTATTTCCTTCTCTTCTAGTCCTGAACATACACCATTTCCACACCATACTGTTATAGTGCTATTATTCCACTTTCAACATCCTGTGGAATTCTGGGGTTTGCAGTTTACTGAGGCCAAAGAGCTCTCTGGCTGAGAATTTAAATGCCCCTCCATAAACTGTAAGCTCCAGGATTCCATAGGATGTTGAAAGTGGAGTAATAGCACTATAACAGTGTAGTGCAGGAATGGCATCAGTTAGTCAGGGTGGTAGCCTAATGTACCTGTATTCCTGAGAAGAAGTGGGAAGAGAGAAGGGAGGGTGATGAGAAGAGGCAGAGAAACATCACAGAGGGGTCAGGACAGGTAGAGCAAAGAAGGGAGGACACTTTAGGTCACTCAAACTAACTAGCTCTGTTACTACTGCCCACTGTGAGGCATTCTCGATTCTTCAGTGCTAAGCGTTGTTGCACTTCTACTATATTTGATATGCTGTAAATGATGCAGCAGGTAGTCTATAGCACAGAAACATTCCAGTCATTTAGCTGATGAGATCCAGTGTCTCCTTGAAGCAAATGGTAGAACTGAGCCCCTACACAATTAATTCTTCTCAAAATATTCCATGGTCAACACTGTAGTTCCATGTGACTACAGGGTCCTTGAGCTGGGGTACAGTACCTACCACATGAGACCTGTGGAAGACTGGTTCGCAAGGCCTATGTAGTGCAGAAACAAACAAAGGAGATTGAAGTATGAAGGTATGACCCATCCCAGTATCTATGAGAACTCAACAAGCAGATTGCTGAAGGGAAATTTACTCTCATGCTCTGTTTGGGTCCTACCTTCGACATCTCTCAGCTTTGAACTGTTGAGCTACAGCAAAACCATCTAACAAAGCTCAATCTGTGTGTGTGTGTGTATGTGTGTGTGCACCCACATATACGCCGTCAGGTTGACTGTCGACCCCAGGAATTTCACAGGCCCTTACTGCACTATGCCACAATCCCACATCATCGCATCATGATCCTAGTAATGCAGTTGCTGGGACTGGATCAGGACTTGAACAATCCCCATCACACCAGTCAGCTGCCGATGGATGGGTAGCGTTTGGGACATGCTCCTTCCTTCTGCAGTATAGCTGGCCTCTTCCTGGGCTGTATTGCAGAAGGAAGCATGCAATAGCACTTCTGCCCTTCCTACATACGCACAGCCGACAGGATTGTTGCGTGAAGGGAGGCCATTACTGGATTTTTTTTCCAGTAATGGTCTACAGTACTGTCATGATGACTGGAGACCCAACAGCAGCAAGACTGCAATGATGTTGTGCAATGGCACGCATTGGAGACCAGCAGCAGTGCATCCCCGTGTTAGGATGGCACCGTGGTGTGGTAAGGGTCTCAGTTTAGGTAAGAAATACTTAGAAGTGGTTTTGTCAGTGGAAAATACTCTATTTTTAATTGATTTTTATTGAAGAATAAAATAAATACATCAAAATGTACATCAACATACACTCTTTTCTTTCTTTTTTTTACAAATATTCTCATATTAAAATACATAAAACACTAATCCCCTTATTTCTATCCCACCCTCTTACTCCAATTTTTTTATCTTTCATCATTTGCTTTTTACATGGAACTGTTATTATTTTTTTAATAGAAAATATTCTATTTTAAACTGGAAGCTTCACAACATATTTAAAATGCATTAATTAGGTGGTGTTTTTGTTATTACCTATGAAAATTTTTCCCCACAGAAATCTGTTTTATAGTGAATGATGCCCATATTCTTCTGTCCCTCAATTTTTGTCTCTGTCTCCCCACCACTGGTGAAAATTGTCTCGCTACACCCTTGAGCTCTCTACACCATCTTAGAGTTAACCTGTTGCCAGTCCATTTGACAACGTCAACTTATCACATGTATCGATTGTCTCGTCTGTCAAGGCAAGGGCCACAATATATTGTGTTGTATGGATCTTAAATTACAGGCTCACATAATTACTATATTTGTCTTTCAGGGGGAATAAACAAGGTTGGAGACTAAAATGGGAGATGGGAATAATTAAGCTGTGCTGGAAAAAACAAAAACAAATAACAGTTCATCCCAGCCAGAGGCATGCTCAAGACTTTCTTCGTCCTTTATCCCATATCATGTGTTTTGCCTGTGCCCATTCCCCACATATGAAGAGAGGAAAAACTCCCATTATTATCTGAATATGGCTAAAAGGCAGAATCTTTTTGGAAAGGACCACAGAAATGTCAAATTATGGTTATCTCTTTATAAGCAGAAGGTGGTTGCACTCCTGTGGTACAATGAGTACACACCGCATAAAATGCGCACTGGCCCTAAAACAATCATAGGCTTTCATTCTGTTCCCACACAAATGAAGTCATATCACTCTCACTTTAAAAAAAAAAACACAAAACCAGCTGTGAAGTTTTACACACACAATAAGCTGTGATAACACTTAACGCTTCGCAGTTACATAAGACTTTAGTCTTCTGTATGTATATGGAGCCATTAATCTGCATGGCCGTCCTGTGAGGTCAGAATGACATAGCTCAGATATGGATGAGTGGGAAATAAAATGAAGCATTATCTTTCTAATCTCATTTCCCTTTCAATCAGGGCAAAGTTTTCTTTTTCTTTTTTTTAGTGTGGGTGTGGGTGTCGGTTAAAGTTGCCCTTCACCCTGAATGGCAATGAATATGTTTGTTACAAACTCCAGAACTCGACCAATGGATCTGAAGGTTTATTGGTCAAATCCACCCAGAACTGCCTAGGCCACTGGGTGAACTGTCTGGCATTAGATGTTGTGATAGGGAGGCAATGGTCCAAACACCGCCAAAATATAGGATGTGTCCACATTACACAGTTGGAACATTTTGACAGCACTTTAACTGATATGGCTCTATCTTACAGAATTCTGGGATTTGTAGTTTGGTGAGGCACTTTAAATTCTCTGTTAGAGAGCTCTAGTGTCTCAACATTAATTCTTCCAGAGGTTTCAGACTTCAGTTCGTTTCAGCCAGCATGGGCAGTAAGTAGAAATTCTGGGTGCTAAAATCCCAAACATCCACAGATCCAAAGTTCAAAACTCATTGTTCTAGTTCCTTTCTCTGAACTTCAGAAATAGAAGTGCTCTCTAGCAGAGAATTCAAGCTACATCACCAAAACACAGTCCAGGATACTGTAGGAATGGAGCTGTGCAAAAGTGTCCTAGTGTTCAGAATCATATGGAGAGCTGCCAAACACAGAGGAAGCTGTTCCTTTTAGAAAGCTGCCCTCAACAGTGACAGATGGCTGAAATGAGCACACACCGCCTTCTTAACACACCCAATGGATTCCTAGAATGCATATGGGGGGAGCCCACCATCTCTCTTTTTATGTCCTACTAGTAGATATACCTAGTGTTGCCTGGGATTTTTTTTTTTTCCTTATAGGTAATACTTGTTAGAAAGATTTGAGATCCTGTGTCTCTAATTCCCCAAACTTTCTTGTCTGGTTCCTGTAACTTTCCCCCATATTCCCCAATCCAATCTGTATTCAGAGTTATTAACATACAGAGGTTGGGTTCCTGAGGGAATACACTGGCCTCCTTCTTGCTGCAAGGTCTCGTCTCCATAGCAACTGGCCTATTCAAGGCAGTCCCAGGTGACTGAGGCCCAAGAGCTCTCTGGCTGAGAATTCTAAAGGCCCCTCCCTAAACTGCAAACCCCAGGATTCCATAGACTCTTCTTAGGCAGCCAATCACATGAAGTCTACTCCTGACACAGCCAGACCATTTCCACACTAGCCTGTTATAGCGCGATGATTCCACTTTCAACATACTCTGGAATCCTGGGGTTTGCAGTTTTGGGAGGGACCAGGCGGCCCCTCCCGAAACTGCAAACCCCAGGATTCCAGACGATGTTGAAAGTGGAATCATCGCACTATAACAGGCTAGTGCGGAAATGGCCCCAGTTGTATGAGGTCTTCGCCTGCATAGACAAACGAACTTTGACTTTTATATGTTAGATATGTGTTTGGGTTTGAAGTGTGAGTTAGTTAATATTTAGTTGGGCAGTTACTAAACATAATTTAGTCAGTTAGTTAGCTAGGTTTGTTAGTTAGCTAGTCAGTTTGTTAGTAGTTTGTTATTACTTTGTGTTTGAGAGAAGTGTGTGGCGTAATTTTAATATGTGTAATCTTTATTTAAAAAATTCTTTGAAAAAAGAAGAAGTGATACCAATGTGGCTAATTTAAACCAAATAAGTTGACAATGCATGCCGTGTTTGTACGTGCCCACAGATGACAATGAGAACAACAACAGAACCATAGGTTAAAGGTAAGCGCCAGGCAAATATTAGCCAATATTTCAAAAGGGAGCTTGTCCCAAAGAAGTACCAAATCAGAAGCTGTCCTGCTGTCCCATGTGGACCTCAAAAATTGAGAAGAAACTTCTATGAGATTTGGGTGAGCAAACACATGTGCTTCACAGCACTCATGAAATCTGGAACAGGTGTGCCAATGTTTATAATGATCATATAATTTCCAGTAAGTTTAAAAAATATTGAAAAGCTCATCATTCTAAAGAAAATGGAGTGCTGTGTTCTTTCATTTCATCTGCACCAAACATCCTATAAAAATCATTGCACTTTTGGGATAGGATCAGAAGGAAATCTAAACTAATTTGTTACCAAGTTTAAACAACATTTATGGAGGAAAAATCTCCAGCAAATTCTCATTACATACATAAATACACAAGGGTATGTAATTATGTACATTACGTAATTTTGCATAATTGAAAGATTTCTTGAAAAGAAAACTTTTACTCAGAATACAAAGCAATATTGCCATAAAGCAATTGAAAGAAAAACGTAAATGCAGAAAAATATAGCCTAATTAAAGTAGAATTTGGGTTTCCATCTCTCTCTCTCTCTTTTTTTCTTCCCCTGGCACTTTCTTCTGGAACAACTACACAGAATGCTGATACAAACTGGTCCTCTCCATGCTGAGCATAGAGTTGCCTACTTAATTTTGGTCAGTGCACAGGAAAATTACACTTCTGGACTGCTTCTTTTGCAATCTTATCACCTGTCTGTTTAACTGAGGGCTACAAAGGCCTTAGAATTTCATTCAGTTCATTTTTTATATGAAGTTTTATATATATATATATACATACACATATGATTAAAACATCAATATCAATAGTAATATGATATTTCAAAACGTATCTTCACACTAATACATTGATTTGTTCATGTAATAAATGGATATAATAAAATTTTCATACAATAAATAATACAGTTGAGATGATAAGTAATCTGTATTACTTCCTGTCTTCCCTTTGTTGGATACTAATATCGCATTCTTATTATTAACAATGTACTTCTATACTTTCTCATTTCTCCTTCCAGCCCTTCCTGATGCATAGCAAGATATCATACACCCAACTCTCATTTTTCACTGATTAGTCCACACTGTTTATCAATATTATTTTATAGCTTTCAAATTACATTATAAGACCTATTCACTTTCCAACAGTTCCATACTTAACCAACTTTTGTCATGTTAGGGAGACTAGTTTCCCAGTTTTATTTTTTTTTCCTGAAGACATTTCTACTAAGGGGGCCCATTCTATTTTTTCTTTTTTTTTATTAATTATAAGAAAAGAAAAACACAAAAAAAATACATAACACGATAAACATAAAAGTGAAGGAAGATAGGTTACAACAAAAAAAAATGTTTATATTTCTATTTCTCTCTAAATCCATTTACATAATATTACTTATTCAACAGATTATAAACCATACTGATTATATATTTTGGTTATATATATCTAAATCTCATTCTCATTATACCCATTGTTGTTATTTATTCCCATACTTAATGTTTTAAAAAATATACTATTCGTAATTTCATTCTTATTTCTGTCCTTTTCAAACTGAATTTAACCTATTATTATTATTAAGTGTACCAGCCCATTCTTTTTTAACTCTGTTCTCCACTTTCCCTTTGATTCTAATTTTTGATATGAACTTTAAAATATTTACACACATGTGTATGTGTGTGTATGGCCATTTCCACACTATAGACCTCTTATTCCACTTTCACCATCCTATGGAATCCTAGGGTTTGCAGTTTCGGGAGGGGTGATGGAAATCGCCTGTGTGTGTGTATGTATATATGTATATATGTATATATATGAAGGATGGAGAGAACTTAAGATTTGAAAGAACTTCAAATATGGGAAAAAGCAACGGTGAGCAATTCACTCTTTCCAGCATGGACTCTATACTCCATATAAGGTTATCTCAACTCATTAGTCTTCAAATGCAGAATTAACCTCTGTTTGTAGAGCAGAGTACCTATGGCTGTACATAATCTACCTCAGACGATGCTTTCTATCTCCAGCTGAGTTGCTTCCACAGCCCATTTGAGCCTCATATGGACAGTGAAGGGACAGGGATAGAAAACATGAATGGTGTGATGTTATTACACTTTAGCTGTTAGATGGTAGTGTCGTCTCTACACGGATCCTAGAGCAAATGGACATAATGGACATCTTTTGCTCATAATAAGCCCATTTTGTCCTCTAGTGGCATGAAGCAGTGAATTTTGGCTGGTCTTAATTCATAAAATCATGGCAGGAAATGGCCCTGGTGTCAGCTGAATTGCCATATGTTCTACACAATGGCAGGAACTCCGACACTCGCAGTCAGCGCTGTAGCAAAGTCATTACTGTAGCTATTGATTTATTAGTTTCCCCTCACAGAAGCACTGATGCCTTCCTCAGGTGAGGATCTCTTACTTGCCTCCATTTTCCTCCCAAAGAACCTGAGCAGAACAGTTGCAGTAAAGGAGATTTTAAGGTATGTTTCTGAGCCAGATGGTTATGTTGTCAATGGCTGGAATTAACTACGGCAATTACATATGCATAAGCTATATTGACTAGTTCTCATTCACAATCCCTACATTTTCTTTAGTTAGAGAATACATAGGGATCATGAAATCCCCAATCCCTGCTTACCAGGCAGCAACCACTGCAAGTAACAGGGATCTGTTTCCTTGTCAGTCGGGATATAGCAGACTGATGTTTACACCCCAGTCCAGTAAACAATTTACAGTGTGAGGGGGAAATGTGATGGGACTCTGTTTCTCACTATTGCACCAGAAATCATTCAAAAGAGGAGGTGGGAACATCAACCAGCTACTTCCAAATTGAAAGGGGAAGAGAGCTCTGTCACTCACAGAGGTTACTGACTGCTGAATGGGGCCTGAGGATCAAGTCAGGAGATGCTACGTAACTAAGATGGTTGTGTAGCTGATACAGAACCATGAATGATATACCTCACTTGTTTGATTAAATGAACGTAATAAGGATTAAGCAGAGAGCTCTTCCAGCCTCAGTCATCGTGGTGCACTACGTTACTTATGTAGAAGTGATAAGTTCAAAGAGTAGTTTATTTTTATTTGTATTGTTTAAAGGATTCAGTACGCAGCAGTGACTGAACCATCAAAATTAGGGCCAATAGAGTTTCTTTCTCACTACACAATTCAATCACTTTGGCCATTTCCGCACTACACTGTTATAGTGCTATTATTCTGCTTTCAACATCCTATGGAATCCTGGGGTTTTGTAGTTTAGGGAGGAGCATTTAGAATTCTCAGCCAGATTGCTCTTCAGCCTCAGTAAACTACAAACCCCCGATTTCTGCAGGATGCTGAAAGCAGAATAATAACATTATAACAATATAGTGTGGAAATGGCCTTAGATATCACTTTAACTGCCAGGGCTCAGCCTATAGAATCTTGCAATTTGTAGTTTCATGCATTGCTCAGAATTTTCTGGGAGACAGCTCAAGGGCCTCGCTAAACCACAGATCTCAGGATTCCACAGAATATTGCCATAGCAGTTGAAATGGTAGCAAAGAGTGATAATTGTGTAGTTGATCTTCACCAATATAACTATGCTGTTGGTGATGGAGGAGGGGGTGCAGGCAATGACCAGACAGCAGGGAAAACAAGCCACAGACCCTTTGAAGGTGGGAGGATATGGCAGTTGAAAGACTACCAGAAGATAGCAAGGCACTAGCAGGGCAGCTTTTTCTCCTGAAGGGGGTGACTTTTTCTCTTGGTCCCACCAACACTACACCCCAGATTAAAAACTTGACCCTTATGCCAGCTTTATTGACCCTTACCAATACTGTTAGTCACCAATGGGATTCCAGCCAATGTGTAGATACTGATTATTTCATGTTCCATATCGTCCAACTGCCCCAGTTTATCTGGTGCAGTCCTGATTACTGTATATACTCATATATAAGTTCAGAAATTTTAGTTAAAAAAACCCAACCCAGAAAAACTGGGTCAGCTTATGCATGGGTCAATGTAAGCACTGTACCTTAACTCTTATCAAAGTCTTCTCTGAGCGGTGTGGTAAAATGCAAGAGCTTAGTCCATCCTGGGAGAACCTAAAAGAAGAACCTAAAAGAACCTAAAAGCATCTACCCCCTCTATTCTCTTTGTTGTGGCACTACTTCTAGCCTTTTTGAATGTCTTAGTGGGAAAAGGGTGGTGGCCACAGGTCTTTTGTGCATCTCTTCAAAGGAATGCTGAGAGAGCAGATGGAGTCGGTGATTCTTTTAGGTTCTCCTATGACTAAACTCTCACCTTTTGCCATTCTACTTAGAGAAGGGGATAGTTCTGAGAAAGAGATAGTTCCTTTTTTAAATATATGAGATAATACTCTACTTTAACTGACATTTTATTTATTTTATTTTATTTTATTTTACAGGAAATGGAGAAGACAGTTTGGTGAGTTCTTAAGATGAAAATAAAAGTCCTGGGGAATGCTGGCTAAATACGCTAGTATGTATGTACACACACACACAGAGAGAGAGAGAGAGAGAGAGAGAGAGAGATACACATACACCATCCTCTTTTCTGAGTATAATGCTGAAAGGCCTTTTTGAATGCCTAGCAAGAAAATGGCAACAGGTAGCTGGGCCTGCTGGACCCCTCAGGTGGCTCTGGCATTTTCCCCTTTCTACAGAATGGCCCTTGGCTTATCCATGGGTCATATCAAAATCCAAAATTTTGGCCCCCAAATCTACCCTTGACTTATACATAGTATATATTATATACAGTGTGTGTGGCCTTTTCCGCGCTGGGTTTTTAAAACGGTGCAGAGCATCCTCCAGAGAGGACGTCTACATCTGGGAGTGGATTGGGTCCAGACTACTTTGTGTAGTTCCGGACCTCAGCCCACTCCGGAATGACTCAAAGTGGTCGTTCAGCGTGCTTTTGAAAGACCGCTTAAAATAGGTCTTTCAAAAGCATGGAGCTCTGGTGCAAATTTTCAGGCTTGCACCAGTGCGAGCCTGCAGATCTGCCGGGGGTGGGCTTTAGGCTGGTGAGCTTCACCGGTTGGTAGAGACCCTTGACCAACCGGAAGCCGCCATTTTCTTCCCTGGAGCAGTGCGGAGCGGCAGCCACGGACTGCTCCAGACCAGCCTGGACCCTCGCATGCAGCACATAGGTCCAGTGAGTACCGGCACAGAGCGATTCCCTCGCCCACTGTGGAAAAGGCCTTCGTGTGTGTGTGTGTGTGTACACACATACACACACATCACACACACAGAGTATGTATGCGTGTGTGTGTGTGTGTGTGTGTATACACATCTGAGAAAGTGAGAGGATAGAAGATTTCTGTATATAAGTGTGTGTGTGTGTGTGTGTGTATACACATACACACACACTTATATACAGAAATCTTCTATCCTCTCACTTTCTTAGATGCTTTTAAAATGTCCTGGGTTCTCTCTCCTTCTTTCCCTTTCCCCCTTTGTCCTCAACTAATTTCGCTTCCTAACAAAGTGAGCTTAAACTGCAAAAGAAGTCTGTACTCAATTAATTTGGCAGGGGGAAGAGGGGAGGGGACAGAACCTTGCCCTTACCAGTAGACTGAGAGAAAAGCAAACTCCTGCAGCTGTTCCTAGCTTATCTATTCTCCCACATTCATAATTTTGGCCATCTGGACTACACTCCAGAATTGCTTGACCACAGTTGTCCTGGTTTTCATCTGTAAAATGTCGGAGGATATGATGTTGCAGATACTGAAAAAGAAACAAAGAATGGGATTCCATTCACACACACACACACACACACACATCCTTCATGAGCTTTCTTGGCTTCAACATCCTGCCCTGTCCCTAAAGCTCCTGGGAAGAATGACAGTGCTTGAAAACATCTGAAATGTGTAATGCAGCAGGCAATTCCATATAAGGAATAACCTTCCAAACCCTCAGCCAAATTCTTTAGGTCAAGGCAACCCGGAGGTTCGTTCCATTGCTATGATGTAGCCCAAAAGTGCTGTTTGGCATTTTCCAGGCTGGAATGTACTCGAGCTGCTGTGTCTGCGCAGGGCACACTCTTTTGCAGTTCTACATTCAAAAGAATAAAAACATGTTTTTCCTGCCATAGGTAATTGTAAAAAGCAAAGACAGTATGCTTTGGGAAGTTCCCACTCCCTCCTTCCCTCCCTCTCTCACTCTTCCTATGTACCCCTTTTTCTTTTCTTTTCTTTTCTTTTCTTTTCTTTTCTTTTCTTCTCTTCTCTTCTCTTTTCTTCAAATAGTCTTTCCAGATTTGAACAAATCCCGCTCCGAATACACTTCTTGATAATGAACTGTAGATTAAATTCATTTGTTTTCCCCAAACGGAGCAGACCCATTAAACAATTGGGAATCTGATAAGTCAACACTTATGGAAATGTTACTGCTGCTATAGGTCTACTCAAAGTTAGGGGAGTAACAATCAGTGGGCTGGACAATTGCAATGATCTGGGGGACAATATGGTACCACCAGGAGCCTCTGGAGACCACAGAGTTTTCCAAAACCAACCAGACAAAGCCAGAAGAGGCTCTAAACGTGGACTTTTCAAGGATGGGGGAGACAGCATCCTCCCATGTCGTCCTGTTGCAATCTCAGCAGTGCCTTTGCCAGGAAGGGTGCACAATGGGAACACTCCTCTCCACTCCAGCCCAGCTCCCTGTGGAATGGAGCATGAGCAACAAGCACCTGCCTTCCAAAGCACCACCAGGCTCTTTTCCATGATGCACTGAGGAAGGAAGCACCTCCATTGCGCTTCCTATCATTTTTGCATAGCAGGTAAGTATGGAACCATTGCACAGTCTCAGGTGTTTAATGGATGTATTCCGTTAAGTGAATATCCCATGATCACAATGGGTGGGGGTGGGATGGCAGTGGGGCCACGATGACATTGTGCAGAAGCACAACCCACAGACCACTGTCATCCAGTTGCCACAGCGGGACTGTGACACCGTGTGAAAATGGCCTTTGTGATTAGCAAGTGAAACCCTCTAGTTATTGTTGCCATTTCTGTCGATTATAATGATGATGGTTATGATTCTTAATAATGTTGGCTTTCCCCTAAAACTAGTATCTCCAACCAGAAAAGAATTTCTGTGGATGGGTCTGTGGGTGGAGCACATCCCTGTAAAGAGTCATGCCTTTAGGCTTCTCAGAAGGCTAAATGCTAAAGAAAGACATCTTCAGTTTCCATTTTCTGGCTGGAAAAAGTAAAGCACAACCAATAAATCCAGCTGCAAGGTTTATGGGGACTTTGTACTGCTAGCAAAATCAAAGCTGGGAAATAAAATTTGCTTCAGGGATTAAGCCTCTAATCTCTGATTCTCATTTGACCAATAAAGTGGCTGGTGGATACTGTGCTTGAGCTATTAAATCCTGTGTCTCAGCATTGCCTCCTGAATTTCCCTGGAGCCACAAAAAGCAGAGCATTTAGCCTGGGTCAAAGGAGCTTTACTAGAAAATGTATGTGGACCAAACCATGACTTCAAAAGTTAAGTGCGGTTTTAAAATTGCTCTTGCTTTGAGTTCTGGAAGGCTATATTTTGTGACTCCAAGAATATATGCCCTCCCCATTTAAAAGCTTTATGTGCTGGTAGTTTTGCTCTATCTGAAGAAGTTTTCTTTAAAACACACACATCTTCACTTTGTTCATTTCCGCACTACACTGTTAAAGTACTATTATTCCACTTTCAACATCCTTTGGAATTCCAGGATCTGTAGTTTACTGATGCCAAAGAGCTTTCTGGCTGAGAATTCTAAATGCCCCTCCTTAAACTGCAAACTCCACGATTCCACAGGATGTTGAAAGTGGAATAATAGCACTTTAACAATGTAGTGAGGAAATGGCCTGGGATGCATTTAGAAGTAACACAGAGTGTGGTCAAAATGCCTAATTAGGAGGAACACACAACTTAGGAGAGGTTGCAGCAGTTTGCTTTTTCTTGAGACTACTGGGAAGGGCAAGATTCTACCTTCTATTCTCCTCTCTCCCCTTTTCTGAGTTAACTGAGTGCAAACCAATATTGCACTTTGAACTCAGTTTGTGACCGTTGGAAGTCAGCTGAGGAGGAAAGGAGGAAAAGTAAGAGGTGGAAAGATAAATTGGGATATTTTAGAATTAGCTGAAAAACTGAGATAGCAAAGGATTAATCAGGACTGTCCATGCCAGTTGGAGGGTATTTACAGAGATAGTGTGTATACTCCTCCCTCCACATTTATGGGTTTGACCATCTTGAATCTGAGTATTTGTGAGGCATGTGCATGCCTTACCCCTTCATTCTCCTTCTCTCATTCCCTTGCCTTTTGCCCAGGTGTGCATGCCTTTCTTCTCCACGTCCAGGCAAAAGGCAAGGGAATGGAAGAGGGAGCACCATGCTCAGAGAAGCCTTCCTCCCTTTCCCTTGCCTTTTGTCCAGGCACAGAAAAGGAAGGTATACACACCCGAGCAAAAGGCAAGGCAATGGGCAGGGGAGCCTCAGAAGGGAATGGGAGAAGGAGTGCAGGGGTAGTTATTTGTGGTTTTTCCATTTTTGTGTGGGTTCTGAACCCAAACCCTTGCAAAAGTGGGGAGGACACCATATGTGTATACAGATCAGGTTCACTGTTTTTCTTTTCTGGTGAAAAATAAGCTGCTGTTGCATTGGTTTTCCATTTGAACAGACACTGTGAGTCAGTTTCACTTTGATCACACTAGTCTATGCCTGCTCGCATTCAGGGGAAACTTAGGGTACAGACTGTCATTACCATTTGGTTTGAGGAGGAGAGTGTGGTGAGCTAGCTGTACATAAAACTCTGTTGCTGCAAATATGAGAAATGCCCACAATGTCAAAGAGAGACCTGCTGCAGCTTTTGGCATTGTTTATGTTATCCAAAGCGCTTTATTTATTCCTTCTGAAGTTCAGAATCACACAGATCCTCTTTTCCCAGGATCGCACTTAAGAAGCCCTTTTTGATCTGGCCAAACATCCTGTGTTTGGCTTGTCTCTTGCATCTCTTTCTGTTTTAATCATTCTGATGGTTCAAGCATTCCCACAGTCTTGAGGGAATATGGATGAGCACCACTGGGGGTAAAAATGAGTGGGAGAACAAGGTGATCAATGATGGCACTGTCTCCAGCAGCTAGGGATGTGCAGATCTGTAGTGTTCCTCCTTTTTTTTTTTTTAAAAAAAATGGATTTTAAAAGTACAGTTACATAGAAAAGGGTGGAAAGGAAGAGGGGAGAAAAAGAAGAAAAAAGGGAGAAAGGAAAGGGAAGCTGCATAGGGCATGGATGTGAGATAGTTACATATATTAACATAGGCTGATCATTTTTTTCCAAGAACAGAGTTTCTTGAAGCTGACATCTACAAAACACATGCTCATATGTAACTAACATAGTAAATCTTCTCACTATTGACTGACATTATGGTGAATATTTCTCTTTCCAACTTTGGAGTGTGAGTGCAAGTCTTTGTGCAACAGGAAAAGGCAAAATCTGTAAGCTCATGCTTAGTGAGGTTCTCTGATGTCCACCTCAATGTTCCTTCTGTTTCTACTAACTTGATTCAATGTCCAGCTTTCACAACAACACATAGAAACTGGAAGCAATGTCATGGACAAAATATTCAATGATATATCTTCACACTTCAGGATTTTGTCTAGTTCCTGCATAGCTGCTCTTCCAACAAGGCCTAGTCTTGTGATTTCTTAACTGCAGTCTCTATTCTGATTAACAACTGAGTCAAGGTATGATTTTTTTCCCCATTATTTCAACATCTTCATTGTCTACTTTGAAGTTCTGTAAATCACCTGTGGTCATTATTTTTATTTTCTTGAGTTCAACTATAAACCTTCCCTTACACTTCCTTCCTTGACTTTCTTCATTAACTATTCCAAATCCTCACTATTTTCTGCCAGTAGAATGCTGACATCTGCATATCTTAAATTGTTGATGGTCCTAACTTTGATATTAGCAGTTCATGGTCTTTGCCACAATCTGCCCCAGTCTTATTTTTGCAGAGAGAATGGAGCTTCTCCATCTTCTGCTTATGATTACCCTATTTGCTGGCATATAAGACTCACTTTTTCCCCAAGAAATACTGTTATATGACAGTGCATCTTATATCCTGGAGAATAGTATTTGCCAGTGTATAAATGGGGTGTGTCTTATATGCTGGCAAATACGGTATGTAGTCTCTTTGATTTCTATATGGTCATCAGATGATGTCTATATATGCAGTCACCCCTTCAGTTGCTTAAAGGCTGTGTTTGTAATGAACAAATTGTTGATCTTATCAATCACCCTCCTGCTTCTTGATTGGGTCCTAGGCCAAATTTTCCTATTATGTTCTGTTTCCTGCTTTTGCATTCCTATCGCCTATGATTAACCAAAAGTCTTGTTTTGATGTGGTGTCAATTTCCTCCTGGACTCTGGCATAGCTTCTTTCAATTTCTTGAAAAGAATACGTAGAGCTGAGAAAGGAGTAGAAGAGGGCAACCAAAAAGATTTTTAAAAAGTGTTATTTTGGTGGGTGTGACTATTATCTTTTACCTTCCTGAGTTAAAATCCCATGTCTTGGGAATTTGACATTAAACTCCAGTGCAGAGGGTGTTGAATTCTAATAGTTACTATACCTCAACATATAACAGTAAAAAAGGGCCGACCACTTCTGTGCAGAATAGCCATTTTCTCTCTTCCAAGCAGCATTTCTAGAAAATTTTTACCAGTGACGTTCCTTCACATCATCTTCCTGCTGGGAAAGGTTTTATCTGTTAAATTTTTCACCTGTCCTATTCAAGACTTCCATGCTCTGCCAGAGGGGAAACAATGTTGAGTGTATTTCTAAAATAGATTCATCTGTGGTTACGATGAGGCAATGGGGGGAAATGATGAGATATACATCGAAATTTCTAGTAGCGATAGTATTATTTATCTGCTGTGCAAATTTCATGTGTTTCTAAGAGAATGCACACAGGGCTGGTTGAGATTCGCTCACATGGATGCAGGCGGAAACGTATTGTGTGAATCTGCCTTGCAGTTCACCTTAGGGACAAAAGATTTCTGTGTTAAGATGAGACAAATATTGGGTTTTATCACTTAATCTGATCCTATTCTTCTTCTTCGGAGCCTGAAGAATAAATCAATGTGAATTTACCTGAGTCTGAATCCTGAACAAGGATTTGACAAGAAAATGTGTTTCATTCTTCCTGTTTAAATCACTGTGGTGTATTACAGCAGTATTTTAAACAGTGCTTTGGACTGACCTAGCAGAGCCTTTCAGCTCAATTCCCTTGTCAGATTCTGTCGTAATGAGCTTTTATAGAATTGTTTCTTCGCGACTACCTCTCCTTTTTTTTACTTCTTTTTTGTCCCCCACAGCCCCCTGCCAAAGAAGAATCTCTCCCTGGATTGTGGGCATGTTGCTAGGCGACAGCAATACCTTACTTGTCATCTTATCCAGCTACTTATACCTTCCCTTCACTTTGGGTCAATTTGGCTTCCCACTAAGTAGACCCAGACGCATTATTTATCAGGGGTGGGAGGAGACAAGCTCAGCTTCAGCCAATGTTGGAACAGCTCCTGATGGCGAAGCATGGTTGGGGACACCACTAGGGCAATGAACAGAGTGTGTGTGTTTGTGTGTTTCTGTAGGGTGGGGGGAGGCATCGTACAAGGCAAATTCAGCAGATTGGAAGAAAGTGGAAAGGGGAGGTGGTCTACATGGAGCTGAGGAAGCTTGAGCAAAAAACAACAGGATTTGGGACCCCAAGTAAGCACGCCATCTTTATCATAGTCTGCAGATAGAAGCTATCTTAGTTAGCTGCGAGAGATTTGGAAGAGAATATAAAATGACAGGTGGGAGGTGAGAAAAGCTTGTTAGAGGAAGAAGGAACTTGGGCCATTTCTGCACTATACCGTTATAGTGCTATTATTCCACTTTCAACATCCTATGGAATCCTGAGGTGTGCAATTTAGGGAGGAGCATTTAGAATTCTCAGCCAAAGCACTCTTGGGCCTCATAGAATCATAGAGTTGGAAGACACCCCAGGGGCCATCGAGTCCAATCCCCTGCTATGCAGGAACACCCATCAAAGCATTCCCAACACATAGCCATCCAGCCTCTGCTTAAAAACTTCCAAAGAAAGAGACTCTACCACACTCTGAAGCAACATATTCCACTGCCGGACAGTTCTGACCATCAGTAAACTGCAGAATTTCACAGGATGTTGAAATTGGAATAATAGCACGATAACAGTGTAGTGCGGAAATGGCCCAACTGTGGACAAGCAAATATCTGCTGCCTGGTTTCAGCTTGACACATCCAAGTCAAGCGGGAAAGTTCAATATCAGCATACATGGAGACAATATGAGATCCTCTGCTTTTGTTCTCCAGGCATCAGCCTACCTTTATATGCCAGCAAAATATCAGAAAGGCAAGGGATGGTTTGTGAAGCAGTAAAATTGGCCACTTAATTAAAAACACCCTGATCTTGAAGGAAAAGAAATGAAAGAAACGGCTCAAGTTATTTTCAGAAAGAACAGACATTTCTGTTTCTTTTGTGTTAGCGGCAAGCAGCAGATAGAAAAGTTACTGAAACACTGACTCTTGGAGCAGTGAAATACAGGGGAAGCAGTAGACCTGGAATCTGTCTTGTATATTATTGTCACCTGGAATCTGTCTTGTATATTATTGTCATTTATCATTTTCTTGGTAATCTTCAACATACAAGGTTCTTGTAACTCATGCATCATTTATATCGACAAACCATTGGGGCTAGATTAGATGGCTGGCTAAACTACATAGTCACCAACAGATCAGGATCTGGTTAAACTTCAGTTTAACATCTAATACAAGTGAGGAACCTTTGCCCTACTACCCCCACTGGCCTCCAACTCCCACCACATGGTCCAAGTAAAGGATTGTTGGGATTGTCATTCAAAACATCTGGAATGTCAAATGGATGAAGAATAAGGGAGATGTGTCCCACTCTCTTCCTGTAGCTGGGCACACTGTGACAGGCATGTACATGAACACAACTGGATGCATCCCTGCTCTCTGGCAACACAGAAAGTACTGGGGGGGGGGTAGCTGTGATGCTTGAAGGGTATATTTTGGAATGACTTTTGGTCACTGTGTGGTCAGAAGAGAATTCTGACCTGTCTAACGATTGTGGAAGTGAATTCCGATGGCATGTGATGAAGTAGACTTTAGTCTACAAAAAGTTTATGCTACCAACTTCTTTCTCTCAGTCTCCAAGACACTACAAGTTCCCTTTGTGATGGCTTGAGAAAGGCCATTTCTTCTATTACAATCCCGGCATTGCTATTCACGCAACGGTACCAGATTAGGAACAGGTGAGGAACCTTTGCCCTACTACCTCCACTGGCCTCCAACTCCCACCACATGACCCAAGTAAAGGATTGTTGGGATTGTCATTCTTCACCCATCCGCCTTAAGCGGATAAGTAGCAGTATTGCCACCAGTGTTCCTTCTGCACCACAGCATCCTTGGCCACTCTCTTTCCCTGTTTTCATCCCACCTCATCATCCCTGATCAGTCGAGATGGGTTGTTTTTCTTTGGAAGCTGTACTAAACACACCAGTACACTATTGCATTTTCATGCTATAATGTCTAAAAGTATATTTTTTAAAAAAATAGTTTTAACTCAAAGGAGAACTTCAAAATAAACACGGAGGGGCAATAGCTTTATCACATCAATGGAATCACTGAGGGAGGGACAAGCTGAGCACACCCACAACCTACTCACTGCTGGATCCATGACAACAGGAAGCGCTATCAAGCCTATTATGGTTCTGCAGTGAACAGGCTGATGGGATTGAAGCGCTAAAGGAGGTGCTTAATGGGTTTTTTTTCCCAGAAATAGTATAAGACAGTTTTGCAACACTTGGGATGAGATAGCAATTGGATAGCGACAACGTCGTGAGGTAACACAGCTCCTGAACTTGAAACAACCTGCTGCTATTGTGGCATAGCCACGCTGTGCAAAAATGGCCTTAAACTTATGACACCATAATTCATTAATGGGATGCTTTATAATTCATGAACAATACCTAGCCAAATATGCATCCTCAGGTGCAATGCCAGCACTTATGAAACACCATTTTTACACCATTAAATTCAGTGTGGACACTGCAAAAATGTACAACCACTTCCCTAGGGGAATTTACACATGCCTAAAACACTAACAAGGTTCCAGTTATTGTTTTTTTCCCCTCACTTTACCTAATGCAAGTGTTCATATGTTACCACATTTATGCATCCTCTCTGCATGACTAAAGCCAGTTTGTATTTTTCAATGGTATGATTAGGAGCCTTTCAGTTCTTACAATGTGTGCACAGTTTTGTGCAGACTTTATTTCTTTGAAACAGTCCTTAACACTCATAAATGTGCAAGTGCTCAGGGTGAAGCATTTTTTTTCACAATGCTTCTAGGGAGGTGCAAAAATGCTATTTTCATCAAGACTGCAAAATCCAACAAAATTCTGTTTCTCTCCTTACCCATAATCCATCCTCACTACTTACAAGAGAAGAGAAGAAATATTGCACTAAACCTCAAGATTCTTGGAATTCCTTCGAGCACAGCACAGATCCTACAGGGAAATGAATGCTTCAGAGAAAGACTGTTATAATTAAAGCTATAGAATACCTGCATGATGACATTTGTGCTGAAAGAAATTGATCAAGAAAATGACAGTCTTGGCTTAATCAGGATCTTGATGGTGAAAGTCTGTGAAACTTAGACATTCTGTGACTTTCAATAGTCCAGCTGTATTGCAACTGAGTGGGATATTATAACTGCTGTTGTTGCTCTTATTTTAATGATTGACTTCCCCCAAAAAATCCACTTGAGATTAATAAAAAAGTGTTACCTCACCATACACGCCTAGTCTGCAGGATGTGCTACTCTCATAATTGAACATATGTATGGCTGAAAAACATGTTTGAAAACATGCTTGACTGGAAGCATGTTGGCAGGTCAGGATGATCCTGGATGTGGTCAAGTCATAAGCTCAGAGAAGATTAGGCAGGAAAATGCGATGCTAATGGGTTTGTGATGATCCTTTTAAGATCACAGATTATGTGCAAACACAAATACAATGGAAGGCAAAACTGCCCAGGTGAAGCAATCGGAGACCATCCTGATTGATTGGAAATCTTATGGAAATATGGAAATATAAAATTTGGAAATATGGAAATCTTTCCTAGACTCCTTGCCTAACCAGACGTTAAGAGACTGTCATGACTCCCATCAATGTTTTGTCACCTAGAGTTAAGACAATCAACCCATTCCAGACTCCTTTATCAGCCCTGTGGGAAAGCAATAAGAGTTTTGTCCATCCATCCTTCTCCAGGAAAGGAAATAGGGTATAAAAACTCCAACTTTGCCCCCAAAATATTGTAGTATGTGGACATAATATGTGGTGCCCAAACCTCCATTTGTTGTTACTACTCTCTAACACTGCCTTAGCCACTTCACTATTACCTTCTTCTCGAGACTGGTAACTATTACCCTTTTCACTCAATATCTCTTGCTATCCAAACTTTCTTGCCTCACTTTCCAATAGGCCTGTATTGTTCTTGAGAGTGTCTGATTTCTTGTATGTTTGTTAAATCCAAATAAAATACTTTGCTTAACTTTTAACTGGAGTCATCTCCACAATTAGTATTTGTATACACAGGTGACCCTCCACTTGCAGGCCTCCTTTGAGCTATAATTCCCCAAATTCTAAGGAGACACTGGCATTGCAGGTGGACCTCAAAGTCCCCCACTTTTTAGGGTAACAAAAGCAGCATATACAGAGGGTTTTTCCCCCTGAAAACACAGGCAGACATCCCTGGTCATTATTTGGAATCCATCAAGAGATCAGTGGACAAAGAAATTTATCAAGAAATCCATCTGGATGTTATTGGTCAACATCTAGAATCCCAAGTTGCCATTCAATCTTGCAGTTAAAGATTCATAACCTAGAATTATGTATCCATGATTGTTCCATATTCAGTCAGACTATTGTTATTGTTGTTGTTGTTGTTGTTGCTGTGTGCCTTTAAATCATTTCCAACTTATGGTGACACTAGGGCAAACCTATCACAGGGGTTTCAGGCCTAACAATGTGTGACACGCCCAAGGTCACCCAGTGGGCTCCCATGGCCAAGCAGGGGATCATACCCTGGTCTCCAGGGTCATAGTTCAAAACTCAAACCACTAGACCACACTGGATCTCCAAACTACTGTAACCCTATGTAGATACTCTTCAAACATACATTAACAGTCAGCTTCTGAACTGGATGAAGGAGGACTATTCAGCTGTTGCTCAGGACAAAAGAAGATGAAATTTCCAACCCCTTTCCATGAGCAAATGAGGCTATGAAGCAGGACTTCTGTCATAATTTCTGGTTGCACAGTAAATCACTGGTGGGAAGGAATTGGAAACATCCTCTTTCTTGTGCCTCAATTGGCAACTGAACAGGTCCAATCTCTGACTCTTAAGGTAGGTGTAGGGGGGAGACAGGCCAAGAGACATTACTTAGTTACACGTAAGTAACTAAGGGCCTTTCAGCACTACACTGTTATAATGCTATTATTCCACTTTCCTATGGAATTCTGGGATTTGTGGTTTACTGAGGCCAAAAAGCTCTCTGGCTGAAAATTTTAAATGCCCCTCCTTAAACTGCAAACCCCAGGATTCCACCGGATGTTGAAAGTAGAATAATAGCGCTATAACAGTGTAGTGCAGAAAGACCCACAGTAACCAATGTAGAATACTGGTGGGGACAATAAAGTGGCAATCTTATGTTTCTTATTCAGATCTTACCCAACTGTGAATTGGGGGGTTGGGGGGTGAAGATTCATATTTCAGCAGGTTATTTTATGTATATGCTAGTCCATCTTGAAACTAGTGCTCTCTCTCTCTTTCTCTATGAGACACGGAAAGAATATCAGAGAATTTAATCCATCTGTTTTAATATTTAGTGAACAGTTTGATACCAGAATACTCTTCCTCTAAATCCCCAAGACTTAAGATAAAGACAGAAAGAGTGAAAGAAGATTCATTTCATAAGCCACCTTATGAACAGCCTCAAGGTAGGGGGGAGCTTCTGTTTAGACTTAGCTGTCCTTTTAAAAGAACGATACTTTCACTTGATGCCCAGCAGAAGCGAAATATGTGCATGCCTGAGGAATGGCTGGTACTTGTACAGATATAGGTTGGTTGTTTAACTAGAAATGAAAAGAGAGCAGCTATGGATTATAATGGTATCATTTCTCAAGTGGTTGATTGAAAATGACATTTGAGAGGACATATTTGTACCAGAAGGAGAAGGCTTTCGCAAATTGCAGATCAAGTGAGGGCTTTTCTTCATGTTAGAACTGCAGTGCAGACTTCAACTGATATTTTAGTAAAATTTTAAAGCCCAGAAACATACCAAAATCCTGGAGTAATGTGAGTGGGGCCAGCCCAAGAACTAGGGTGAGTGAGGCAGCTGCTTCAGTAGCAGATGTTGAGGGGTAGAAGTGATGGAGAGCAGTTAGAGATGCTGATTTAGGAGCAAAAATATCAATGGTATGAAGAAACAAACTAATGGCTTTACTATAGGAACTCAATTTTAAGGCAATTTTCATACTCTGGAAATATTAGTGACTGGAGGACATGATTGAAGTCACACTGACTGGAGAATGTGTTTCAGTGTCATAAATCCAGAAAGGATTAGGCAGGAAAACCCAATGATAATGGGTTTCTGCTAATCCCTTTATCACTCCAGGATCTGTGCATTTCTGAATACAATGAAAGACAAACTGTCCAGACCAGTGAGCAATCAGAGACCACCTCTCAATTTTACCCAAAAAAGATCTTCCCTATACCTGACCAGACATTAAGAGATTGTCCTGAGTCCCGTCAATATTTTGTCACTCCAGAGTTAAGCAATCAGCCCATTCCAGACCACTTTCTCAATCCCATGGGAAAGCCATTACAGCTTCCTCAGTGAACCCCTTCAGAGGATGAAATAGGGTATAAAATCCCTAGTTTTGATCCCAGCCAATTGTAGTATGTAACATGTAGTGTGCCCCAGACTGCTGTTCCTCTGTGCTATTCTCAAATGCTGTCTGAGCCCCTTTGCTGTGACTTCTTCTTCAAGACTGTCACCATTTCCACCTAATCTCTCTCTATCCAACCTTTCACTTTCCGATACTCTTATATGGTTCTTAAGAGTGTCTGATTTCTCATCTGTTTGTCAAGCCAAATAAAATAATTGTTCACTTTAACTGGAGTCCTCTCTACAGTTGGTATGGGAATACAGAGGTGAAAAGATCCTGCCATTACCTTCCTCTCACAGGCCACCTTTGAGCTACAATTTCCCCAAGTTCTAAGGAGATGCTGGATTTGCAGGTGGACCCCAACTTCCCCTATCTTTAGGGTAACAATAGGAAAGTTATTCAGGGTGCTAAAGGCTAATCTAGCTTCATGCCAGGAAAAAACTGAGAGACCAGGAAAAGAGGGAGTGGAGAAAACATCCCTAAGAGTATCAATTTACTTCACAGAAGAGTAAAGGGAAGTAGGGCAAGAAGGGAGGATATTTTTGGTCACTCAGACTATCTGGCCCAATCTGAGGTGTTGTTTGACTCTTTAGTGCTAAGTGTTGTTGCACTTGTAAAAGAAGAAGAATTCTGAACTGATGTCCCTGATTCTTCTGATTTGTAATTGGTTGACAGACCGAACCCAAAGGGTGATCACGAATGGCTGCTTTTCATCCTGGAGAGAAGTGACTAGTGGGGTGCCACAGGGTTCTGTCCTGGGCCCAGTGCTGTTCAATATTTTTATCAATGACTTGGATGAAGGAATAGAGGGCATGCTCATCAAAGTTGCAGATGATACCAAATTGGGAGGGGTTGCTAATACCCCTGAGGACAGGATCAAAATTCAAAATGACCTGGATAGATTGGAGAGCTGGGCCAAGGCGAACAAAATGAAATTCAACAGAGAGAAGTGTAAGGTCCTACACTTAGGCAGAAAGAATGGAATACAGAAATATAGGATCAGGGACACGTGGCTGGATAGCAGTACGTGTGAAAGGGATCTAGGAGTCTTCATAGACCACAAGCTGAGCATGAGTCAGCAGTGTGATGCAGCAGCCAAGAAAGCCAATGCAATTCTCGGCTGCATCAATAGGAGTATGGTGTATAGATCGAGGGGGGTACTGGTACCACTCTACTCTGCTTTGGTTAGACCCCATCTTGAATACTGTGTCCAGTTCTGGGCACCCCAATTCAAGAAGGATATTGACAAGCTGGAGCAAGTCCAGAGGAGGGCGACCAAAATGGTGAGAGGCCTGGAAGCCATGCCCTATGGGGATAGACTTAGAGAGCTGGAGATGTTTAGTCTGCAGAAGAGAAGGTTAAGAGGGGACATGATAGCCATGTTTAAATATTTGAAGGGAGAGGTAGAGGAAGGAGAGGGCTTGTTTTCTGCTGCTCCAGAGACCAGGACAAGGAGCAATGGATTCAAGCTGCAGGAAAGAAGATTCCACCTGAACCTCAGGAAGAACTGCCTGACAGTCAGGGCTGTCCGGCAGTGGAATATGCTGCCTCGGAGTGTAGTGGAGTCTCCTTCCTTCTTTGGAGGTTTTTAAGCAGAGGCTTGATGGTCATCTGTCGGGAGTGCTTTGAGGGTGTTCCTGCATGACAGGGAGTTGGACTGGATGGCCCTTGGGGTCTCTTCCAACTCTACATTTCTATGATTCTATGATTCTATGATTCTTCCATTTACATTTATCTCAAGTGAAACCCATTTTTGTTCATTTTGGCCCTGTTCTCTGTTCTGACAAGTTCCTCTTGAACATTTTTCCACCTTCTTAAGGAATAGTTGTCCTCATACAGTTTGCTGTCATCTGCAAATTTGATGAATATATCTTCTACACAACCCCCCACATCATTTATAAAGATGTTGAACCACTGTGGAGGACAAGACAGAAACCATTTGTCACATTTCTCACCTTTTGACAAAGTACCACTGCTGAACGTTCTCAAGGTATGAACCCCCTGAAATCAGACACAAATCCAGTTAACCAAAGCATCATCTAGCTCTCATTTTACCAACTTACCAACAAGGGCATCATTATCCAACCTTGCTGAAATCACATAGCATGTAAATGTTACTACTTGATGAAGGCAGACAGCATGGCTCAAAGGCTCCTCCCTAAATTACAAACCCCAGGATTCCATAGGATGTTGAAAGTAGAATAATAGCACTGTAACAGTCTAGTGCAGAAATGACCCATCTTAACTGATAACAAAGTAACATTTGAGATAAAATATAGGCATTTGACTAAGTTCATCACTTTTATTCTCCTGTGATTTTTAGCATCTTTACCTGATGAAAAAGCCAGTGGAGCTCTGGAAGCTTGCATGATGTATTTGTGCCTTTTTGTTGACCAATGAAAGTATGTCTGTTTTGTGGATTTGGAATTTTGTCGTATTTTTCATCCATGCATTAATACTTTATTCCAGACTGATCCCTTTCTTTCAGGCATTCAAGAAAACTCTGCCTCTGACACAGATACTTTGAAATCTTTTGAATTCATAAAAACCCACATCCTACCCTTTTTTCCCCTCTTCATTTAAATTCTGAGTTAATAGTACTTTTTCAGTAAAATGGCTATATTAAAACTAGACTTGGGATCTGAACATGCCAGCTACACTGCCAGGCCTGCTCATTCTTTCCAATTCTTTCCCTGGTTATTCTCAGACAAACAGAACATCACAAGTTCAAGCCACACAACAGGTCATTATGAATCACATCTTGCCTCTAAGCTTCTTTCCTCCCTTGAAAGTATAAAGGAAAAAAGGACTGCAAATCTTGGTGAATGACATTAATTACAGACTTACAGCAAACATATGGATAGATCAGAGGTGGAGAAAGTCAATAGCTAATTCAAAACCAGTTAAGCTGGAATGCTGGCATTTAAAAGTGCACTGGGCTGCATGATTGTCAAGTTGGTTGAAATGAACATGTGGGATTTAGATGAACTACAGGATGGATACGTCTGTTCCTGATCTCTTCAGTGTTTGACCAGGTTTACAGAAAGTGTTCCTGGAAAAATTTGACATTTCATTTAGAGTGAGAATCCAAGTCTGAAGACTATATAGCCCAAATGTAAGAAAAAGTTTGACCTTCTGTATATTGTTGGACTGCAGTTACCACAGTACCACCCCATTGGCTATGTGTCTAGGGCTGACACATCAGTCCTGGTGCATCAGTCTGGTACTATCTGGAGAAGCACACATTCCCCACTTTGGATATAGCCGGTGCTAGTCCTGCAATGCCTTGGCCATCAGCTGCTCAGGAGAGTACAAGGTCAACAATGGCTGAAATATTTTCCTACATGTATACCCACAGCACTAAGTACATGGAACATAGCTGGAACAGATTTTGAAGTAACCATGGTTAGGATCGAGATGTTGCTTGCCTTAAAGTAAACAGGAATTTAACTTTAGGCCAACCTTCCTGTTTTGTTGTCTGGTCTGACTCAAAAGGTTCTCTGGTATAACAAACATAGATCAGGATGTGGTTGACCAGGATATTCATGTATCTTTTCTGAGGACCAGTTTAATAGTGATGTGACTTGGAATGGACTGCAAGAAAGACTGTATAACTCTTTGGCCAAGATTACTTTGGTCAAGTAACTCTTTGATCAAGGAGATGGTCCAAACAAACTCCTGCAAATAGTTGATTTAAAACATGCATTGGTGAATTATAAGTAAAATGTGATTATAAAGATTAAATAAAATCAATAGTCGTCGTCGTCATCATCATCAACATCATCCATTTAATGGAAATCTTTTTTCTTAAAAGGATTCTTGGCATTTCATAGATAAAAGATAGAAAAAATCTTCTTCTTAGTCATCAAGTCAACTTTAGCTTATGATGACCCAATGAATCAGAGACTTCCAAGTCTCCCTGTTATCAACAGTCCTGCTCAGGTCTTGCAGACTTAAGATTGTAGTTTCCTTGATTGAGTCTATCCACCTGGAATGCAGTCTTCCTCTTCTTCTACAGCCTTCTACCTCCCCGAATATTATTGTCTTTTCTGTTAGAAACAATAAATTTGGAAGTGTCAAAAAAGCCAGTCGCCAACTAAGAGGGTATCAAAAGATGAAGGCTTCCCGTACAGGAACAAAACCAGGGACTTTCTGAGACGTTTTCCTCATCTCAAGGGGCTTTTATGTAGAACACTACTTAAAATATGAAGACAAATGAAGGCCATTTCCACATGATGGGGCTATCCTGCTATAGGTACAGGATGGTAGCAGTCAACAAGTCATGCTCTTGCACAGTGTTGCCACAGTCCCGCTGCCATCCTGTCTCCACCTGTTACAATCATGGGATATTTCCTTAACAGAATAAATCCATTAAGCGCCTGTGATTGTGCAATTCTCCCATCCTTCCCAGCCATATAGAAGAACAGGAAGTATGATGGAGGTGCTTCCTTCCCCAGCGTGGCATGGGAAAGAGCCTGGCTGCTCTGCAGAAGGCAGGTGAATGTCACTTGCACTTCCTTCTGCAGGGAGCTGGGCAGGTGCAAAGGGGAGCATTCCCATTGTGCTCCCTTCCTGGCAAAGGCACTACCGGGATTGTGACAGGAAGACAACAGGATCAGGTAAGGTATGGAAATGGCCAAAGTCTTCATATATATGTAGATTATTGTTTCCAGTTGCGGTATTCTTAAAGACTGTTCGGTTTTGTTTAGTTTTTCAAGAAGTTACTGATTCATCACCAACAATTAAAGATTGTTAACAGATTTGCTTGTCACAAGACAATGTATTCTTGCAGCAGTTAATCTGATTTGCCACCCATTTGAGATTGTGTGTAACAAGAAGCAGGAGATTACATCTTGCATTTCTGCAAAACTACAGAGATTACATTTGTTCTGAGCTTACTTCTGCCTTCCCCCCTACAGAAGAATCACTGAAAAACAGATGCATTTTTCAACTCTATTGGAAAAAAATAAAGGTGAGCAGAGGTGAGTTGCTTCAGCTGTGTCCTAGATACAATGTAGGTGTATTATTTATTGAACAGAGGTGCAATGTTTGTATTTCAGACCACTAGATAAGGAACATAAAAACAAGTTGGGCCATTGCTCTTGAAATAAAGCATCAGAAGTGAAGGATAGCTGAAGCGTTTGCCTTCCATGTTCTTAAACCAATATTTTGTAATACACAGCCAAGACTGTGAGATGGATTAGCTTCTCCTTCGTTGTCTCCCACCAGATTCCCGTTGGTGGTTTGTACATGTTTTTAAGCAGAGGCTTGATGGCCATCTGTTGGGAGTGCTTTGAGGGTGTTTCTGCATGGCAGGGGGTTGGACTGGATGGCCCCTGTCGTCTCTTCCAACTCTACATTTCTATGATTCTATGATTCTTTGTGTGTGTTCCCCTGCCAAAGGAGATGGACATTTTTTTGTCATATGTACACCATCTGCACTCAATTTACATTTAGTTGCACATCCCACTGTGCAAAGGTACCATTCAATGCAAGGTTCACACAGCACAGTCAGCTGTCATGTGGAGGTTTAAAGAATGCAACCCTGATATAGGATTCTGGCCAATGGGTGAGCACATGATGCAGAAATAACGAATGAATGGCAGAAGAACCTACTGGACCTAATGACTATTAAGTCCTGTTCATTTAAAGAGATCTACACTAAGTAGGACTATATCTGAATCCAACTCTTCCCCTTTTCACCACATCAATATATCACAAAGACTGAAGCTTTGGACCTTGTTGAATCTTCTCAGCCTATTTAGTGATTGAAATCTTGTCCTTTTCCCACCTTCATCAAACAGAAATCTAAATAATTGAGGGTGAGACTTCTTGCCTGAGATGGCATTTGCTGTAGGACAGAAAAGAAGTCTTAATCTGAAGTCCATGGATCCCTAGGAGGTCCAAGGATGGGCTTCAGAGAGTCTATGAAAGAGGTGGAAAAACATGAGCTGGCACTCTATTGGAGACTTATGTCTATGTAAGTGGTCTTACGAGTGCTGAAAAAAGAACTGAGCAGTTCCGTAATATCCGTATTCATCTACAGTCTTTGTCAGTTCACATTCAGCTGCACATTATGTCTTTGTAAGTGGTCTTACATGCACAGAAAAGAGAACTGAACAGTTCTGTAATTTCTGTGTTCACCTAGGAGCCATTGTAACCTTACAATGTCCATTGTACAATGGAAGGCAGCAGAGTGACAGATGAATCCCAGCACAATGGACACCAATGTACCCAATATGTATCTGGACACCAGTATGCTATCCAAATAGCCAAACTACAAACCCCAGAATTCCACAGAATGTTGAAAGTGGAATAATAGCACTATAACAGTGCATGGCGGAAATGGCCTTAGTTACAGACAAGTAAAGTTATTCACCGTTGACCTCAGCATAGAATCCTGACTAAGATTTTTTTTCCCCTTTGAATTCTTTCCTGTTACTTTGCAAATTGTTTTCATGAAAGGAAATTTTTAAAAAATGTGTTATTAAAGTATGTTTTACTACAAACACATGACATGGGATTTCTATTCTACACAGACAGCAAATGTACTATCATCGTCATTTCCTTGTTATGGAGATGGAATCTATAGTACACTTCAGATTTTCAAAGAGATCCATGATCTCATGATCACAAAAGAAGGAGGGAAGGAAGGAAGGAAGGAAGGAAAGAAAGAAAGAAAGAAAGAAAGAAAGAAAGAAAGAAAGAAAGAAAGAAAGAAGAAGAATCTAACTCATCCCAATACCTATTACCATCCCAATACTTCATCAAACCTATGAGTCTCTGCTTACAGTGCAGACTAAGAAGCTTGTAAATGTACCGCATCAAATATCTAAACAACAAAGAGCCATTCAAACAATAAGAGTGTGCAGTTATTTACAACACGTCTGAAAAGAACAGGATGCAATGCGTCAATGGCCCTTCTCGCATTGATGCTTCTCGCACGAGCAGGGGAGGGCGGCTCGCACAAGAAGGCTCCTCCGGGAGGCTGCCACTTCCCCACTCGTTCCCTCCGCAAGCGAAGGAACGAGCAGGGAAGCAGCAGCCTCCCGGAGGAGGCAGCAGCTCGTGCGAAGCAGGAGGCTGTCGCGTCCGCCCCCCCCGGGCGAAGCAGGAGGCTGTTGCGTCCCCCCACCGTGCGAAGCAGGAGGCTGTCGTGTCCGCCCCCCCCGCGCGAAGCAGGAGGCTGTTGCATCCGTTGCGCTAGCGCCCCACCCCGCCCCTTCCTTCCGCAGGGGGGAGGGAAGGAAGCGTGACCCGGTCGGCTCCCCAACACTCCGCACAGGAGGTAAGTGCACGCGGGCGCTAGGAGCGTTGCGCGAGCGCGGGTGATTTTTGCTTTGAGGTGAAAATCAAAAAACCCACGATCACACCTCTGCAGCCCCGTGAGCGCGGCAGAAGTGGGAGTACGTTGTGCAGAGCGACACTCCCACTCCCGCGAGGCTCAGGGGGCTCTTGCGCGACAGAAAGCCCGTGCGAAAAGGGCCAATGGGTAATGACTTGTCACAAATGTACATACTGTACTGGGCACTGGCAATGCTAATTTGGAGTAGAAGACTATTTGACATTGTGGAGAGGGAACGAGCAGCAAACAACTTATGGATCACATTCTGTATTTGCTGCCCCTTCTGCCTACCATCTACCACTGCCTACAACTCATGTAAACTGAGGGCCTACCAATGCAGAAAGCAGTAAGGGGAGTTTTCTTCTTTCCCTTTCCTTCATGAAGGGGACACTGTATTCTACATACTGACAGAGCTCTATGGTACATATATGTGTCCTGGTGACAGGGAACAGCCTCCCTGGGTTCCAGTTCAGTGAAGCCACCAAAGTGCAATGCAAGAAATCTCTATCCTCCCACTACATAAAATTCTGACTAGGTTCCTGTTGGTTTCTTCCAACTCAAGTAGATCCATTGAACTAATTGCTGAATGGTGATCCAATATGTAGGTAAATCTAGTTGATCCAGCGGCTCTGCTCTAATCAGCACTAACAGCAGGATTTAGGTCTAGGGTTGCCAGATCTCAGGGCCATGTCATCACTACACTACGTTGTTATAGTGCTATTATTCCACTTTCAATATCCTATGAAATTCTGGGTCTCTCTGGCTGAGAAATCTAAATGCCCTTCCCTAAACTGCAAACCCAGGATTCCATAGGATGTAGAAAGTGGAACAATAGCACTATAACAGGGTAGTGGGGAAAGGCCCAAAGGGTTCACACAACAGATGGCTTTGAGGAAGGATGTGAAGAAAGCAAATGGGGTGCATCACACAGGTGTGCTATGGGGAGACAGTTCCAAATGCGTGGGGCAGGAGCACAGCAACAGCAGAATATTCTACGAGAATCTTCAGATGGCTAGAATGATTTATTTAATGTTTTTGAACAAGACTTGCCATATATTGCTACATGACATCTGCTAATTATTTTTTTATATACATAATACATTGCCTATTATTAGACATGTTGCCCAGCTGTAGGTGTTCAGATAAATTAATTCACCAGCTGGTGAATCTCTGAATACTGTATTTCTTGGAAATGGCTCAAGTTTGGAATAATGTGTGTATGTGTATGCTATAACAACAGCATGAAAAAGTTTCTTTTTGGACAACAACCCACAGAATGTCACAGCTAGTATGCTCACTGCCCATGCTGGCTGGTGGATTCTGGTAGTTGTGGTCCAAAAAAAGAAATTTCTTCAGGCTCTGATTTCTACCCAGATAGATTGATAGATAGACAGATCTGCCCAATTGAATTCTTCATTAAGGTACCCAAGAAGCCAAGGATTTCACAAAGGAAGGAAAGAAGTAGCATAGGGAGTAAGTAACTGAGCTATAGAGTCAGCAGTTTGGTGTAGCAGTTTGAGTATTGGACTATGACTCTGGAGAGCAGGGTTGGATTTTCCACTCAGCCATGGAAACCCACTGAATGATCTTGGGTGCATCACACACTCTCAGCCTCAGTAGACAAGTTGACCTTAGGGTTGCCATAAGTCAGAAATGACTTGAAGGCACACAAGAAGAATAACTAAGCTACACATTCTCTTGCCATAGTCATCCAGTTCAGAATATCCCTAAAGCTAAAAGACACAGAAAATATTTTAAGATATGAATGTATCAGTTTAAAATATTTAAATATTTGAAGGGTTGTCATATGGAAGATGGGGCAAGCTTGTTTTCTGTTCCTCCACAGACTAGGACATGGATCAATGGATTCAAACAACAGGAAAAGAGTTTCCACCTGAACATTAGGAAGAATTTACTGACAGTAAGAGCAGTTCAACCATGAAATAGGAATACTAGGAATAAGCTGCCTTGGAATGTGATAGTCTCCTTCTTTGGAAGTTTTTAAACAGAGTGTCAGTGGTCATCTATCAGGAGTATTTTGATTGTATATTCCTGCATGGCAGGGAGTTAGTCTTGATGGCCACTGTAGTCTCTTCCAGCTCTATGATTCTATAATTCTGTGGAAGTAATGGCAGTACAAATCTCTCCGCTACCATAGGCACAATTGGGCCCTTTCTGCACGACATTTGCCATGCAAAAGGGCACCTGGAGCGTTGCATGATTGTGAGGAGCGATCTGCACAACACACTCACAATGGCGCAACACTCCAGGGGCCGGCAGGCACTGATCGTGCACCTTTTCATTTTCATCTGAAAGCCGAAAATGGTGCGTGATCGCACATTGCTCCCAGGCCTCACACACACTTACCTGTGTGCGGAGCCTCCGGAGCAGCACCGGTCATGCTTCCTGCCCCAGCGCAGCCTGGGAAACTCCCGGGCTGCACTGCAGAAGGAAGAGGCAGGGCTCTCACGCAAGCAGGCAGCTCATGTGGAGCTGAAGCAGCAGGGATGTGAGAGCCTCTCACCAGAGGCTGCTTGTGCAATACCCGCACCCCAGCGCTGGAAAAAAATAAGGTGCAGAAAGGGCCTAGCTGAGGACATGGAAGAAAGCCTTTTTGGTGGCTACTCCCAGGTAACAAAACTCTGTCCACAAGAGGTCCACCCGGCTCCTTCTCTGCTGTCTTTCTACCAGCAAGCAAAGACATTTTTTAAAGCAGGACTTTGATTTTTAAATTATATTGCAGAAGGATGTTTGAAAGTGGTATGCTGTGCTGTTGTCTTTCAACCTTCCAACTATACTTGAAATGTGTTTTAAAAACTGTTTTTAACTTTGTGCTTTTTTAACAATTATAGGGTCCTCACAGGGTTCCCACCTCTGATGTATATTAAGAGCAAACTTGTTCTCCAAGTGCCAATTATCAGCCAAAAAGGCACACTCCGAGCATGAGAGAGAGGGATCGCCAAGTTTCAGGGGATCCTTGAGTTAGACTGCAGTCAAGATGATTTCTTGCAATATCTTTTTTTTTTTTTTTAAAGGGAGTTATTTACATTAATCTTACAGCCGTCCCTGATATTAGAATTTTTAGGGGGTTCTCTGTGTACACCCAAGGTATTGTTTCAGTTCTGCATACAGTATAAGTAAACAAACACCATTAAACAATACATTTTCACAGCATAACTGGTCAAGAACATGCCAACCAACTCATGTAAGTTGAAATAGTGACCTATGTGCCTAAGGATTTATGTGGAGGCTACACAGACTGTTGGGAAAACTTGATGCATCCTATATGATTTTGTATAGACAATCATGTTTGGATATATCCCTTCATGGTAACCTAGAAGACAATGATAAATTTTGATACATGATGCAGAAGACAGCCATTTTACTGTTGCTTAAGAAACATTTTTCATCTTACACATATACTACACACATATGTGTGCATGGGGAGAGAAAGAGAGAGACAGAAAGAGGGAGAGAGAGAATGCTTACAACTGGACAGCCAGGATGCCATCTGTTGGCTGATGTGATGGAGAATAATTGCATTAGCAAAGAGAAATGTAATAGCTGGAGATAAATGTGCTGCAGTGGAGTAACTGCATCAGGCATTTTAAAGAGTAGCTTTCGACAAAGGTCATGGAGGCCCAATGAAAACAAGCAATGCAGGCGTGACATAGAGGACAATGGATTCAAACACATGCCTTCAAAAGTCAAGGAAAGTGAAACCTCCCACTCCATTTCTGCATGTGTCGAACCTTTAGCTTGAGATAACAGAGATGTAGTGTTTCCAATGCGAACCCAGCCCAGCTGAGCATGATGTGTGTATTGCTATCCATCTCTAGCTTTACGGCATCCAAAGTGTCCCACTCAAAAAGATAGAAAAATTATTTCTTGGGCTACATCTCCTCTAATTCCATCATGCAGAATGGTCAGGGGCTATGGTGGCTGGATGTTCAAAAAGTAACTTTCCCAAGCTCCACGAGGTGTTTGCAAACTGTCTAACACAGGCCCGAATCAGGCTCATTTACCTTGGGATATGCTCCTGGCTGGATAACACATCAGTATGTGTATCTTGTGTCTGTTCTTGTTATGTGCCTTCAAATTGAGTCCAGCTTAAACTGACTTTCTCATAGGGTTTTCTTGGCGAGATTTTTTCAAGGGAAGTTTGCCATCGTCTTCCCCTCAAGCTGAGAGAATGTGATTTGTTCAAGGTCACCCAGTGGGTTTCTGTGGCTGAATGGGAATTCAAACCCTTCTCTCCTGGAGTTCTAGTTCCACACTCAAACCACTACACTACACTGCATCTCTATCCAGCGTCTGGTCACAGCATAATCTGAATATATAGATAATAGAATTATAGAGTTGGAGGAGACCACAACAGCCATCGAGTCCAGCCCCCTGCCATGCAGGAACACACACCCAAAGAACCTCTAGTAAATGGCCATCCTGCCTCTCTTTAAAAACCTCCAAGAAGGTGAGTCCACCACACTCTGAGGCAGCATGTTTCACTGTAAAATGGCTCTTACCACAGGAAGTGCTTCCTGACATTTAGGCCAAATCTCTTTTCCTGTAGTTTGAATCCGTTGCTCCATGTCCTAATCTCCAGAGCAGCAGAAAACAAGCTTGCTCCATCTTCAACATGACATCTCTTCAAATATTTAGATGTGGCTATCATGTCACCTCTTAACCTTCTTTTCATCAGGCTAAACATACCTAGCTCCCTAAGCCACTCTTCATATGGCATGGTTTCCAGACCCTCCACCACTTTGGCCACCCTTTTCTGGACACTTTCCAGCTTTAATAATTTGGGACTAGATATGATTTTGGTTCATGTGCTGTTATTGTGTGCCTTCAAGTCCTTTCTGACTTATAGTGACCCTAAGACCCTTTCCGCAACTCACCCATTTTCGGTGCTGGGGTGCGGTGCTCGTGTGAGCAGCCTCCAGAGAGAGGCTCTCACATCCAGGGTCCTTCAGCTCCACACAAGCTTCCTGCTCATGTGAGAGCCTTGTCTCTTCCTTTCACAGTGCAGCCTGGGACCTTCCCAGTCTGCACTGAGACAGGAAGCATGACCGGACCGACTCCCGAGGCTCCTCACACAAGGTAAGTGCACACAGGGCCCCAGAGTGATGTGCGACCATGCAGCATTTTCAGCTTCAAGCCAAAAATGAAAAAATGTGTGCGCAGTCCATTTCAGACCCTGGAGCATAGCGCAAATGTAAGTGCATTGTGTGGACCGCTCCTCACATTTGAGCGATGCTCAAGGGGCCCTTTCACATCGGAAATGCTGCGCCAAAAGGGCCTAAGGCAAATCTATCACAGGGTTTTCTTGGGCTGAGGGTGTATGATGCACCCAAGGTCATCCAGTGGGTTTCTATGACCAACAGGAATCGAACCCTGGCCTCCAACATTCAAACCACTACACTTAGCTGGCTGTCCATTTTGGTGTATACTTTGTAGAAGACTGAAGTTTGAAGCATGAGTATAATGAGTGAGAAAAGAGGTGTAAAAAGGTAATATGATTTAACCTTCAGTGCAGTTGGGAGTTGTAGGCCTGGCTCTTTTCTTTCTATGAAGCCTTCAGCTCTCAGGATCAGCCATTTTGTTGAGAAGATCATCCTGGAGGCACAGGGATTGAACCAACAATCCAGCTCATCTTTACAAAACAGTAAGATATAGCAGCAAATACATTGTCAAGAGAGGGCGAGGGTTGCAAAGGAACAGCTGACTGAAGTAGACAACATTTAAATTTTTGCATTGGGTTCATTTGGACTTCTTGAGACTTATTTAATAATATAAGTGGTGGTGCTTAAATTGGAAGCAATGTATATGATTAAACAAGACACTGTATTATGTAAGAGACTAGTAGAAGTTATTTGCCTTTGCATAGAGCCCTTTGATGTAAATCCCACTAGAGAGACTTGCATTCAAATCGTTGGTTTATAATACATTAAAAGCAGCTTGAAAACAGAGCAATTACACCGGCTTTTATCTGGCATGGATCTAGTGACAAGATTCTCAAACTTGCCGCCTGTTTGGTTGGACTGGATCAAAATTTCGTGGTGCTTGAAACAAATGACAAGATACTTCCCGTCAACATGCACACACATAATTTCAATTCCACATAGAAAATCTGAGCATACTGATGACTGAAATCTTATTTCAATAGAGGTGACTGGTCAAGGTCCTGCAGCACATTTGAGAGCCAGTAAACCAACTTAGATGGTGCTAATTCATGTGGCATATACAACTCTATTAAGTTCTAGGCCATCAGTATCTGCCACTGGAGGCACTTGTCTCATTCTACCTAAAAGTAGGACCGGCCCTGCTGACACTTGTCCACAACAGCAATAATGTAACCATGTAACCATCCCCAATGAAGTCTGTGATTAATGTCAGAACAGAACATGAACTCACCTAATCAAACAAATTAACAGACTGTGATGTCACCCAACTGTTCAAGTCCAAAGAGTATACAAACATTTATGGCAACTGGTTTCATTTCATTCCTCTAGAATGAAATGTCATTCCCTTAGACTAGCAGGAGGATGGAGTGTAAATATTAGTTTATCTTTTTATTGCAAAAAAAACTTCATTTTTTGTTCTGCCAGTGGGGAAGATTACTAGAGATGACAATGTTGTTGTTTTGTTTTTGTTTTTCATTTTTTTGCACTGTGGAACATCTTTTTGAAAAAGTTGTGAAAAAACCTCATTTTTGTGTCAAAAAAAATTGCGTACAGAGCAACACGTCTTGCACAAAAGACATTGCTTTATAAGAAAAAAATGATGAGCTTTGCACAAAACCAAGGGGATTTTGCACAAATGTCTTTAAAAAAAAAAGTCCTGAAATGTGTGAAAATTCTTGTGGTTGTTCACCCTTTCCTCAACAGACCATCTCATTATGTCAAAGTACTCTTTCTTATCAAAGTCATACATGTAAACATGCACATGGAATTCTTTATTTTAAGCAGTGTTTCCCAAACTTTGGGCCTCCATCTTCTTGGACTTCATTTCCCAGAAGCCCCAACCAGCCTGACCAATGTTAAGGAATTCTGGGCGCTGAAGTCAAAAAACAGCTAGAGGACCCAAGTTTGGAAACCCTTGGCCTCATCTAATAAACACGACTGCATGCCCATAGCCTTATCATGTAAGACACAGTTCCACCAGCTGGCCACATATCAGGAAGGACACAGAGATTCATCCTTCCTTCCTAAGTACAGAGTGTGATGGGCAAAATTGCAGATTATTTGACAGAGCTATAAACACAATTCGGTGGTTGCACTATTGGGTCACAGCCAACCAAATTCCTTACTGGATAATGCAGTGTAATGCAACATAGAGCTTTTTAGGATTGCCAAAAGAGACGTTAGATGTTTTCTGCTACACCAAGAAAATTTATTGAGTCTTCAACTTGCTTTTCCCTTTTTTAAAAATAAATGCCTCAAGGAAATAGGGTGAAAATGCAATGTTTTCTCTTTGTAAATCCGTCGACTGTTGGTGCAGAATGAGGATGTTTTCTTCTTGGACAGACTCCATCTCTGTTTTTGGTTTCCAAACCCTTGAGGTTAACGGTTGAGGTTGGAGAAACTTGGATATGTCATGAACACAAACAAAAGAAAGAAATGTGTGTGAGAGTGTGTGTGTGTAAATCAGGAAGGAGGAGACTGTACAACATGTGTGCTTTTTGTCTTTTACAGCTCATTAATTACCTCTTCCTCTCTGTCTTTTGTATGCTTAACCCTTCGAGGTAGAAACTGCCACTGCATGGTGCACACAAAATGCAATGCTCCATTATAAGTCCTGTCTAATATTCTAGCCTTGCTAGGTCTCACCAGTAAATTGGGCACTCGCTGAGACCTTGATGCTCTAAGTAACACTGAGGACAGGCTAATGTGACATCGTACGGTTGCCATGGAAACAGGGAAGTTCACCAGCAGCATCATGAGTGCGGATCATCCATTCGGCACTCTGCTAAACAGAACATAGTCCTTCTTCTTAATTATGCCTTTGGTGGCTGCAATCTGTAAGAAGGTGGTGCCACCTTTAGCTAAAGGCAAACTGGTTGACATTGCAGGAGAAAGAGCCAGTAGTTCTTATTACAGTTTACAGTACACAAGAAAGGAAGGCTGGAGGAGAGAGAGAGAAGCAACCCATAGGTTCTCCAGGATTCTTATGATCATGCCTATAAGCATAACTAGTTGACTGCATGCCACCTGGAATCATCCACATCTACAGCCTTTCTGGGCTTTGCAGTAGCAAACATTACCAAAAGCCTGAAATATCTCATTGGTTTGGAAGTGCAGCTGGTTCCTCGGATAAAGCAAACTCAGGGTCCATTGCTTTTCCAATGGATACACAGACACAAAGAGCAAGACAGAGAGGTCCTTTCCGCACGAGGCGAGTGAATCGCTCTGTGCCGTTACTTACCAGCTCTTCTTGGGTCCGAAGTAACGCTGACTTTCCCTTGAGCCCTTCCAAAGGGCTCCTCCATTAGCAGGGCGAACCGGAGCAGTGCAAGGTCTGTAGATCCGCACTGCTCCAGCTCAAAACAGCTGCTTCCGGTGTCTTCATGGGAGTGGACCAACCACTGAGCCTGGCCACGCCCACAGCCCGCCCTCCACTGATCGCAGGCTTGCATTGGTGCGAACCTGCGCATCTGCACAGGTAAGTAGGAATGCAATGGCGCATTCCAGAAAATGTAAAGACCTGATTTTTCTGGTCTTTACTTAGCATGAGGTCCACTTGGGGGCGGGTTGAATAGGACTGAGGTGCAGAATTAAGTTAAATAGTCCATACTTAGTCCGATCCAAGATGTAGACGACCTCCATGTCAGGACGCCTTGGCCTGTTTTAACTGCCTTGTGCAGAAAGGGCCAGAGAGTCAGAGATGGAAGGAGAAACTGCGCACGACAGGAAACACGTTACTCAAAATGGTTCCCGATTGGTGAGTTTAGCCTCTCCAGGTCTCTGTCATGCAAGTCAGGGGTAGGTAAAGTGTAACCTGGAGCCACAGGAAGCACCCAAGATGTTTTTCCCTTCACCTTTTACCTACTACAGGCCCCCCAACACTGCAATTTAATGGCTAATAGAGAATGGGATGTGCAGAGGCAGAGAAACATGCAAACTATGTTCCTACAAGTGTAATATTACAACAACATTATTCTCCAGGACCTCTGGAGGACCTCTAGGAGTTCTGCAGGAATGCTATGAGTTCAGCTATAGGAATATATGGATGAATCTCTGCTCCCCTTCTCACCATGCTTTCCATTGGCCAATAAATGGCCACATAGTGGAGGGAAACTGCAGCAGGTTTGGAAGGGGCAAGTTGGAGATATGTAGCAGTTCTACCTGTACAGACCTTGGAGTACATCTCCCAATGGGGGTTTCCCCCCATTATTTTCTTTTTTAAAAAAGATGCAAAATAATTAATTTGATTAATATTTTTAATATAATATAATAATACATTTGTATTTGTTACTTGCCTCTCCCCAAGACTTGAGGTGGAGCACAACATAAATTAACAGACAATTAAAAACACATTGTTATTAAAATACAAAAGCCATTTAAAATACAAATATATCGTAATATATCATAACTAAAATATTTTGTAACTAAAAATAGACTGGATAAGCCCCCCGGAAGAGATAGGTCTTTAGTACTTTTTTGAATTTGAACATCATATTTTGGTGTCGAATCTCTTCCAGCAGGTCATTCCACACTGCATTTCTGCACTAGACTGTTATAACGCTATGATTCCACTTGCAACATCCTCTGGAATCCTGGGGTTTGCAGTTTCAGGAGGGGTCGGATGGCCCCTCCCGAAACTGCAAACCCCAGGATTCCAGAGGATGTTGCAAGTGGAATCATAGTGCTATAACAGTCTAGTGCAGAAATGGCAACAGTCTAGGGTGCTTTCCTCATCTTACTGTGATCCCATGTCATCCTCTTGTGGTCACGGCAGAGCCACTGCTGGGATGAGAGCGGGACCCAAATGCTTCTCTCTGCACCCAGCCAACTGCCTAAGGATGGGCAACATTCTGGATGCACTCCTTCCTTCTGCAGTGCAGCTGGCCTCTTCCTGGGCTGCACTGAGGATGGAAGAGGTTGGTCACACTTCTGCCCTTCCCGCATGGATGCAAGTGATGCAGTCATTGCGCAACAGTAGGCCATTACCAGATTTTTTCCAGTAATGGTTTACTGCAAGATCACAACAACTGGGGAAGTGAGAGCAGTGGGACCATGACAACATCTTGCAATGGCACACATCGTGGACCAGCAGCAATGCATCCCCATGCCAGGATGGCACCGTTGGCCTAGGTGCAGCTGACAAGAAATTCTTCTGGGTGACCCTTGCCAGTCTAGTCCTGGCCAGTTTAAGTAAATGGAAGCCATTTCCATTAAAGAAATAATTAACATCTGAGACTTCTAATTCAAAGGAGCACACAAGAGATCCACATAGAGCACATACATATTAGATTTCTCACAGTTATAAAAATTATGTTTCAAGTGTACTAGCTATCTATTTGCAGACAGATGTTCCAATATCCATTAAAAAACGTGATTCCCCTCCCCACAGCCTCAGAGATTGAACTGGTGTGCTCCATTTTGTGGTCTCACAGACTTCATTCATGCTAAGTTCCATTCTCCATTTTAGAGCAAGGTCATAGAATAATACTGGCCTTGTGGGCTGCCAACTGGTCCAACCACCTGCTTGATGCAAGAAGTCCACTGCTAGAACTTCCCCAATTGATAGCTGCTACGTAGTGGTTTGAGCATTGGACTATGACCCTGGAGACCAGGATTCAATTTCCTACTCAGCCATGGAAACCCACTGGGTGATCTTGAGTGCATCATACACTCTCAGCCCCAGAAAACCCCATGATAGATTTGCCTTTGGGTTGCCACAAGTCAGAAACAACTCAAAGGCATACTTCAACAGCAACAAGAACAAGTGAGGAAGAACGCTTTCTGTGAAAAACAAATGTAATAAAAATGTAACTAAAATATGTAAATGATACTTCCAATGTTTCTCATCCTCAGCAAGAAATTGTGTCTCTGCTCATGGAGACACAGCATCAAGAAAATTGGTCATGTGTTGCAAGACTATTTGCAATTCGGGATTTTTTTCTGAAAAATTCATCCCCCTGCCCTAAATTTTGCGGAACAAATTTATTTGCATGGAAAACAGTGCATTTGGCACAAACCACACTGTTTTATGTACAAAATGGTTTTGGCGCAAAAAGAAAGTTTTTATAGAAACAATTGTTTTGCACAGTTTTCCTGAGGTGTGAGAAATTGTCAAAAAATGAACAAAAATGATCACATTCTAGCCCAGTGAAAAAAATCCCTCTTGCATGGAAAGATGAAGCACATAAACATTTATGTCACTGTTGTTGTTGCTGTGTTCCTTCAAGTCATTTCTCACTTATGGCAACCCAAAGCAAACCTATCATGGCATTTTCTGGGGGTTGAGAGTGTGTGTTGTGTCCAAGATCACTCAGTGGGTTTTCGTGGCTGAGTGGGGGATTGAAACCTGGGCCATTTCTGCACTACACGTTAATAGTGCTATTATTCCACTTTCAATATCCTATGGAATCATAGGCTTTGCAATTTAGTGAGGGGCATTTGGAATTCTCAGCCAGAGAGCTCATTGGCCTCAGCAAACTACAAACCCCAGAATTCCACAGAATCCCACAGGATGTTGAAAGTGGAATAATAGCACTATAACAGTGTAGTGCAGAAATGCCCTGGTCTCAAGGGTTGTAGTACAACCCTCAAACCACCACACTACAGTGGGTCTCATTTATATTCCTAGCATTAGGTAATTGGCTGTACTGACAATCTGCTGTCATTGCCAGGAAATTCCTTCTGATGTTCATCTAATGACATTTCTCCTAATGTTCATCTCTTTTAACTTACACCTCAGGCATCAAGTCCTGTCTTCTGTGGCAGCAGACCATAAATCTTTATCCTCTTCCATATCTTCCTAAGGTATCTGAAAGATGCTAGCATATGATTCCCAAGACTTCTCTTCTCCACAGTAAATATAGCCAGTCACTTCAACCTTTCCTCACAGGGCTTGTTTTCCATAATGCTGATCATGGTTTTTTTCCCCTTCTCTGAATTCATTCAGCTTATATATGTTTTATTATGTTTAGGGTTATTTTGGCAGAGGCACTTCCACAAGTCATGAAAGATGTCTGCTTGTCATAACACAAAGTTTTCCTCACCCAGACATCTTGTACTGAGCGTGATTTGTGTTGTCATTGGTTATTGGAAAGTAAATACAAGCTTACTCTGCAGTTCTGATTGCTGAAGCGCATCTATTTGAGGAAATGCTCATGGTGAGAGGGTTAAATAGCTTAATCGTACAGAATTCACATGGCCCTAATCTCCAGTGTGACCCTCAGGCAACAGAACAGAATAATTTGCTAAAGAGACAAACAAGAGATCTACGGTATCTAAAAGATGAATGGATTCAATAGGACACAAGATTTTGTGGATTACAGTTCATGTCATTAAATGTATAACATGCTCTTCTGAATTACAGGTGTATATCTACAAGTAGATGAGAGAGGTGAAAACCGTGAGATCAGAACAAAATGAAATGCATTTAGAATGAAACGAAATGCATTAACAGCGGCCAGTCACAAAACAGTTGGGTAATAACCCTGACATTCTGACACGTGCTAGAAGCTAATTTTTAAATCGTAGAACATTTTATACGTAGTTTTCCCACAAGGAAAGACAACATAATTATCTATGCATTTTCCAAATGTTCTTAGTAAGCTATTATTCTAAGGCACATTATTTCTCCAAAGGGTTATCACATTCCTAACAAGGTTCAGAGACAAATTTGTTATCTTGTATTTGCTACAGCCTGAATTCCAAAGAATGTACTGACACCTAGTGGACAGTGGTGGTATGATGGTTACAAAGCCTTGTTATGATCTTTAATTAAAAAGCAGCTGGATTATTTACATACTACAATAAAGGAGGGTGTTGTAGCACCCTTAAAACTAGCAGATTTATTTTAGCATGATCTTTCATGAATTATAGTCCACTTCCTCAGAGGCATGGAGTACGTTTGTGGTAGCGGGTTATAAACCACAAAAGGTGTGGGTTATTTGTGGGTGACGATCCACAAAATCTCATGCAATTAATGCATCTAAGGAAGTGCGTTATTACTCACAACAAAATATGCAAAAATACATCTGTTAGTCTTATAGTTGCCTATCGATCAGACAATGCTAGAATGGCCCCAAACTGAGCAGTTCAAAAACTGCTCCTCTCTCCCACAAATGGGCATGAGATCAGGGGTTACAGGACGTTCTCAAGCGGAAACCTCATTCAAATATAGAAGACTTTTTTGTAAAAGAAAAAGACTGCAGAGAAGAAGGTTTCATGGAATACAACTTCCCCTGAGACAGAATTATAGGAAAAGTCAACAGAAATCACAGTGCCCAAAATCCTACATCACATTCACAACTATGGGCCTTTCTGCACGACATGGTTATAGTGCTATTATTCCACTTTCAACATCCTATGGAATCCTAGCATTTGAAGTTTGGGGGGGGCTTTGGAATTCTCAGAGAGCTCTTTGGCCTCAGTAAACTATAAACCCCAGAATTCCACAGGATGTTGAAAGTGGAATAATAGTACAGTAACAGTGTACTGCGGAAAGACCCTATGTAAACATAGTATTGGCCTAAGAAATCAGCCCTCGAAACCCACCTTAAGCTCCAGGGAATAGCTCCAAGAGATGGACATCTGTGACACAATCAAGTGTGGCATTTCAGGGTGACGCGGCCAGTCCCTTCCTGCTACTGGGGATAAAAGGGGTCTGGCTGCATCATAGAGATGCCTTCCTGCCTTCAGTGGATCCATGGACCTCCATAGTTCAGAGCAGTTTGCAGGAGTTTAAGGTGGGTTTCAGGTGGCATTTATGACTGTGTCAATAGCGCCAGCATCATGATTATGTAGCAGAGGTGAATACCTAGCAGTTATGGATCCATAATGCAAGGTTATGAATCTATAACTGCAATGCAGGATGCCAGCCAATGTCTGAGTACATAATGCCCCAACTTTAGCAACCAGAAACTCTGGTCTGGTGGACTAAGATGGCATGGCAGAGGAAGTCTTCTACATGGAACAGTGGTCAAAAAAGTTGCTTTTTTATATGTAGAGAGATGTGAGTGAATCTTACCGTTAGATTAAATTCTAGTTAGGACTGGTCATCTTGGGACAGTAAGGGAATATTTTGAGGGTTCTCACAAGAAATGTCATCTCCAATCCAAGACCAATATATAGTGTGCAAAACTCCTGTCTCAGCACTTTTTTTTCCTTTGTGAACCTAAGCCTATATGCACACACATGGAATAAGCACAGAAATGTCAACAACCTGTCCAGTACTACTAACAAACCAACCATTAGCTAAGCCAACCATTAGCTTCTTTTCCTTATAATGGACTTTTTTTTTTCAGAAATGCACAAAAACCACACATGAAATGTTAAGTTTTAATGGGAGAAAACTGCTCTCTCACAGCATCTTGCATTAAAGAGAAATGTTTAAAGTTTTTTGAGGATGAAACAAGACAGCTTTTTACCTCCCCATTTTAAACTCCAGAATTATCAAAGAGCACAGCTGGTGGGTGTGCTGGATACTGGAGCAAACACTTTGAAGAAGCTAATTGTCAGATAAAATAATGTCATTTCCACACAACGTTGCTGTCCCAGGATGGGGATGTGTACCAGCTGGGCCTCAAGTTGTGCTTTCGCACGATGTCATCGCAGTCCTGCTCCCCATGTGTCCCCAGCAGTCACAATCCCTGGATATTCCATTACTGGAAAATATCTGGTAATGGTTCCCGATCGCATGACACTCTCGTCACCAGCGACCATACAACAAGGGAGGAAGTGCAATCTAGGCACTTCCTTCCCCAGTGCAGGATGAGAAGTAGTCCTCTGCACTGCAGAAGGAAGGTGCGTGTCACTCATGCCACCCTTCCAAAGGCAGACAGCCAGGTGCAAAGAGGAACATTCAGGTTGCACTCCCAGCCCAGCAGTGGCACTGCCAGGATCACGACAGGACGATGATGGAAAACAGTAAAGTGTGGAAAGTGCCTAAGTTACAACTGAATGATCTGACTTGGAAGGGGAGGTGTCTTGAATGCTGGCATAGAATTTGTCAAAAAGCATGGTAAGTTTCAGAATGGCCACCAAAATTTCTTGTCTTTTCTTGGAGATTTTCAGCAACAAACAGGCAGAATTAATGGCAGGCTATCTCCATGTTGTGCTGTGAGGTTCTAAAAGCAGCAAGCTGTTTTGCATGCTGACTTTGCATAAACGATTTCCCACTCTTACTATGACACAGGAGCAGCCTGTGGGAAGACACCGCCTCATGCTCCACTTAATTCCATTTCACGTTTGATTACACTGACTTTCACCGTTACTTACATGTAGCAGGTACCTGATTTATCATGTTCCACTGAGAGGCAAGTTCCACCTCCTTTCAGTTTTAAGTAGCACTTACTGCTACAAGTCCCTTGCCTCTTGGAGATGGCAGCACCCTGTCAGATCTAAGATTACATGATGGATTTGCCTCGAGTAACCTTTGCCTTAATAAATCCTTGGCAACCATAAGCTACGTGCTGCACTCCAGACCAAATCTTCGGCAGCTGAGCGACACAATCTCATTGAAGCCACTGGAGAAAAGGCAGGTCTTCTTTTGCAGAAGGCTCAGCGATGGATGGCAAGAATGCTTTTCTCATGCCTCCTGGAAGCTGAGTAAAACCAGATTTAAAAAACAGGGCTTAGGAAAAGTTACTTCTGTGTGACTACAATGTAGGGACCGAAAGGTAAAAATTTTTCAAGCTTCGGAGAGAAAATGTAAAGAACCAACCTGTGTATGTAATTAAATTATGGCTATTACTAGGTTAATTCATTGACTGCATTTGTTGCTGAGTTTGAAAAACACACTAGCCAGTTACTGTATAAAGCTGCTAAGTGTACTTAACTAACTCCTCCTGGCCCAATCTGACAAAAATGTAATTCACTCACGCTCCAACTGCTGGCAGAATAGACCTCTTTCTCTCCATTAAGATGATATCGAGTAAAGTAGATTGTGAGGGAGTTACAATTATGGCAATAATGTCATAATTGTGACTAAGCAGAGACTGTGAATATGGAATAGTAAATCTAGGTACACATTCTATATTCTCAATTACTACTCAGCCATTATTGTGACTCTGGCCATTTCCGCACTACACTGTTACAGTGCTATTATTCAACTTTCAACATCCTGAGGAATTCTGGGGTTTGCAGTTTCCTGAGCCAAAGAGCTCTCTGGATGAGAATTCTAAATACCCCTCCCTAAACTGCAAATCCCAGGATGCTATTAGATATTGAAAGTGGAATAATAGCACTATAACAGTGCAGTGGGGAAATGGCCTCTATTGCCACGCTTGTAATTCACCCACAACCTACTCTACTGAGCATCATAGAATCATAGAATCATAGAGTTGGAAGAGACCACAGGGGCCATCCAGTCCAACCCCCTGCCATGCAGAAACCCACATCAAACACTCCTGACAGATGGCCATCCAACCTCTGCTTAAAAACCTCCAAAGAAGGAGACTCCACCACACTCCACGGCAGCATATTCCACTGCCGAACAGCTCTGACCATCAGACAGATCCATGGGGAAAAGGAGGCCGATTCTGCTGGCAATTGAAGCATGGGTGAATGACATTTCCATCAGGTTTGAAGGGGAGAGTTGGCCAGAAGAGGTCACTTAAATATACAACTAAGTAGCTGACTAGAGCCAGCATGGTATAGTGGTCTGAGTATTGAACTATGACCCTGGGGATCAAGGTTCGATTCCCTGCTTGGTCATAGAAACCCACCGGGTGACTTTGTTCACATCACACACTCTCAAGCTCCAGAAAAAACCATGAAAGGTTCACCTTAGGGTTGACATAAGTCAGAAACGACTTGAAAGCACACAGCAACAACAACCAATAGTTGATTCAAATTACTGATCAATATTTTCATGTTTTACAGCCCTTCTTTAGTTTGCGCTTTCTACCTTAAGATCTGTGCCCTAAAGCCAATGTCACTTCTTTTTCCATCACCCATCAGTGCTTTTCCAGTTAAAGGGATTCTTGTAATTTGTTTTGCATCCATCATTCTCTGGCATCCACTCAAACTTTCTACCAAATCTGCAGAACTCAAACTGTATCAGGAAGCTTTTTTTTTTGTTCTGCCTTTAGAGGCAATACAATTATAAAAAAAGGTCAATCTAATTATAGAAACAAATTCAGTTTAGTCAGCTATCAGTAATATAATAACCCCTGGTGAGGGGGAACATAACAGTGAAATCCAGGTAAAACTCTTTCAAGTTAATAGGAAACTAGCCAATGCAACCTGTGTAAGAAGCAAAAGATTTTGAATCAATGATACAATTGCAAACCAATTTAGTCTGATGAAGATGAATGCAAATTTGCAACTGTTGCCCATGCCAGTGTAACCAAAGCAAATATGACATCTGCACAAATTGTGGGGATGCTCTGGATTGATGCCCATAAAGAAATCAGAGACTCTTTCACAATACACAGTTTACAACACTTCTATGGCTGCTTCCTAGAGAATCCCAGGGTTTGTATTTTGGTGAAGTACTAGAGCTCTCTGTGGCTAGGAATTCTCCATAAACTATGAATCCCATGATTTCACAGGATATTGCAATGGCAGTTCATGTGGGATCACAGCACTTTAGCGGCCCTTTCACACTAGTTGGTGTATGGAAAGGCCCCTAGAGGTATGTGCCTTCACAGTCAATGTACACTTAGGAGATCTGTGTTTACTTTAGAGTGGTGAATCCTTGTTTACCTCATTCCACCTACAGAAATGAGAAAACATACATTTTTTTTCCTCCTCACTTCTAGGATGTGGATATATTTCTGATTTTGGAATGAGTACTTCTCAGACCATTTCCCCCCACCCTCAAATTGTACAATTACCTAATAGCATAGTTGTGCATACCTGCAGTGGTCTTGCTAGTTCACTTTGCAAAACAATGATCGTTTTGGGCAGTCTTCTTCATTAGTCAGAATTTTTCATCAATTCCACCTTCTTCATCAATTAAGGCAGTTCATCCATGCTTTTTTTTTTTTCACTGTATGAAGGAAATGGGCATTCATTTGTACAGAAAAAAAAATTCACCAATGGCAGAAACCTGAGTGAAATACAAGGTACTGTATCTCTCTTTCTTGTTCTGGGAACAAGAACTCTCACAGAGGCTACCAATTTGCCAGCAGGCTGACTGGTCCTGAGATTGCCCCTCTTTTTGAACACAAGGACTTTTGTGAATATTTCTTACAACTCTAGTGTATACTGGCATACCTAAGGCACTGGGATCATTTATTACTAGAATAAGTGCCATTCAATTTTTCCTGAAGGCTTCCTCTCTTATTCAGAGGGCATTCTTGGTGGCTGTGGAATTCCCTCCTATGGGAGGCTAGGCTGGCCCTGTTACCCTAAGAAGTGGGGGACATTGAGGTGCACCCACACTGCCAGTGTCTCCTTAGAATTTGGGGGAATTATAGCTCAAAGGAGGCCTGTTAAAGGAGAGTAACAGCAAGATCTTTTCACTTATGTATACCAGTACTAACTGTAGAGAGGACTCCCATTAAAGTTAAACAAAGCATTTTATTTGAATTGGCAAACACACGAGAGATCACTCATAAGAACCATACAAGGCTATCAGAAAGCGAGGTGAGCAAGGTTGGAAAGGGAGATGGATGGGGGTGGAAAGGGTGATAGTTATTAGTCTTGAAGAAGGAGGTCACAGCAGAGGGGCATCTGAACAGACAGCATCTGAACATAGCCCAAAGGAATGGCAGTCTGGGCTACATTCTACATTCTATGTACTACAATTGGCTGGGGTGAAAGCTAGCGTTTTATACCTTAATTCACACCCTGGAAGGGTGCATTGACTAAGTCATAATGGCTTTCCCACCGAACTGACAAAGGGATCCAGAACAGGCTAATTACTTAACTCAAGAGCGACAAAACTTGGATGGGACTCATGACAATCTCTTAATGTTCAGTCTTGGGGAGATACAGAGAAGATCTTTGCAGAGTAAGATTGATACATAGTCTTTGACTGCTCACCAATCTGGGCAGTTTGTGTTTCACTGTATTCAAAAAGATCAAGAGCCTGAGGGAATTAGCACAAACCCATAAGCACTGAGGTTTTCCATATAATACTATATCAACTTTCCTGACCCCAAACACATCTCCTTTCAGTGTAACCCTGAACATGTTCTCTGCCCAACATGGCCTCAATCACATTGTAATTCTACATTTCTATAAAAGCTGACTAAATTTTCATATGTAAGTATGTTTGTAAAGTTTGTCTATATATCATTCTTTCAAATGTTGCAAGCACTGTTAGATCTTCTATCCATTGGACCACAAGTGGAGAAAATTCTTTTTCCAGTAATGAAGTATCAATCTTTTAGAAGTTGAAAGGGTGTGAAAAATCTACTTCCATTGGCCATTTGTTCATTTCCAAGAGGCAAGTAAATAAGTCAAAAGACCATGTACATCTTTGAATATCAAAGAACTTTTCCAAAACCAAATTTATTCATATGATTACTCCCCATAGTAACTATGGGACAACTCCAAAGCATATGCATTTCCTGACCTTTTTGCTAAGATCAAGTGTCATATCTAGGAAAATAAGGCGTTACTAAAGCCATTTCCGCACTACACTGTTATAGCGCTACTATTCCTGGGACTTGCAGTTTAGGGAGGGGCCTTTAGACTTCTCAGCCAGAGAGCTCTTTGGCCTCAGTAAACTACAAACCCCAGAATTCCACAGGATGTTGAAAGTGGAATAAGAGCACTATAACAGTGTAGTGTGGAAAGGCCCTAAGAAAGAGTTCAACATCCATACCAGAAAAGACAAAATTGCAATTTGTTATCTGTAACTCCTCATCACAGAAAGGCATCCATTGCTTTATTACTCTTGGGAAATATAGTTCTTCCAATGAGCTTTAACATACTATAGTACCCCAATAAGAGGACTTAAAATCCTCTTGATTTTCTGGAAGCCCACCGAATCCAGCTTCATTGTTGCCAAAATAGGAATGCTTTCACCAAACTTATAACCTATGGAAAGCCAACATTTATCCCATGTCAAAGTAGATGTGTACAGCATTTCAGTGACATGTTTAACCAGGTGAACTTTTCCGTCTACTTGTCTTCTGTCTACTTGAACTGCTTGTCTGTTTCTGTGGTTTTCTCACTCCACTTTCTAAGCCTCCCAGTCCAGCCTCTTTAGCTGCATAATCAATTTGGGTGCTTTCGAGATGATTTGTGAAATGATCTCTTTCCTCACCCAGAAGCTGTGCATCCTGATCAGACAAAATGGGGGTATTTGTGATCACAATCACAAGGACCTCTTTCACACTACATAGTCATAGTAGTATGGTTCCACTTTAACTGCCAAGGCAACATCCTATGAAATTATAGGATTTGCAGTTTAGGGTGCAACATTTCGAATTCTCAACTAGACAGCATTACTGCCTCACCAAAATGCAATCCCTACAACACCATAACATGTTGCCATGAGAGTTAAAATGGAATCATACGTTATAATTGTTCAGTGTGAAGGGACCTAAGGTAAAATGTGCTCTTACATAAAGGTGTGTCTGCATATCAAATGTGTAAAATTTTAATTGTGATAGTTTCTGTCAATGAACTCCAGGGATTGTGATGGCTCCCACGTCAGTCTGGTGGTGAAGTTGCCCCAAACTTGCATCCAGACTTTAGATGCTCTATCCAAGCTGCTAATCCCATCTCTGAATAGGTTCAGCACTTTGGACAGCTCCTTTGGAGTACAGACTAAGGCCATATCTGCACTACACTGTTATAGTGCTATTATTCCATTTTCAACATCCTATGGAAACCTGGGATTTGCAGTTTAGGGAGGCGTATTTAGAATTCTACAAACTACAGACCCCAGAATTCCACAGAATGTTGAAAGTGGAATAACAGAACTATAACAGTGTAGTGCGGAAATGGCCTAAACCTTGAACAGACTCACTGCTCCACCAACATGGGCTCCACCAGCCACCACTGGTTGTAGTTTGGCAAGGGGTCATTCTCTATTTGAGCTACCTACCTCTGCTTAAGTAATAAGTTATCCAAGATCTCTGTAGGAAGAGGTAATTACTGATGAGACAGAAGAAAAGAACAACAAGCGTTGCAGTTCTCTAGCCAGGAACATTCTAGTTGCAAGCACTGATATATTTGGTTCTACATATATGATCTGACTGGGAAGAAATTACAGCCAGAATGGAAAAGTTGTTCTATTTTGGACTGCGGGTCTGTTCACACTACATAATTATGGCACTGCAATTCCACTTTAAATGCCATAGTTTCTCCTATCAAATCCTGGGATTTTAGAGAGGGGCATGTTAGTCAGGGACATTTAGAATTCCCAGGCAAAGAGCTTTAGTGTCTCTTCAAAATACCAATAGCGGTGGCAATTACAGTGGAATCAAACTGTTATAACTGTGTGGTTTGAAAGGACTAGAATGGCTACTTTTCTAAGCACTGCCTGTGGAATTTGTGACTTCCTAACCAAAGTCAGTTGACTAACCACATGGACAAAATCAGAAATTTCTTCTTACAGTGAGTCTCAAGAACTGTGAAAAGGCCAGAAACAGAAAATGTAGGACAGAGAGTCAATGTATTTAGATAATCATTAATAAGAATCAAAATCATATTCAATTACATTCCCATTAGAACCGTGGAAATTAACCATTATTTTTATGTTAAATTTCCATTAAATTTAAGTTAAATGCCTTCAGTAAAAGCCTTATCAGAAATTAAGTGAGGGGAAAAAGGAATATCAGCACTGAAACAAAATGATCCTAATACTTAACTAGTATAATATTGCTGACTGTAATTACTGAATAAAAAAGGTTCAATGGAGATTGGTGAAAATCAGTTTCTGATAATAGTGAATGATACTGGATGTGATGTGATCAATGGGAAGGGGAAGAGGAAGGAGGGAGGGGAAAAAACCAGGATATCTCAAGGAAAAAAATGGAAGCAAACCCAGGAATGAGCAAGTACTAAAGGAATGGGAAACTCTCAATACTTTCTAAGACTTTCCTCCCATCTGGAGGCATTTTAAGTTAACACTGAATTCCAAATTAAGTCTTCAGGTAAAAATAAATAAATTGAAGTTGTCTTTTTTGTCAGAACACTTGCATCTTAATTGATGTTTTAATTGTTTCCTATCTCTGGAAAAGACTACTTTCCTTGACACTGTTAAAAATTCAATGAAATCTTTTTGGTTCCTAATAGTGACACCAAGCCTGGACCAACTTCTACTGTTTGCAACCCCGAGCAGACAACAAGACAGGAGATTCTTTTGAGTCCTTAATGGCCCGCTTTACCGAGCTGATGCGATGCATTAATCTTTCTGAGGGGTCAGGCCTTTGTGCAGGCCTGAACGACCTGGTTTCGATTTTGGACAGCTTCATCTCAATGAATGAGCTGATTTATTTATTTTTAATGCGTTGCACACCTGTCCCATTTTTTTCCACTCAGCCAATGCAGGTGGCAATAATCAATCCACCTCTTTCGGCAGGGGTTACCAGAGCCTCATTCCCCAAACGGTTGAGCTAGAATACTCGAACTGAAGATGAACGAGCCCCTTTGGTGTCAACAGCATCCATTTGTCTTCATTCTAAGCATTCAGCGTTTACCAGCTAATGGATCGTAGCCCTGGGTCCTTTTGAAGATACTAGATCACAAGAGAAAACAATATAGAATGATTCCTGCAACCTCCGATAAGGACAAGAAAGGCTCTGATTTTGTAACTTGTTTCAGTCAGTGGGCGACCATTACTTATCTGCAGACTTTGACTGGACACATTCCAACTGATTACAGGTTTGTTTCCAAGGTTTTTTCTAGGACCATGCTCATTTCTGAGACTCCTACAGAGAGACAGGCTGTTCGCAACATCCAGAGAATTATGTCAACCTGCTCAGATATTTTGCTAGTCCAGAGGTGAACTTGTCTAAAAATGTAAAGAACACCCTAACTGGAGCTGAGACTTAAATAAAGGAATCCCACCCACTACCTCCCCTCCAACTGAAAGACGGAGAGGATGGCTTCTCTCTGTAGAACCAAACAGAAGCTTTCTTCTCCCCAAGGCATTTCAACAGAGAATGCTTCTGCACTTGAAGAGTCCCATTCCCTTCTCCCAGCTGAAGTGGCCAAACTATGAGGATATTTTAATGATATTCAAGAGACAGCTACAGGCGGGAGGGGTGGAATAGTTGGGTGAATGTGGCAGTGATTTAAGCTGCCACATTTATTTCTACATAGTTCCTATGGGAACAATGCCACATCATCATTGGTGTAGCAGCTCTTAGAATGTGTTTTCTAGTGGAACAGAAACTCTTCCATGATCAGCACTGCTGCCCCTGGAACTGAATGGTTTAGCCCATGTGGGAAAGTGCCTTGTGTCCTGTACAGCACCCATAACATTCAGAGCTCTTATAATCTTACTTTTGTATCATAGAATCATAGAGTTGGAAGAGACTGCAGGGTCCACCCGGTCCAACTCCCTGCCATGCAGGAACCCACATCAAAGCACTCCCAATAGATGGCCATCCAGCCTCTATTTAAAAACCTCCAAAGAAGGAGACTCCACGAAGCTCCGAGGCAGCATATTCCACTGCCAGACAACTCTGACTGTCAGAAGTTCTTCTTGAGGTTTAGGTGGAATCTCTTTTGCTGGAGTTTGAATCCATTGCTCCTTGTCCTAGTCTCTGGAGCAGCAGAAAACAAACCACTCCCTCCTCGACATGCCATCCCTTCAAATATTTAAACATGGCTTTAATGTTCCCTCTTAACTTTCTCTTCCACAGACTAAACATACCCAGCCCCCCTAGCCACTCCTCCTAGGGCATGGCTTCCAGATCCTTCACCATTTTGGTTGCCCTCCTCTGGACACGTTTCAGCTTGTCAATATCCTTCTTGTATACCAACTGATACATACGCTCCAACATTTCATAGATAAAGATTGGAACACATGCAGCCACACAACATCAGAGCATGGCCAAGATGGCAAATGATATTGATGAAGTAGAACACACAAGGAGAGACTGAAGCAGTTTTCTTTTGCCTGAGCCTACTGGGAACGGTAAGATGCCACCCACTCCTCTCCTCTTAATTGACTGCAAACTACATCTGAACTTTTAACTGTCTGAAGCACCAGAAATAAGCTGAAAACCAAGGCCATTTCTGCATTGCACTGTATAGGGCTATTATTCCACTTTCAGCATCCTGTGGAATTCTGGGGTTCTACAAACTGAGGCCAAAGAGCTCTATGGCTGAGAATTCTAAATGCCCCTCCCTAAACTGCAAACCCTAGGATTCCATAGCATGTTGAAAGTGGAATAATAGCACTATAACAGTGTAGTGCAGAAATGGCCAAAGAAGAGAAATATGGGGGAGAGAAACTGGGACATTCTAAAAGCAGCTGGAAAAGTGGAACAGCACAGTCTCCCCTCCAATGTGGGACAATTGGAAGGTATGTGATACCAATTGTTCTCCATTTCTTCACAGCAGTGTTTTCAATGCATGTGCTTCTTGATAAAGTGTTCTGAGTGCATGTGCTTCTTGATAAAGCCATTCAACTGTATGCAGTGCAAGGGGAAGAAAACCTCTGTAGCCTTTAACCTATTGTTAGTTCCAACTAGTATGCACCCATTAAATGAGATTTACTTATGTATTGACTCACCATTGAAAAATTGATCCAGTCATTCTACGCTAGGTAGGACTAACAAATAGGATTCAGGCCCTTTTTGCTAGATAGCATGATTACATAATTGAAAAGACACAAAAACATCTGCAGGCCAGTTGAGATGGACACATGATTTGGAGTATCTTTTTCTTGACTCTGCATGCTGGCCATCTTCTGACCACAGCAAAATGGAGTGTGTCTGTATATGTACATCAGTGACTCTCTCTCTCTCTCTCTCTCTCTCTTGTTCTCTCTGAAAGTTCTGTATCATGGATGGAGATGCATACAGTCCTTCTTGTCAGCAGGCCATATACCTCTACTCTTTGATATGGTTTAATTGCTAAAATATGATTTCATTGGCATAAATCTAAAACATACCCTGTTATGGCTGAATGATGATGCTGTGTAAGAGGAAAAGGCTGGCTGAATATGTGTGTCATGAATTAAGTCAGAAGTGACCTCCAGGCAGAGCCAGGTCATAGTCAGGAAATCACCAGGAAACTCCAGCAATAATGGACTTGCAATTAGCCTTTGATGACTCAACCTTTAAGAGATAATAGTATCTGGGAGATTCCCACAAGACAGTTGTTTGTCTTAATTCCTCTCCCTCTGACTAAGCAAGCTTCCCTTTTGTCCTCACACCTTCTGGCAAGTACTGAACTATCAGGACTACCATTAGCCCCTTGTCACCTAACACTAAGGTCATTAGCCCATCCTGGACTCCATTGTCAACTCTCAAGACTCCATTGTTTATTCTGCCAGACAGCCATTAACACCCTTTCCCTCCAGAAAGAAAGAGAGTAGTTAAACTCCAGTTTTTAGCCAGTCAACTTGCAGTATACCAATTGCTTATCTTTACTCTGCTGTTCTAATTTTGAATTGTGTACTGTCCTTAGACTTCTGTCTAAGCCACATCTCCTCTTTGCTGCTCTTCTGGATTGGTAAATATCACCCACTTTACCATAAAATCTCACTATCCAAAACTTTCCTCCCTGTTCCTTCAGTTAGCCTTGTGTGAGTGTGTGACTGCCCAGATCTTGGCCCTTTTCGCACTAGGCTTTTTGCGCGAGCGGGGGCGGGCGGCTTGCGGGAAAAGCCTAGTTCGGGAGCCTGCCGGTTCCCCGCTGGTTCCTTCCGCAGCCGAAGGAACCAGCTGGGAAACGGCACCGTCCCGGAGGCGGCGGCGGCTCGCGAATCCATCCCCCCCCGCGTGCGCAAGAAAGGAGCCCGTCGCTCCTGGCGCGCGCGGGGGGGGCGGGCGCGACTGTCCCTCGCTCCTGGTGCGCGCGGGGGGGCTGCTCGCGACAGCCTACCGATCGCGCGCGCGCGCACGGGGGGCGGGCACGACTGTCCCTCGCTCCTGGCACGAGCGACAGTCGCGCCCGCCCCCCGCGCACCAGGAGCGAGCGACAGTCGCGCCCGCCCCCCGCGCGCCGGGAGGCTGTCGCGAGCAGCCCCCCGCCCATGCGAAGCAGGATGCTCTTGCATCCGCCGCGCTAGCTCCCCGCCCCGCCCCTTCCTTCCACACGGGGGGAGGGAAGGAGGCGCGACCCGGCCGCCTCCCCGAGGCACCGCACTACAGGTGAGTGCGTGTGGGCGCCGGGAGCGTAGCGCGAGCGCGGGGTGATTTTCGCTTGAAAGCGAAAATCAAAAACCCCGCGCTCGCGCCGCTGCAGCCCCGTGAGAGCGCCGGAAGTGGGAGTGCGTCGTGCGGAGCAACGCTCCCACTCCCGCATGGCTCACGGGGCTATTTCGCCCGGGAAAGCCCGTGCGAAAAGGGCCCTTGTGTGTGTGGTTATTAATTCCCCCAAGAAAACACATTAAGCTTACCTTTGGATCTCTGGCTGGTTCTTCCCTACACTAGTACCAGTAAACATAGGTTTAAAAGATCTCATAAGGTTATCCCCCTCTCATAGGCCTCCTCTTTTATTCCCCATCTTTTGACAGAAGTACTGCCACTGTGGGTGGACCCCTGAGTCACCCATATTTGAAGGTAACATTCTCATGTTTGTGGACTACTCCAAGTTGTATCAGCCTTACCCAGCTTATCTAATGTTGTGGGATGATGGAAGTTGTAGTCCAATAACATCTAGAGGATCATCTATTGCTCTTTATAGACACACGGATAAAACATAGTCTGTTGGTTTATTTGGATTGAGCAGTTCTGGACTTCCACAGAATCAATGCAGTCTCTCTCTCACACAGCCTTTGACCTCATTCCCCTGTATGCCTGTGCCTGAAGCATCAACAGGTATCATCAGCAACAATCCTCCAGAGAGACAAGGAAGGGAGGAGAAGGCCAAAGATAAATCTCTGGGAAGGGAAGGAGAACAGGAGCTAAGCATAGCCTGGAGCTGCAAAGGTGTGGAATTGCATATTGGGTTGAGAGAAGCTGACGGAGCCTTGTTTTTGAGCTTCTAATAAACTGAAGGAGGGAACCAGTGCATCAATAAAACATTATTATTCCTTAAAAAGCAATTAAGTTTCTCCCCTCTCCCACCAATACACACATTTTCAGCTTGTCTTCTTGCATTAGAATGGTGGTATAGCAAATGTGATTGACTGGAGAAACCTGTAAGATGATTGTACATTTCAGCTATTTCAAACAAGTTGTAAACTCCAATAGACTTCTTAACGCCAAATCCTTGAGTGAATTACTTTGTCTTCAATCCAATCATGAGTCAGTCTCATTTTATATATAAGCTATCTGTGCAAAGAGAAAGCGGCAACCAGGATATTAGAGGTGACTACTTTTTAATAATATGTCCTTTCTTCCCACCTCCCCACCACCCCACTGTGAACAGATGGAAGCAAAGCCAGGAGGAGTGAGAACAATAATCCTGTAAACACTAATCTCTGATTCAATTACAATCCAGCAATATACCAGGTGTCAGGAAAAATCTACCGAAACCTCTCCAATTCTTGTTTCCTGAAGGAACAAAACATGCTCACAAGATGAAGACTTTGAGAAAGATGTAATGCTTCTGCAGTAGATCAACTCAAGGTTATCCATCTGTGACCAGTGATAGAGGTAGGTGCCTTACCCGTGGCCTTGTTGTTCCTGGTTAGACTTCTGTATCAAAATTTCTTTCTGTCTCTAAGGATCACTTCAAATCTACTATATAAAAGTCAAAGTTTGTTTGCACATTTGTCTGTTTGTCTGTGTCAAGCAGGCGAAGACCTCATATGATTGGCTGACTGTGAAGATTCTATGGCAATTTAGGGAGAGGCCTTTAAAATTCTCAGCTAAGAGCTCTTGGTTGCTGGTTGCTATGGAATGTATGTATAAATTTGTTGTTGTTAATTCCTGTTAATTCCTGTCAAGTTAACTTTAAGTTATGGTGACAATAGGAATGAGGACAGCCAGTGTGGTGTAGTAGTTTGAACTTTGGACTTCGACCTTGGAGACCAGGATTCAATTCCCCACTCAGCCATGGAAACCAACTGGGTGACCTTGGGTGCATCAAACACCTTCAGCCCCAGAAAACCCCATGATAGGTTCGCCTTAGGGACGCCATAAATCGGAAACAACGTGAAGGCACACAACAGCAACAACAATGAATGAGGCACTTCTAAGACACCATATCACCAACAAACCTTCTAATGTCTTGCAAAGTCAGGGCTGTGATGTCCTTGATTCAGTCCATCCACTTGGAATGTTGCCTTCTTCTTTTCCTACTGCTTTTCATCTTATCGAGCATTGTTGTCTTTAATAATGACTCAGGCTTGATTTGCTCTAAGACCCACTCATTTGCCTTTTTTTAGCAGTCCATGGTATCCGTAGAACTCCAGCACCTCATTTCGGAAGAGCTGATTCTCTTCCTATCAACTTTCTTTACTGTACTGCTTTCACCGCTGTCCATAGAAATCTGAAAGATTATGTCACGGAGAATCCTCATGGTATTCAATGATTCATCTTTACATTGTATAATTTAATGGTACATCGTTACATCGCATAAATTACAGATTCCTAATAACGGCTGAGATCTTACCTGGTCAAACACAGCAAAAGAGTTCTGCGAGTGGGATTCAACTATAGTGCCCCAGTAATGTAGACTCAAGTTGATGGACTCAATTGGACTTAAGTTGCTTCAGTGACTTGACTTGGATTCAACTCAGCAATAAATAACACACTGACTCAGTTTGACTCATGACTTGTATATTTTTAGTGACTGACTTGAACAAGGCTTCCATCTCTTTTTGCCTACTGGTCATGTGACAATCTGTCTCAAGCCCGAAGTTAGGATGCATTTCTTAGAGGTGAACAGCAAATGAGTTAGGCAATGGGCTTGAGGTGGGGTTGAGGTCTGCTCAGCAGCCAGTCCCTGCTGCATATAGAAGGAGCTTCCTAAAACTTTTCCTATGAGCAGAAGGCAAGACTCATGCTCAGAGTGCAGGATGCATATCTCAGAAGGGAACAGAAAATGTGTTAGGCAGTGGTCTTGAGGAGGAAGGATCCTTCCTTCTAAAGCTCTTGAAGCTTCAATAATGGGGAATAAGAAGGATCCTATTCCCCATGGCAGAAGCTGTAAACCTTTACAAATCCACTGACACCCCCCCCACTGTACACCCCACCACCACTTCCACACTTGATACTTGACTTGAAAGTATCTTGTAAGGACTTGAGACTCAATTTGAGACTTGACTTGAGACTTGGAGTAAAAGATGTAAATACATCATTGCAGCACCCCATCACTACTTCCAGGAATCACCGTTTTGCTGAGATAGCTCCTCTCCCATAGTAATTTCATTGCTGGTAGAAAGCAGGGAGGACTGGAGGAACATCCCTATAGCCAGACACAGATTGAGAACTGTCCCCAAAAACAAAAAGGGGGGGGAGCAAAAATAACCAGTCAAGGAAAAACTCTTTATAAATAAGCAGAGATAGCTACACAAAGCTATGGAAGCGTGCCTAGCAGCAGAGAACACCATTAGCAGGACATGCACTAAGCCACTCACCCACTCCAGGGTGTAATCTTCCAATATGGAGGCTCTTTATGCTTTGTTACAACATATATACAATATTTACAAAGTCCAGATGGCGATCCAGCATATCTAGCTTGCTCTTTTCGGCAGACACACTTGGGCTGTCCTTTGCATCTCTGGTTATTGGGGACAATGACAACAAGAGGCCTGGAGTCCGGAAGAAGAAAGCCAGCACATCTTCTGCTGAGATCCTTTGGCATTCTGTTGAGATCTCAGTGCATGATTTCACTGGGTTGCGCCTGGCTAGGAACATAACCAGATGTTTCTCCACTAGCAACTGAATAGCTATGGCAGGGGTGCAGGGCACCTGTGAATCAGGAGAGGGCTTTGACGATTTCAACAGGTAGATGAGGATACCAACTGAAAAAAGACATATGCAAGTGTCACATGGGATGCCAGCTAATGTGTGAAATGAAGCAGAAGTTTTAGTCATGTCATGAGGACAGTAGTAAGGCAGTCAAAGTGTAGAGAGGCTTCCTGATCCATGCTCCAATTAATTCACCAGAAAGAGACAGAAAATGATACACGTTTTGGTATACACATTTTCATGGAAATTATCTTGATGGGGAAAAGAAAGCTAGCAGATGAAGCAATAGCAGCTGAGATAGGAAACAGCCATCAAGGCCATTTCCGCACTAGACTGTTATAGTGCTATTATTCCACTTTCAAAATCCTATGGGATCTTGGAGTTTGCAGTTTAGTGAGGAGCCTTTGAGGACAGCAACTGGAGTAAGTGGAAGACAGAGGGGCAAAGTGGGAGGAAGAGACAGAAACTGGGATATTTTCAAAGTAGCTGAAAAAGGGGGATGACAGGATTAATCAGGACTGTCCCTTCCAGCTTGACACGAAAGTGGCTTTGGTGAGCCCTGTGCAGCCTGTGTACTGCATGTTGGTTATCCAAAGAAACTGTAACATCTGATATTAGACAACTTTGAGGGACACTTTTCAACAGCAGAGGTTTGGTTCTTGTCAAAAGTTTCAAGAGCACAATGAAGAGGAGAATAGGCCCTATGCAGTTTTTTGTTCCCAGAGTATCTTTCTTCTGACCAGGGCAGACTAGTAGCCATTAAAATTTTGGTTCTCTGTGATCACTTCAGTCCTTGGTCTCTGTCTGTTGATGCAGCCACGGAGTATCTTTGAGAGTCAGAGGCAAAAGTGCACCGCAAGAGCATAAACATGTCAAACTAGACTGCATTAATTCGTGTTTTATTATACTGGCACTTGAAACAGTGATTTGAGAACCAGTGAGCCTGGCGTTTGGTTTCCAAATGGCTGAATGTATATTAATATACAGCCTTTTCCTTGTCTTGTTTTTTGCTTCTTCCAGCCATGGCCATGGCAAAGGAGGCTGTTGACTTCATGTCAGGCTGACCCTTTTCGGCCTTCTTCGAGTGCCCTCCGTCTCAAAAATTGGTTGACATCTTTCTTTCCAAGACAGATTTTATTACCACTGTCTGAGTTGAATGGGTGGGGAGATATTGAGGTGCAATATCAGTTTAGAAATCATAATAAAAAGTCTGTTTCTATGATATTAAAAAAAAAGTTCACAAGAGAAATAGGAAGAACAAAAAAAAAAAAAAGCAGTGATACAATTGTGCCCCCAAAGTATGAGGTATCAATTATTAGGATTTATTGCTGGCAGGTCGTAATAATCATAAATTGTGATAGATTGCTGGTTTGAAGCAAAGTTAATAGAGGGAAGATAGCATGAGGCTGCCTCCTGCCATGCAGCATTTAATGTGATATAAGACTTAGCAAGATATCATAACTGGTTAAATTAAGCCTTGCAGAGCCAGAAGTGGGGGAAAAATTGCACCTGTCCCAGAGCTTAGAAGGACTGATTTAACAGTAGTGCACTCATTAGTAACTATTTAGTTTCAGGGCTGAGAAGGATGTAACCAAGTTACATTTCAAAAGCAACATTTAGAGTGGTGACAAATTTGCTTTGGAGGTATAGCAGGTAACAACTCATCGTTAGTTTCAAAAGTTACTTTCAAAGGGCCTTTTTAGGCTTATTAAAAGGCATTTGGTGGGAATGGCTCATTTTGTGAGGTTGTTGTTTTGTGCCTTCCAATCATTTCCTGTAAGGTGAACCTACGATTGAATTTTCTGAAGCTGAGAGCATGTGATGCACCCAAGGTCACTCAGTGGATTTCTATGGCCAAGCAGGAAATCGAATCCTACTCTGCACTACACTGGGTCCATAGTGTGATACTGTAACTCAGGCCCTTTTCACACCTTACTTTTGTCGTGGCAGCGGAGAGCGGTGCTCACGTGAGCAGCCGTTTGCAAGAGCCGCTCACAGCAGCCCTTCTTCCTCCTGCATTGGCTTGCCAGTCGCGCCCTGCCCCTTCCTTTCGCAGCGCAGCCTGGGAGCTGTAGGCTGCGCGGGGAGAGGAAGCACAACCGGCCCGGCTTCCTTGACACACTGCACGCAGGTAAGTGCGCGAGGGCCCCGTGAGCACTGTGCGACAGCGCAGTATTTTTGGCTTAGAGCTGAAAATAAAAAAATGTGCGCGCACCCCGCGTTAGGATCTTGAGCATCACGTGAGTGGGAGTGCGTCGTACAGACTGATGTTCCCATTTATGCAATGCTCAAGGGGCGCTCGCGCAAAAAAGAATGCGTGCGAAAAGGGCTTCAGTTGAAGAGGAAGAGAACTTAATAAAATATTGCTTAAAACTCCTGAATACAAGGGTGGGGAGTGAATAACTGAGAGCAGCCAATCCCAGCACAGGCAACTGTGTGAGGAGAGGGAGGGGCTCCAGTGAGAGGAAGGAGGGGGTTTTTAAAGAAAAAAAAGAACAGAGTTCATTGGTTACAGTTGGGAACACACTGTTAAAGGAATCAGTTGCGATGGTCTTTGGGTAATATGTATGCTCTGAGTGTGTTACCCCAAAACGTGGGTGACTCAGGGGTCCACCTGTGATGCCAGTACCTCCATGTGACAATGGGGAATTAATTAGCTCAAATTAGGAGGGCTGTGAGATGGGGTAAACTAATGAGATCTTCCACCAATGTTTACAGGGTCCTCACAGGAAAGAACCAGCCAGAGATTCCAAAGTGATCTAAAATGTGTTTTATTGAAAGGTTCAATATGCACACAAAGATTCAAGCACTCCCACACTTGTACAAGAGCTAACCGAAGAATAAAGAGTTGATAGTAGAGTTTTTAGGGAATGGGCTATAATTACTGCTCTGGAGAGGAGTGAAGAAAGCAGAAATGTGGCTTTGACTTGCACCTAAGGAGAGTACTTGTTCAGAGCAACAGCAGAGTGTTCAGGAAGTGAGATACTGAGTCTGACTGCCCAAAAAGAAGGGGTTTTATACCCAAAATCTGCCTGAGGGCATGGGTGTGAATGGCTATCTGGCTGAGCAAACAATGGAGGTTGCAACAGGGGCAATGGGGTCCAGATGGAGTTAATGGTCTTAGCGTTAAGTTACAAAGAGTTAATGGATATCATAATAGCTCTGTAATAGTGGACAGGTAAAGGAACAATGAAGGGAATGCCCAGGTGTTAGGAAGAAGGGCTGAAACAATCAGTGGTTTGGTGGAAACTTCCTGTCACTACTGTGTGGCAGCAGAGATCTTACAGCTTCAGCTTAAGCCTATTATCTCTGGAGTTACCTGGTGATTATCCTGACAATGACATTAGGTATGCCTAGAGGGGATTTCTGACCTACTTTGTAGCACACATGTTCAGAGGTATTTTCCTCTGGCCAGCCTGTCCTTACAGTCACATTAGTGACCATTTTATATCAATGCCAATTAATATGTTTTGCCAATTAAATTATATTTTGCCAATTATACCATATCAAATCTGAGGGATGTGTGGGTTGGTAACAAGTGGATATAAGGAAAAGGGTCGGACATAAATTTATTTGAACAGTGTTAATTGTTTGAAACTAAGAACTGGAACCTGGGAGCATTCATTCTATCTGTTATTAAATAAAGTTAAATTATTTGTTAATTTGTAAAACTGACTCTGGACAACACCATTTACCCTAAAACAAGGGTGAGTCACACTTACCATAAGGAAAGCAAATCCAACACACACACTTAGCCACAGTGAGATCCACCTAGATCCAAGGAGGGATTTTAAAAGTGGACTGGGGGCAAGGTGACAGTGACAGGTTTCTAATGGCAAGAACTGCGGGGACCATCTGAGAAGCAAATCTGCCACACTGAGGAACCAGCCAAGGCAGTTAAAGTGGTTTCAATGTACTCTAATTCTATACTGTGAAAGAGACCTTTTTTCTATTGATAGAGAGCAAAATATGATTGATAACAGGCAGCAACTCCCAATGGAAAGGTTCAGGCAGTCTAAGCCAGTAGGATCCAAAGAAATGACACTAAAGACCTTTCCATTCTACACAGTTATAGCATGCTGATACCATTTAAACTCTTAAACTACCATAGCTCCATCTTGAGGAATACTAGGATTTGTAGTTTGAGGAGGAGGTACATGGAATTCCCTGCTAGAATTCTAGCTCATTTCCCAAACTTCAAATCTCAGGATTCCACAGGATGAAATGGAATCAAAGTGCCATAACTATGTAGTGTGAAAGGAACCTTACTGTAGAAGGGAGAATCTACAAATGAGATCAAAGGCCCTACAGGGATGGACAACTGGGGCAGATTTGAGGATAATGTTTCTAACCTTTTGACCCTGTGAGACTACATGAATTGGCAAAAAGAACAAATTAAAAAAAAATGCAAGTGTCTGAAAGTCCATTCAGGGTTTAAAAATAATGTTGAACAACATGAAGAGCTCCTGCAACCCAATAAAAAAGTGAACTCTTGTTCCTTAGTATTCACTCTCTTTTTGACCAGAAAAAAAAGTAGCCCTGGGAATCTGGATAATCCAAACACCACAGAAACAGCTTTGGGAAACTCATGTGGCCCCTGTAGCCATCCTTTGCCCACTTCTGGACTATCATGAAGGAATGGCAACCACAGCAGTCATCAAGGCCTTAGCCTACTAGAACAGTACTTCCAGTACTTGAACTGATAGGGAAACAGTAGTTCTGACAGTTTTCCTTGCCAAAAAACTGAGGCCTATAAACTTGAGCTCCCAGAACTCCACCCAGGTCTTTATGTTCTCCTCAAGAGGAGGGTCATGTTGATAAAGAGGCCATTCTTCCCATGAGGCCATTCTTTCAAAAGATGTCAGCCTTGTCTGCATTTCCAAATGCCAATAGTCACTTGGATTGGGAGATATCACACCTTCTTCTCTGACATGGAGAAAGCTCTCCTCACCAAAAAGGCAAAGATCCCTCAAGTCTTCTCTCGAGTGTCCAAGGTTATCTGGAGTCCCAGAGCTATCTGCCTAAGGAGGCTGTGGTCCAACTTTAGAAGAGGATCTTTTCAGTGGGGGGAAGATTGTATCTCATCCCTTCAGGTATCGGCTGGAATATCAGTGCATGAGTCAGCCATTTCTCAAGTCTTGAACCAAAGATGATTTATTGTAGGTTATTTCAGGATCACTATAGAAGTAGTAGACATTACACTTGTGATCTTAAAGGATCTTGTCTATCACTGGTAAAAGTGGCTCCATGGTATTTCTGAAAACTTTGTAATTAGCTGGCAGTCATCTGAACTCAGTAGATTTGCCTAAACATTACGGGAGTGTATCTCTCCTTCCCTCTCTCTTTCTCTATTAGAGAGCAAGACAGACACACCCTTCATATTTGCAAGCAGTGCTTTTTAACCATGCACACAGAGTAAACAACAACAAAGCATCCCTGGTTGCGGTTTTGATTGTTGTTGCTTCCTGTCTCCCAAATGAACGTTACATTTAGAATGAGATGAAATAGCTCAGCAAGCTTTCAGAAGAAGTTCTAAATATTGTGGGACTTTGAGCAAAAGAAAATCAAAGAACTTCTTGACACAACATGGACAGTAAGTCTGGCCGTGGACATATGTTTGACATTAAAATCTGATGTATCCTCCCAGATGGACTATGTTTTTTGCCAGTGGAGACTCATTGAAGCCGGCGAGGCTAAGACAGCAGTCAGTATTTATAGAATTGCTGAACTGGCAAATTCTAACTTGCCAAAGGCAATAGATGCTGCTAGAAAGTCTACATTTGTGCATCAGGATACATCAACTGTGCTGCTGAATTTCTCAACTGATTTTTTTTTAAAAAAAAACTGCCTCTAAGAAACAAATTTAGTGGAGGTGGGCACTATTTAACCAGCTATTGTTGCTGATTCAATCCTTTTTGTTCTTGTTGTTTGGGTGGACAACTATGATAGGTTGTTCCATGCAGGCTATAAGTCATTGATGAATTGAGTCCACCCACATAAAGGTGCTCAACTTTTTCTTTTCTTTTCTTTTCTTTTCTTTTCTTTGAAGCTCAAACAAACTCTTTCAAATCACCAGAATTCCTGGTAAGTTTTGAGGCCAAGTTGGTTAGTTAGTTAGTTGGTTATTTTTATTTGAGGCCAAGTTATTGTTATATTTTTCTTTTTGATGAATTCTTATTTGGTTTCCTGTAAAGAAGGGGTGCCCAAACTTGGGTATCCTGATGTTATTGGGTTTCATTTCTTGGAAGCCATTTCTTGGAAGAAATTTCATTTCTTGAGCATGGCCAAGAGTGGGGTATTCTGGATGAGTCTGGTGGCCCACATATTGTACCAGGTGTGTAAGAAAAACTGGATGGTCCTCATGTTCAGTCAATGGACAGGGGGCAGAGCTATATCTCTGAGCTATTTCCACACTAGCCTGTTATAACGCTATTATTCCACTTTGAACATCCTATGGAATCCAGTCAGCCCCTCCCTAAACTGCAAATCCCAGGATTCCATAGGATGTTGAAAGTAGAATAATAGTGCTATAACAACCTAGTGTGGAAATGTTGTGAGTCTCTAACTCCCTCTGCACACCTTGGAAAGAAAAAAGGAACCACCCCATCCATAGCGCAGTACAAATGCACCATGCTATGAAGTATGACTTCAGAGCACATCAATGAACTCATGTATGTTCTGAGTACATGTGCCTACAAGAGCTCTTGTAATCTTGACTAACAGTGCATCTTAGGTAATTGGGATCAAGAATCCACGTTCACACAGAACTCACTACTAGGGGAACTTTATTAAACACACAATCAAGATATATTTAATAGTTGCATTGGGAAATAGCAACTGTTATGGCATAGCTTCATAAGTGGCAAACTATACGTGCAAAATACAAACAAATACCTAATAGAACACAGGAGATACAAAATGAACCAAATTGCAAGACTACAGTGATTTGGAACTGAGCAATGTGAAGCTGTAGGGGTTGCTAAGAGGCAGGAGAGGGGAGGGAAAGAAGTTCAAAAGTAAGGAAAACATAATACTTTTTATAACCCAAACACCCACACACACCAGAGACAGAAGATCCAGCTTTGGGGAGCTGCAGTATATGGAGAAAGCACTCTTCAAAAGTTACCTCTTCTTTCTTCCTGTTGGACTCTTCCTGTGAGAAGCTAGAGAGCACTTCTAGGTGGGAGAAAGGTGTTAAGAAAAGATGGGCAGGTTAAACAACTCCTCTAAGCCAGAACCAGGATGCTGAGAAAGAGCAACAGTGGCTCCTCCACTTTCATGAGGGTTCAGGGCACAGAACCCTCATGAAAGGGGAAAAACTGCAAATAACTCCCCCCTCACACTCCTCTCCCATTCCCTTGCCTTTTGCCCTGGCATGCGAGTCTTCTTTCTCCATGCCCAGTCAAAAGGCAAGGGAATTGGGGGGGGAGGCACACATACTCCTCCTCTGTGTGCAGTGCTCCCCCTCCCATTCCCTCACCTTTTGCCTCAGCACTTCTCCATGCCCAGCAAAAAGGCAATGGAATGAGGGGAGGGGAATGTGCCTTCCCCTCCCATTCCTTGCTTCTTACCCTGGCATATTTTATCTGCAACCAGGCAAAAAGCAAAGGAACAGGGAGTGGCATTCACATGCATGCCTTCCTTCTCCATGCAAGGTGCTCCCCCTCCCATTCCCTTCCTTTTTTCCTGGGCATGGAGAAGGAAGGCAGATGTGCCCAAGCAAAAGGTAAGGGAATTGGGGGGAAAGGCATGTGCATGCTTTCCTTCTCTGTGCAGTGCTCCCCCACCTCATTCCCATTTTTGCCTGGGTGCATGTAATTTCTTTCTCCATGCCTGGGAAAAAGTCATGTTGGAGATGGAGCAAGCTTGTTTTCTGCTGCTTCAGAGACTAGGACACACAGCAATGGATTCAAACTATAGGGAAAGAGATTTCATCTAAACATCAGGAAGAACTTCCTGACAGTAAGAGCCATTCAATAATGGAATATGCTGCCTCAGAGTGTGGTGGACTCACCTTCTTTGGAGGTTTTTAAACAGAGGCCAGATAGCCATTTGCTGGAGGTGCTTTGAGTGTACGTTCCTGCATGGCAGGACATTGAATTCAATGATCATTGTGGTCTCTTCCAACTCTATGTTTCTATGAATCTTTGTTATAATTTGAACCTACTGATTTGTGTTCTAGTCTCTGGAACAACCAAAAACAAGCTGGCTGTGACTTTTACATGAGATTCCTTCAGGCTGTTGTGTCACTTCTCACGCTTCCCTTCTCTAAGCAAAAAATAGCTAAATCATTCCTCAGAGCGCTTGGTTTCCAGACCTTTGATCATGTTGGCCACCCTCCTCTGGACATGTTCCAGCCTGTCAATATCTTTCTTGAATTGTCATGTTTTCTGATGGAACTAATACCTCTCTGGAAATTGGAACTCCTTCCACTAATGTGCTAGGGCAACCGGAGGCTTCCACACACAACTCTGTTACCCTCACCATCACCTGGCTGTTGACTGTCCATGATGTTGGTGCTTCCAGGCATTCTCTCACTTTCCTTGCACACCTAGGGATGAAATAGCAGCTTCTTCCCTTTCTTGGGGAATGACTGCTGTTGCTTCTTTTTTCTGGATGGCCTTCAGAATCAACCTTATGGTCCATCAGAGGCCAGAGTTGCATCTGAGACTCTTGGGCTGCACTCATGCACACAATCCAAATGTGTTGCACAAGGAAGGGCAGGGCCCTTCTCTCCTCCATGTGTTAAAAAGTACCGATGCTAACATAACTAGAAATTACACCAATGTAAGCCACCTAACAGATTCTTACCAGAACGTGATTTTGGCAAGGAAATTCTGCCCATACACAGATGCTTTCAACACAATGGAGACCGCAGTACAGCAAATGGTGCTCTCTTTTGTGTAGAAAATCTCTGTGTATATGTAGGCATGACTTGCAAATGTCATATTCAGGGGAGAACTGAACACATGTCTTATGCCATGTATATGCAGATTTCTAATTGTGTGAAGAATCTACACAAACACAGGAAATGTCAGGGACTATGCACTATGCCAAAGCAGTGCAGGAAATATGGAAAGGGAGGTATGGTTTCTCTTTCATTCATTTCTCTACTACAAATGCTCCCTCCCACCAGGTCATTGCACTGCATACTTTCTAATGTTGTAGAAAATGGAGAGCGAATGAGCATACAATAGTTGCTTGGCAACTGCTAGATTTATTTCCCATTTGATTTGGCTGCTGATGCAGGGAGTCAGGTAATGGTCACCACCCTTTGGGATAGCGGCAAAAATGTCCAGTGCGATTGTTGGCTTAGGGCACATTTCACAGGTTGGTTGAATATTGGCATGAATGTTATGTAAAGGAAATCCAAGCCATTTCTTTAAAAAAAAAGAGTTCTTTCCCCACAAAACGGACCACACTGCAACATTATCTCAGCAGAACATTGTTGTCAGTGTCTTTCCTGTTTGATGGTTGCCGTGTGCCCATTCTCACAACATTCCCATAATGCACAGTTTTATGACTTGAAGGCAATAATGTGTTTGCTTTTATAGTAACCTCTTTGACCACAGCATAGTTGTCCCCAGAGCATGAAGGTGGCTGATTCATAGCACTAAGCATCCTCAGCTATTACAAATGAACATCATCTATCCTGCAACAGCCAAAAGAGAGGAGAGGAAAAGCGCTTTCAGGGGTTCGGGGGAGGGAAAAGGGTGAGTGGAAAAGAACAGCAGGGAGGAAGTTGTTTTTGCAGACTGCTGTAAATTCAGCATTGCTGCTTTTCTCCAAGGGCAAAAACACCAGTATGGATCTGAAAGCATGAAAAGCAGTTAGAAATATCAAGCCCTGCTCCTACATTTTGGCTTGAGTTCACAATTGTCTTATTGGATCTGACAGCACAGCCTGCGATCCCCAAATGATGGGTGTTATCTCAAACCTTTTGCATGCTTTGTCTGTGTTTTCGGGGATGACACAGGGGCTTATGTACTCCTTCTTTTCAAAAATTTGTATGTATCGGGAAACAGAGTGAAAGTAGGTCACTGTCACACAGTAAATGAATGAGTCAAACGGTAAAAGAAATCTATACTTTTCACTTGAGGGTGAGACAGGGAGATGATGGAATTGGAGAGAGAGAGATTGGATTAATTCTGCTGATGTGCCATGCTTGGTCATTATTTCTTAAGTAGATCAATAAGAACAGAGTCAGGGAGCTGCTCCATAGCAAGCTGTAGCTTTCTAGGAGACAGGGAGGTATTTAGGTGGCATAAATTAATTCTCAGAGTTGTGTTAACTTACAATACACTTCTACATACAGTTCTTACTCTAACTTGCTGAATGAAGCGATTAATGAAACTCGACCAATTGCATTTTTATTTTCCAACTGGAATTGAGCCCTTTAAGGTTTTCATGAAAAAACTTTCCTCCAAACTCAGGTTTTAATATTTCCTTTTGAGTGTGTGTGGTTTATTCAATATCACTGGTATTTTTTTCTTCTTGCCTTATCAGAGGCCTAACAAACTCTTTCAACCAACATTAGTGCCAAGAAAGTCCAAGGTCTGTGATGCTCAAATGCTCCTGCTGGCTGAAATCTGACAAAGCGTTCTCCAGCAGCGTGGAGTCCTGTGGGGACTTCAAGGTAGGGTGTTCCACTGTAACAGGAATGCTTAACTGTGGTAGAGGTAAGAGAACAGCACTTTTAATGCTCAAGGGCTTGAAAGGGGAAAACGCAGAGGTCATTTCCTCACTATACTGTTATGGTGCTATTATTCCACTTTCAACATCCTGTGGAATCCTGGGGTTTGCAATTTAACCAGAGAGCTCTTTGGCCTCAATAAACTGCAAACCCCACAATTCCACAGGATGTTGAAAGTGGAATAATAGCACTATAACGGTGTAGTGCAGAAATGGCCAGAGGCAATTTTCGCAAAGCCTTGTTTAAGCAGGCTGTGTTGTTTTGTTTAAAAAAAGAAGTTGTGCCATTGACTGAGGTGGCGGCAATTTTGAAAGCAGTGTGGTTTGTTTTGCCGGCAAATTTAACAGCCAATGCAGTGGTAGCAGGTAGGGCAGAAAAGGAGAGTTACATATAGCCTATGAGGGCTGTGTAACATCCATTCTGTCTTACATACCCTCCAACTGGCCTACTTTGGCAGGGACAGTCCTGCTTAATCCTCTGTCATCTCACTTTTTCAGCTACTGTTAAAATGTCCCAGGTTCTCTCTCCTCTTCCCACTTTCCTTCTCTTTCCTCAGCATATTTCAATTGCTGCAAACTATGGCCATTTCCACACTACACTGTTCTAGTGCTATTATTCCACATTCGACATCCTACAGAATCCTGGGGTTTGCAGTTTAGGGAGGGGCACTTTGAATTCTCAGCCAAAGAGTTCTTTGGCCTCAGGGGCCCAGAATTCCACAGGATGTTGAAAGTGGAATAAGAGCACTGTAACAGTGTAGTGTGGAAATGGCCTAACTTCAAAGTACAACAGTAGCTTGCATTCAGTTAACTCCTAAGGGGGAAGAGGAGAGTACAGGGTGAGATTTTGCCCTTTCCGGTAGGCTCAGGCAAGAACAGCTGCAGTGTCTCTTAGCTTGTGCATTTGTCAATAACTTTTTCCATGTCGTTGTTTTTGTTGTTGTATGCCTTCAAGTCATTTTTGACTAATGGCAACCCTAAGGCATACTTATCATGAGATTTTATGGGGCTGAGAGTGTGTGACACACCCAAGGTCACCCAGTGGGTTTCCATGGCAGAGCAGGGAATTGAACTCTGGTCTCCAAGGTCATAGTCCAATGCTCAAACCACTATACGTCACTGGCTCTTTCCATCTTGACGATACTCTAATATGGTCATGCATATCCTGGTTTTCATCTGTGAAATGCTGGATGTCATTTTCTTATATGCAGGTTTCTGTTTTTCCTCACCACAGTGAACGTGACACCAGCTGTCTAGCAGTTACGGGAAAACTAATTTTTTTTTTTTTTTGTGCAGCATCTAATGGCTTCTTTCAAACAATAATACTCAGGTTTGACCAAGGTAACAAGTATAATCCATGGCATCTTTAATACCTCTCATTTCCCCAATTATAATAATTAGCTTTTTGGAGCCAGCATCCAAAAAATGCTATTCTTAATCAGTCTCAATTCTCATTTTTAAATGGTCATTCATGGCTGGAGATCAGCATACCTGTGAAACCACATAGGTCTCCTTACCCAATCTCTCAGAATCAGGGGATTTGGGGTCCTTGTTGTTATACCTACAGCAAGGATGCTGTAGGTTGACACAGTAGGGAAACTGCAAAAGTTGCTCCTCATTTTAATAAGACTTACTGCATTTAAGGAGCAATTATTTGATCTTGTTCATTTCAAAAGCTTCTTCGTAATGCATATTGTTAAGTGCTTGTTGAAATACATTTTTAATTGCTTGTGAAATTCTTTTAAAATACTTTCAAGAATATTTAGGGGGTACGCTGATGTGTGACAATGAATTAGCACTTCAAAAGACCCAGGTGAACCATTGCAGAATCATTTGCTAGCAAGTCAGCCAGTGTATTGGAGTACTATGTGATGGTTTTAATTCTCTTTATTTTTTTGACATAAAAATGGGTTCTGTTCTCCTCTCTCTCACCCATCCAGTACAGATGAAGGATCTCTTTAATCCAGGGGATGACAGCCCACCTCCTTCCCCCCCCGGGCACCAAATTAAATTTTGGAAGTGTTTTCAGGGTTTCATTCCAGCAGTGGGCAGACCTAAGGAGCTGAGCCAGTGGCAGAGCACAAAGGCCAAAATGACACAAGTCTGTAGAAGTGTAATCCTTACCAATTTGGATATTTTCTGACCAAGCATAAAAACCGTACAGCCAGCAATTCCACGCAACAGCATGCAGAGCACACAATCTAATTCTCTATTCTGGAGGCACAGCAAGAACCGCACCTTTAATGCTATGCATTCAGCTACAGCAGGGACGGACAACTGCAGAAGAACAAAAGTGCACTGTAGTGTTTTGAATGTGCATCACTTCTGGATGTCATTTTTCCTGGTTTGGCCATTTTTGTTTGTTTGTTTGGGGAGGGCTCTGTGGGAGTTCTAGGGCATGGGAAAGTACATTGCCACATTTGCAACCACCGTTGGGTGTGTTTGGCCAGTTTTTAGGTGACAAATCACCCCCAAAGTATCATGGGGGGCTGGGGACTTTGAAAGTCTTCTGAGGGCTTCAAGAACTGTTCTTTCAGGTTACAACAACAACAACAAAAAATAATATTTAGGAGAGTCATAGACCAGCATAAGGAGGGTGGCATATAGGCAATTAAAAACAGAGACTACTTCTGTCCTATACTGTTATAGTGGTATTATTCCATTTTCAACATCCTGTGGAATTCTGGGGTTTGTAGTTTCCTGAGGCCCAAGAGCAATCTGGCTGAGAATTCTCAATGTGACTCCCTAAACTGTAAACCCCAGAATTCCATAGGATGTTGAAAGTGGAATAAGAGCACTATATAACAGTGTAGTGTGGAAATGGCCATAGATTTTATAGACACACACACACAAAAGAGAGAGAGAGAGAGAGAGAGAGAGAGAGAGAAGATATGAGCATTAGGTGGGTATGGGAAAAGCACTAAGAACAATATGTCACCACTTCCATCAATTTACAGAACACTCCAATATAACAAACTAATCATTAAGTCTGATCTGAGGCACAGGTCATTATCCAATAAATTTTAAGCACTGCTGAACCTGGCACAGAACTCGACCAGAATTATATGTTGTATCAGGGTTAGTGTCTGAAAGCATCAGCAAAGCACAGAATTATCCTGTGCACCCTGGATCTTTATACGGTAAGGGTGAAATGAGGCTAGCACAAATGTCTCTGTAATACCAACACTGGCATAGCAGCGGCTCTTTCAGGATTTAAGGACTACTTTCAGACTGCAAGAGGCACATTGCCCACCCCTGAGCTACAAGAACAGAGCTGAAAGATTGTTTGAACTCTTTACTGGGGAAGGCTGCAGCAGCTAAAAGGTGGTTTGAAGGGTGAGGGAGTAGACATGCCATCGTTCTACCTGATCAAACTTTACAGTAGCTCTTCCTGACCTGCAGTATGTTAACTTTTAAAGCTACAGGAGGCCCATCCCATATTCAAGTTGGCAACCATAGATCTGCAATAAACAGCTATACCTGGAGTGCTCTTGTCCATAATCACCATCAGTCAAACCTGCCCTCAATGATTCTCCACTCCATCTTGTCTCCCACCCAGTTTTCCATTTCTTCCATTTCTTCCATAATTAGTTGTGTTTTGTGCCCTAGTTTGCCTTGATCTGCTGATGACACATGGATCCCATGGCTTTGGTGAAATAAGCAAGACAATGCACATCTGACCATTGGAAATAGCATGAACGTTAACCGCTTCATTGTGCAGCAGTTCCATTTAGAGATTGTAACTAATAAGTGTTGATAGACCTACCTGCCAGGAATTTGTGTAATCCATTTCATGTGTCATCCAAGCCTGCAGGCATCACTACCTCCTTGTAGCGGTGAATTTTAATCTATTAATTATTATGCTGTGTGTGTGTGTGAAGAACTGTTACCCTGTGTCTGTCTTGCGCCTTATTTTGACATGGTGACCCAGGAGACCTGGCTAGATAAGCAGGTAATTTATAGAGCTTATCCGGGTTTATATACAGGCATATTTGTTTAGAGTTCTCGATTAGCAGAAGGTTAGCTTCCAGGGAAGCTGTTAACTCAGTTACTGAGTTACCATAGTGGATAATTTAATTTACAAGAAAAGCCTAGTTCAATTTTCATTATTTGCAAAGAGTGAACATACGTACAATTTTTAAACTACTAAAGAGGAACTTTGCTGTGGGTGTGCATCTAGCCTTTTGTTGTTTTATTATTCAAATTTAGTATTGCAGAATACCATGTTACACTCTATCAACGGGTGTTCATTCTAGTTAAGACCTATGCCCAGTGACTTATAGGTGTATTGATGTTAAAAGAGTTTTGCAGCTACAAGGTCTGGTACATTTTTTTGTAATGCTGTAGCATATGCTACCGGAAGAGCTGGATATGCTGTCTGAATTTAAAATAGCACTAAAGACCAGTCTCTTCTGGTAGGTCTATCCATTGTTGTTGTTTTTGTTGTTGTTGTTGTGTGCCTCCAAGTTGTTTCTGACTTATGGCAACCCTAAAGCAAACCTATCACAGGGTTTTCTGGGGCTGAGAGTATGTGACACACCCAAGGTCACCCAGTGGGTTTCCATAGCCAAGCAGGAATTTGAAGCCTGGTCCTCAGGGTTGTAGTCCAAAAATCAGACTTCTATACCACACTTGCTTTATCCATAGTATTTTTAAATTATGAATTTTACAGTATTATTGGTTGTTTTTAATATATATTTTGATTTATACGCTCTTTTAAATGATCAGAAAAGATTCTTGGGTACTATGAAATAATAAAATGAGCAATCCAACTTAAGGATTCGTTTGCCTTGTGTAATTTTAGCCTCGTGGAATCAGAACTTAATTTTTCTGGTGTGCCATCACACTACCAGTATCTACAATCTCCAGCATGGGAACTCTCCCAACATAATGATTTTAATTCCCTCTGTGAGAGACATTAGTGCTAGTATGCTCCAGATCATAGTTGTCTGAACTGGGAATACAACTCACTGGTAGAGAAGATACAAAAGATCTGAGTTTTCCAAATTCTGACACCTTCCAGCAGGGTTTGGCAGGGAAAGGGAGGAGTCTGAAAATCTGGAGAGCTGCTACTATGCAATGCACAACAGCTTTCCTCAGCCTTGCGCACCTTGATGGGTGCTGGACTACAAATCCCATCACCCACCAACATAGCCATGCTGTCTGGGGATGATGGGAGGCACAGCCCAACATGCCTATGAAGCAACATTAGATCTGGGGGAGGCTTCTTTCAAAACTGAGCTAGGCAGCCCAACAGCTTGACTCAGTGTAAGGGAGCATTTCATGTCAGTGACTTCAAGCTGATTGTGTTTAAGTGGTTTTTATGATTGCAGGAATTATTCAAAATTAGAACTGGTGGGTTCTTCTCCATTTGTGCAGAAGCCAAGGGGAAAAAGCCTGGTCGTAGACGTTGGACCCGGAAGGTTAGTAATTAATGTTTGTCCATTCATAGAAAACCCATCTTGAATGGAGCCAGCAGACTGTAGACAATAGTGTGTAGTGTTTAAGGATGACTCCATGGAAGCCTTTGAGGTTTTGCATCCCTTTGTCCAGGCAGGCAGCTTCTTTTGCTACTCTCTGCTGCCATCATGCGTTGTTTTACCTTCTGAGCAGCTTCAAGTTGCCACAAACTTGATTTAAACTGCTTTGAGAACTGGCTGAAGAAGAAGTACAATGAATGAGAAGAAAACTGCAGTTTGTGATGTGAAGTTTCATTTTCGGATGACTGCAGATTTCAGTTACAGGGCTGGGGAAATTTTGCCACTGTGCTCTGTGTGACCCCAACCCTTTATTTATAGCCCTAAGTCCGCCAAGATGACAACTCCTCTCAGTCCCTCAAACTAATAAGGGGGTGAAAATGAGCCTCCCCGCAATTTCCCACACAGCTGGAAAACTACTCAGAAACACAGTGGTATGGCTTGATTTCCCCCATGACTCCTCAAAACCTTTCCAAAGCTGATCTTTGGCCAAATTTGAAACTGGGAATTATATCAGTTTAGTTCTGGGTCACCCTAAATGAGTTAGTGTGGCCCTCTGGAAGGGGGCTCTGGGTGAAAAGATGGCTTCTGACATAGATGGCCAAAGGCTCACAGTGTCTGTATACATCTCTTTTATCCCTACCACCACCTTTTTAAAAAAATATCATTTTTTTATTTATTTGAAAATTTATAAGCCAGAAGAAACTTTGCTCGAATAGCCATTCTGGTTAACAAATGGAAGTCGGTTCCATAGGTTAATGTTCTATGCACTATTTTAATCTCGTTAAAGCATAAGAAAGCATTGCATAGGTATACCCATCAACAAACTGCATGTAGAGATTACAGCATAATTCATAGTTGTATGTGCTGAGGTCCAGCTGATTTTCCTGATATCTAGTCTTGTGCACCTATGAAGTCAATTAAAGTCATCCAGAAACTCCAACACTCAGCATGTAAACTCAGCCTGTAAAATTTCAAGCCTGAAAGTGAGAATGCCTAGGGTTTAATGTCACTATAGGTTTCCAGGATTATTTTGCACAGGAATGTGTCCCATATGAACATGGCACCATAGGGGTGGGAAACATCTGCCCCTGCAAATGTCATTGGACTGCAATCCCCATCAGCTCTAGCCAGTATAACCAACAAAGGATAATAGGAACTGCATTCCATCAGCATGTAAATGGCATATTCCCCATCTTTGTACTCCCACCTATCCAAATTCTGAAAAGATATCTGCTCTGCTTCCAGGATAAGTAGTTTGATTCTATTATTTCTTCTGAGAAATAGTTCTCAATGGGCACAACGCTGCTTACCCTGCAGTAAGGGCCAAAGTAGGAAGTCTTTAAATATATTTCATGTAATAACACATCCATTTTACAGGTATAAGGAGTGGGATTTCTATGGAAAGCAGTCTCCATATACTCGCCTGCTTAACTGGAACCTAAATCATCTCCTGCACATTCAGCTTGATCACAAAGAAACCACTACCTTTTGACATACTTGCTCTATTTCTTTAAGGATCTTGGTGACAATATGACCTTGATTGAGCCCTGAAATCCTCAGGAGAGGTCCTTCTCTGAATCCTACCACTGTAACAGGAACAGCTGGTAGGGCCTTCTTGGTAGCTTCCCCAAGGCCCTTTTATATCTTACCTGGTGCCACTGGCATCGTGCGGGGATTGCGCGAAAAGCCTCTTCTGGGAAGCACTCATGTCCCCTCCACTTCCCCTCCACACCAGCTCCGTGCTAGCCAGAAGGAGGCATGAGCGCTCTGCCCCTTCCTTCCACAGTGCAGCCGGGTACTTTCCCAGGGTGCGCTGGGGGAAGAAGTGCGATGGTCGTGCATCCGGAGCCTCCGCACACAAGGTAAATGTGTGTGGGGCACAGAAGAGATGTGCAATCGCGCATCATTTTCAGGAACAAGCTGAAAATGATATAATGCATGATCACCCCCTAATGGACTCAGGAGCATCGTGCGATTGTGAGGATGTCATGTGGAATGGTCCTTGCAATCGCAAGACATTCCCGAGGCCATTTCGCAACAGGACTGGCATGCAAAAAGGCCCTAGTCTCTGAAACTCCCTTCTAAGGAAGGTCAAAATGCCTCCCTCTTTGCTGTCTTTCCGTTGACAGACAAAAAGCTTTTTATTCCAACAGCCTTTTAAAACAGAAACATTTTAAAGAACAGGCTAAGGGCACTGCACTGTTTTAAACTGTATTTAATTGCTTCTATTCCTTTTAAGTGTATGTTTAAATTGTTTTAATACGGCGTACAGTTTAGTTCCATTTTAATGTTCATTTTTTGTATATTTCCAGAGGTGTTTTTTTTTTAATTGTAAGGTGCCTTGAGTCCCAATTCTGGGACAAGGATGGAATACAAATGATGATGAGCATCATTATCATCACCATCATCTCCCTGAAATGGAGAGATAGTAGAGACACAATATGAGAGATAGCAGTGGGTTCTGGCAGAATGATCAAATTGGCAAAACAGATGCTGAACAACAACCAATGCCACACCCACCCACTCATACACACATTATCCAGTGGAGAAAGCAAATAAGTTTAATCTTCTTTGTAAAACATATTAAGTAGTTTTACTTATAATACTGGTTCATAATCAAATAAATGGATTTTCAGAAAGTGGGGGGACGAAGGGGAAGCCTGAAGAGTATAGTGATGCGGGAGGAGAGTGGAAACAGGAAAGTGGGGGAACGGACGGTCTGCAAACATGCATGCTAGCAAGCAACAAGCATAGCCATACATAAATTGCTAACTCTAACAGCATCTTTCCAATTACCTCCACACTTCTAATGTTAAACATTCATAGGAAAAAATGTCAGTAACTATTATTATTGATTATTTTAGTTCCATCTTTGTGACTGATGCTGTAAAAAGAATGAAGAGGAGATTTCTGCCCTTGAGGAGCTTGCAGACAAAAAACTAACTCTCAGAAAAACAACAGTACAGGGCCAAGCCTACCATGAGAGAAGGTGAGATATTTGTCTCATATGGGGAGAGACAGGAGGTGTTGGATGAGTAAGCTGTGGACTAAATCAGTCTGGACTGTGTCTCTTAAGCTAGCATCTTGCCTCCACACGCAGACACTGGGTCTTCATCAGTGATAAAGAACAGAGAAAAGCGTCTTGTGATACCTTGAATATTAACCAAATTATGTTAGCAGAAGCTTTCATCCCTTTCCCCCCCGCTTTGGTACATCTGTAAAAGCAGGCTCTAGAGCACAAAAGTCCCTGATGAAATAAATTAAATCTGTTCTCTTTTTGTATTTACATAGACTAATTCAACTATGTCTTCAAAAACTGTTAACCTTGATGAAAGATTCAGTTGCCAGTACATTTGTCTTTGGGGCATGGAATGGGAAGAGAGGTTCTTTTATTCTTTGCATCAGGAAGCAAAAGATTCTGGGCCATCTCTGCAAAAAAACTGAGTAAGCAGGAACACGTCTACTATGATATCTACATGTACTCAAGTCTGCACTGTGCTACATGTCCACCAACTGTCCTCATTTGGCAGGGACAATTTCAATGAATTCTCAGTTACCCCCAGGGGTTTACCAAGGCACTTCTGTTGCACTCTTGGACTTTCTAGCCTTCCTTCAGAGTCCACTGCACATCAGGACCATGTCACACAACTTATTCCACTGACTAGCACTGCAAAACAGGTGCCCATACATTGTAATGTCATAGCAGCTCCTAGATGAATACAAATATTGAGAAACTATTCTGTTCTGGTCCCCCTACATATAAGTCTTCTTACAAAGACATAAATTCTATGCTGAGTCAATATAGTGGGGTAACTTTTTAAAGGACAGCAATGGTTAGTCTGTTGCACTGAAATGAAAGAGTCAAGTGCCATCTTTAAAACTGTTGGGGGGGTTTAATACAGCATGAACTTTAATACAGTCCTCCCTCCACATTTGTGGGTTTAACCTTTGTGAATTTGACTATTCAAAAGGCACTTGCTTACCTCTCCCCCCGCCCCACTCTGCCTTTCTCCTCCTCCCATTCCCTTGCATTTCTCACCCCAGGCCTGCAAGGCTTGTGTTTAAAATAGATTTTTTCCTTTCGAGTGAGCAAAACCTCCCTCCCATTGCTGGAGGCATGTCCTCTCTCCCATGTGGTTGCACATTCTGCTGTATAATGGCTGCTGATTGGTCAGGTGCTCTCTTTGCTACTACCCCTCCTATCTGGGAAGAATCTGGGAAGAATCTTCTTTCTCAAGATGGTGACCAGAAGTAGTTAGAATGCCAAATCTTAGTGCTCCACTCTTCTCCATCTGAAGTCACTAAGCCATTTATCTTGCATTTTTTCTGCTTCCCACTCCAGAGCATTGGGGCCAAATGCATGGGAATGGGAGGTGGAGGTCCAAAGGGGAATGGAAGGGGGATCGCATTGGGGAATTATATGTAGTTTTCCACTTTTGTGAAGGTTCTGCACCCTGAACCTTCATGAATTGGGGGGGACAGCGCACATTATAATCCACACCCTCAAAAGTCTTAAGCATAATTGTAGAGTTTGACATGTATATATTTATATATGTGTGTGTGTATACACACACACATACATACAGTGCACACGGTTAGAAGTGGGAGATTGACTGTGAAGCCAGAACAAAACTAGATGCAGAAAGTACTGACAGTGACAACTGCAGTGTTATCACTGCTCATTAACAAAACCTGGTGATAACAAAAGTTACTACTGCAATAAGTAAGATGGCTTACAGATGTAGTGTGATAAGCATCTGTTGTCCAATACAAACTTCAGCTCAGCAGTTCATCACTGTGATTTACTCGTTTCTTGTTTCTGAATGTCTGGGAGACCATGGAGTTTTGTTGTAACTTGAAGAATTATTAACACAGGTTATAAACAAAACTATTATCCAATGTTTAACGCAGAAAGTTGACCTGGATGCAAAAAGATACTCTTGCTACTTTTTTGCTTAAAATCTTTTAACCTCGAGTTTGACTGAAGTATTGTAAAATCAGTTGACTTATTAGTACTATCTCTCATTCAATTAATGAAATAAATTAATGACATAATTTTGGACTTAAGCTAATGCTAAAAAGCCAATGTAAGTCCACCGCTTTAGCTTTTTAAAAACTAATTAAGTTATCCCTCTCTGTTAAAAATGTCCAACTTAATAGATAATCTAATTGGTTTTAACTAGTTATTGTATGTTGTTGTTGCTAATCCCTTTATATCCCACTTCTCCTGAATACACATGGCAACTCACAAAAATTCAAAGCAAACACAGATTAAAGTGCATACAAGGACACCAATAAAAATTAATAAAAGTTATTTTAAAAAGACAATTAATCTATAGAACTAAAATCATTAAAAATAGAAGGTAAAAATCAACAAAAATTCCACTATTAAAAGCAAATCTAATCAATTCCAAAAAGGAAAATTTTCACTTGTTGCTGGAAAAACAGCCAGGAGAGACCCATACTAGGATCTCTAGGGAAGTAATTCCAAAACCTGGGAGCAGCCACCAACAGGTCCTCGCCTTTCTTCCCACCAAATCTATTTCAGAAAGTGATGAGAATGTAAGAAGAGCCTCCTCTTACAACTGTAGAGCCCAGGTCCACTTATATGGGAAGGAATAGTTCTTCAGATAACATGGGTCCATTATGTCCAGTGGAACTATTGCAACTAGAGAGAGGACAGAGACAATTCCCTCCTATGTCTGTGCTAAGGGTAGATGGTCAAATAGCCTAATCTGATATAAGGCTGCTTATGTCCTTATGTTTAACTTTAACTGGAGTCCTCTGTACAATTAGCACTGATACACATGATACCCTCCTCTCACAGGCCTCCCTTGAGCTAAAATTCCCCAAAAGTCTAAGGAGACATTGGCATTGCAGGTGGACCCCAACATTCCCGATCTCTTACAGTAACAGTATGACTGAATGTGCAAGAGGTTGTGCCACTAGTTGTGCAATGGGAGACCATCCTGGCATAATTCTAAAAATGTGCAACCCTGGGTACAACAAACCTTTGGCTAGTGTAATTACATAGGCCCTTTTCGCATGCATTTTTTTTGCGCAAGCGCCCCTTGAGCATTGCGTGAATGGGAGCATCGGTCCGTACGACACATTCCTACTCACGCGACGCTCAGGAGGGTAATGCAGGGCATGCGTGCATTTTCTTATTTTCATCTCTAAGCTGAAAATACTGCGTGGTCGTGCAATGCTCACGGCACCCTCACGCATTTACCTGTGTGTGGTGCATCTGCGAGCTGGGGCGGTCACGCTTCCTTCTCCCAATGCAGCCTACGGCTCCCAGACTGCGCTGCAGAAGGAAGGAGCAGAGCGCTAGCGTGACGGTCACGCAACCGGCAAGCCGATGCGGGAGGCAGAAGGGCTGCCGTGAGCAGCTCGCACAAATGGCTGCTCACGTGAGCGTCACTCCCCACTGCCGTGACGAAGGTAAGGTGCGAAAAGGGCCATAGTGGGGTCTACACTAATAGAAATGAGGGGAAATCCAAACCAATAAAAATTATACTTATCATTGCCATCATCTTTCCAGCAAACAACCAAATAAATATCAAATGTAAGGTTCCCTTAACAGACAGTCTGAGATAAGGAGAACACCTCCATAGAAGGACTCCCTCAACAACTAATTTTGGGTGAAATTGCCAAAAATCCTGTCCCTCGGGGGCATGTTGAATATGAGCCGGAGGCAGATTTCTAAGCATGTGTGTCACCACTAAAAGTGTCCTGTTCCTTGTTGCCTCACACCAGGCCTTAGAAGTTGAGGAGTCCAGAAGAGAGCCTTAGATAATTACCTGAGCATGTGAGGAGGAAGATGGCGATAGTGACAATAAAGATTATGTTCTGAAACAATGCTGTATTTTTAAAGAACATGATTAGCCTTATCTGGGCAGACAGTGGGAGGTATAAACAGAGTGTTGTAGTTGCAACAAAGAGTTGGCTTTAAGACTCAGTCCCATATTATCCTGATTTGGAAGGAACAATCCCAATTAGCAATCTGTCATCCCACTTTTTCAGCTGTTTTTTAAAATGTCCTGGTTTGCACTAACTCAGCGAGAAAGAGAAGAGAAGCCCTGGTGTCACAGTGGTTAAATGCCAATACTGCAAGCCACAAGGTTGTGAGTTCAATCCTGCCAGGCTCCAAGGTTGACTCAGCCTTCCATCCTTCCCCAGGTCGGTAAAATGAGTACCCAGCTTGTTGGGCGCATGTATAGAAATGTATCGAAATACATGCTATTTGTAAGTTGTTTGCCGCCTTGATCCATATGGAGAGGTGGGATACAAATAAAATAAATAAATAATAAATAATAGAAGAGAGGAGAGAGCAAAATCTTGCAATTCCCTTGCACTTCCCCAAAGGCTCAGGCAAAAGCAAACTGCTGCAGTCTCTCCTAGCTTGCGTGTTCCTCCCCGTGAATCACTTTTGCCATCTTGACCAGACTCTGATGTTACCTGGCTGCATGTGTCCTGATTGTCATCTGTGAAATTTTGGGGAATACCTAGGAGGTTAATTGAGATGGCTTTTCTTGTCTTGCTCTTTGCCTTTTCCCATATCTATGGCACACAAATGTTGTATAGATATGTGGAGTATTTTTTTTTTAATTTACAGTGCTTTAGGATAAGCATGGGATAAAAATCTACTCACTTGACTGTGGTTTTCTCTCACTCTACAGCAAGAAGTGAAATACAGCTAGAAAATAATGATGTTTCTGGAAGTGATTTTGGCCGGCCACAGACGAACTGGTGAGAGGTTATTTACAGTAATAATCTTAGACATATTCAGATGAACAAAGACTATCTAGGCAGCCATGCCAGCATTTGATACAGCTGAGTAACGCGGTAATACAGAAAAGCAAACATTAATGCAATTCAGCAGCAGGGCTGGGTGAGAGCTAAGTCTTGTTTATTTTGCACATCTAGCATTTTGATGGCTGCAAGAAAATATGCTTTTAATATAAAGTTGGCGAACTGAATGACGGGTTAATATAGATGCATGCGTACAACTGGCTTATTTAAAGCCCTTTGATTCATATTTACAACTTAATATGGACAATTCATCTTAATGGAAATTTACAGGCAGTCCAAAGGATAGAGTTTATGTGGAACAGATTGAAATGTATGAGATCTTTATGAAAGAAACATTATGAAATGGGTAAACTTACACCATTGTCTCTGCTGAATGAGGATATTTGTTAAAAAAAATACACTGATCTGGTAAGGCAGTGTACCATGAGATTGATAAGGAATTCCTTGATTGCTTTATCCACAGAGCTTGCAGGTTATTAGTTTTAAATCACTTGTTACTCGTAATTAACTCTTTTTCTGAGAATGAGGGCATAACTGCATACCATTACAATAGCAATTTAACAAAGGGCTACAATGGTTTGTGAATTCTGTGATGTAACTGTGACTGTTTTAGTTATTTTTATAATTACAGGAGTACATGTGATGTCACTAAACCATGGAAGAAAAATATAACAATTTTCAAATGCTGGCTCTTGTGGTGTCTTGCATTGTTTTTTTCATGCTCTATTGTAAGCGATGAAGTAGCAATGAGGTAGACAGGAAGACAGTGGAATTTCTACCACACAGCAGCATGAAACCTGTGGGTCTTGTTTTATGAATGACCCCCAGGCAACAATGTTAGTTACTTCTGAAGAACATGAAAGCAATGGCTATTTTTGCACTACACTGTTATAGTGCTATTATTGCACTTTCAATATCCTGTGGAATTCTGAGGCTTGTAGTTTACTGAGGCCAAAGAGCTCCCTGGCTGAGAATTCTAAATGCGCCTCCCTAAACTGCAAACCCCAGGATTCCATAGGATGTTGGAAGTGAAATAATAGCACTATGACAGCGTAGTGTGGAAATGGCCAATGTCTGCCTATCTCTATCTATCTATCTATCTATCTATCTATCTATCTATCTATCTATGTAAAATCATAACCAAAACTAACTACTTTAAGGACATTAGAACTCTTAACTGTAACTGATTACTTCCGAAAGTAATTTTCCAAGCTGTACTGGTACATGTGAATAAGTGTACACCCTGCTCAAAGATCATTTTTGTAGATTGCAAAGCTGTAAACACGCATGCAATGGTTATACCATGCTGGCTGAAGGATTCTGGGATGTGCAGTCCAAAAAACACCTATTCCAAGATGTGAATGTTATACAGTCAACCCTCCATATTTGTGGATTTCACTTTTGCGGATTTGAGTATTCACGGATTAGTTGCTGTCACCTCTGCTGCCTCCCTATGCCATTTTTAATCGGGACTGCAAGCCTCATGAGACTGAGAAATTGCGAATGAGCCTTGTAAGTCTCTATTAAAAATGGCGCGGGGCAGCAGTGGAGGTAACAGTAAACCCCACCAGCCACCCACTTTTGCTGTGTGAAGGAACTCTAGTGCCTCAAAGGAATCCATGGTGGGTTGAATACGGTGATCATACATTTTTTGTGTGTGTTAAATATGGTTTGGGAGGGTCTAGAGTTGTTCACAGTTTTTCCACTTTCACAGGGGTTCTGTGCCCCTAAACCTAGTGAATGTGGAGGGAGGACTGTATTTGTACTTAGCCCTACTCTGTATCTTTTTAAAAATCTTCCAGTGATTTAATAATATGTGTTCCTCAAAGCAAGCATCAGCATTTGTATCATCCAGAACTGTTATCATTGGACCAAGTTATTAGGACCAGCCATTGAACACTCCAAATGATATAACTGAGTGCTCCCACAGGCCACTGGTACTCTTGTGGGTGGAGGGGAAGGTTTCTGCTGAAACTTATGTTCTTGGAACAGCCGAGGTTAGAATGAGCATTTCCTCTTTCCCAAAAAACAAAATGCTTGTGTGCTGTATCTCCAGGAAGTGTGCTTCGTTCCAAACCGTCTTTGAAAGAGAATGCTAATTTAATTTAAGAAGACAGCAAGGAAAATCTATCAGCCACTTGGAATCAATAGGAGATGTTGACAAAATACAGTGTAACTCAAGCAAAGCCAATGAAAATCCCATGTACCCAGTGTGAATCCTGGAGTTATTCTTTCTTGCTTAAACAGGATTAAGTTGGTTTATGCTGTCATGGTGTTTTGCCTTCTGGGCCTCTGGAAAAAAAAAAACTGTCTGGGATCCCAGACATTTGTAGAAATGTATACACTGGTCTTGCTCTGTAGGTTAGTGCAAATTTTCAAGATTTGCTAACTTTGTTGGGAGGAGGCAGGGAATGAAACCTGCAATCTATATATACATACCTGAGAAATACTCTGCATTAAACATACTGAGATTTACTTCCAGTAAACTGGTGCAAAGATCAGTTTATACATCAGCAGTCCTAAGCAAATGTACTATGGGTAAGGAGTACCAACGAACACAGTTGTTGCCCTTATTTCTAAGTAAACATGCTTAGCATCAGGCTGAATGGCTGCAATCTTACATAAGGTTCAGTGGAGATGAGACCTGCTAGTTAACTGAGTAGAATTTACTTGCATGGGGTTGCACTATGTGGCGCAGTGGTTAAATGCCAGTACTGCAAGCCACAAGCCACAAGGTTGTGAGTTTGATCCTGCCGGGCTCCAAGGTTGACTCAGCCTTCCATCCTTCCGCAGGTCGGTAAAATGAGTACCCAGCTTGTGGGGGCATGTACAGAAATACATGCTATTTGTAAGTTGTTAGCCGCCTCGATCCATATGGAGAGGCGGGATACAAACAAACAAACAAACAAATAAATAAATAAATAAAAAATATTTATTAGCAAGTGTGTCTGATTTATTTGCTTCCAAGAATGTTCCTAGGATTTGTTTGATTTATCTGGTTTATTTACTTCCAAGTAAATGTGTTTAGAAAATTGTATTGAAACACTGGGCAGATTTATCTGACAGAATAAAAGTTCATCTTCTTTTGGGGTTCAATCAATCAAAGACAATAGAATGATGGGTGTCGAGTTAAAGGAAGAGAAAAAGGCAAGGAAACCAGTTTTCCAGTTGAGAACTAACTGTATTTGCTGGTGTATGAGACTCACTTTTCCCCCAAAAAAATACTGTTTGAAAATGGAGTGCATCTTATACGCCAGTATGTCTCAGATGCCAGCAAACAATATTTGCCAGTAGATAAATGGAGTGTGTCTTATACAGCAAATATAGTAGTTACGGTTGAGGGCAGCCTGGTGAATCTAGGGCTAGCAGAGTTCAGGAAAAAAAATATGGTGTGATACAAATATATCTGAAAAAAATGTGACGCAAAACTATAGTGGAAATGTTATATTTTTGGAAGAGTCTTTGTTTTAAAAAAAATTTTTTAAAAATTTTAAAAAAAATTTTAAAAAAATTTTATGCTAATCCACAACCTGGAATTCTTCTGTACAGACAACAAGAAGTTCCATCCACACATAAACAAAGACATGGAGTCACATTGAGATGCCGGTATATATATATATATATATATATATATATATATATACCCATTAGCCTTGTTGTTGTTGTTGTTATTGTTGAGGTTGAGGTTGGTGGTGCCTTCAAGTCATTTCCAACTTATGGGTCATTTACACTACACTCTTATAGCACGATTATTCCACTTTCGACATCCTATGGAATCCTGGGGTTTGCAGTTTTGGGAGGGGCCGGCTGGCCCTTCCCAAAACTGCAAACCCCAGGATTCCATAGGATGTTGAAAGTGGAATAATCGCGCTATAAGAGTGTAGTGTGGAAATGGCCGTGGTGACTCTAAGGTGAACCTATCATGGGGTTTTCTGGGGCTGAGAGTGTGCAACATGCCCCAGTGACCCATGGCTGAGTGGGGAATCGAACCCTGGTCTCCAGGGTCATAGGCCATTTCTGCCCCTCCCTAAACTGCAAACCTCAGGATTCCATAGGATGTTCAAAGTGGAATAATAGCACAATAACAGTGTAATGCAGAAAGGCCCATAGTCTAATGCTCAAACCATCACATTACGCTGGCATTACACTTTAGCTTGGTACTACTCAAAGCATACCTTGGTCAAGATGGCAAAAGTTACTAATGGAGAAGAAAACAAGCTAAGAGAAGCGGTAGGAGTTTCGTTTTGCTCAAACTGAGCAGGAAGGGCATGATTCTGCTCCCTCTTTTCTTCTCGTCTCCCCTCTACTCAGTTAACTGGGTGCAAACTCCTTTTGCACTTTGAACTCAGTTTGTAGCAATTGAAATAAGTTGAGGATGAAGGCGTAAAGTGGGAGGAGAGAAAAACTGGGACATTTTAAAGCCAGCTGAAAAAAAAAATGAGACAACAGAGAATTAATCAGTCCCTGGGACAGTTGGAGGGTATGCCAAATGTGGTCTGTGGACTAGCAACAGTTCCTGAATCATTGGCTGCTGGTCCACCTTGAGTTTCCAGGGGGGAAGGCCCCTTCCTAAACTGCAAACCCCAGGATTCCATAGGATGCTGAAAGTGAAATAATATCACTATAGCGTGGAATAGTGCGGAAATGGCCCTAGTCTTCTTCTGATTTCTTCACTGCAGTTTCCATTCTGATTAATGACTGAGCCAAGGTATAGAAAATGTTTCATTATTTCAATATCTTCATCGTCTGCTTTAAAGTTATATAAGTCTGTTTTCTTAATGTTTACTTATAAACCTGCCTTTGCTTTTTCTTCCTTGACTTTCCTCAGTATTCCAAGTCTTTGCTGTTTTCTGCTAGTAGCATGGTATCTTATTTTCCACTTTTTAATTAGTGTAGTTGTTTTTTGTTTTTTTGTTTTTTGTTGTTGTTTATTTGTATCCCACCTCTCCATATGGATCGAGGCGGCGAACAACTTACAAATAGCATGTATTTCGAAACATTTCTATACATGCCCCCAGCAAGCTGGGTACTCATTTTACCGACCTGCAAAAGGATGGAAGGCTGGGTCAACCTTGGAGCCCGGCAGGATCGAACTCACAACCTTGTGGCTTGTAGTACTGGCATTTAACCACTGCGCCACCAGGGCTCTTTGTTGTAGCTGATGTAGTTAATGTTGTTGTTTCATGTCTCCTTCCCTCACAAGTGAAATTAACCAGGTAGCTAGTCTGGAGACAGTCTTCTTGTTGGTACTGCCCCAGCTGTGAATACTATCTGCAGGAAACTTTGATGAAGACTTATTTTGCTGTTTATTCATGTGTTTTTGCCAACTGACTTTTAAACCAGGGATGGAAAATACACAGATTCCCAAATGTTGCAGAAGCATAACACTGGTAAGATTATGGGAGCTGGAGACTACCAACGTGATTCCCATGTCTGTTTTAAACCAACTGTATCTGCTGATTTGAACTGCTACGTGTTTTCATTTTCCTCTGCTGGAGGATTAAATTTTATATTAAATTAAATTCTGTACAGTTTTACCTTTTACAGTTCTCAAAATATTTTGAATATTAATGCTATTTTATGTTATGTTGTTGGGCAGCCATATACATTCAGTAACAACATTTTTGCTTTGCTGGTCTTCCAGAGAACTTTTGCTAAAGGGCAGATAATAATAATAATAACAATAATAACAATAATAATAATAAGTATTCAGTTACACAGCCCAAACATTTTGATGAAATAAAGCCTGCCAATAGCAGAACTTGGAGCCCTTGTAAAGTCTGCCTTTCTAGTTTCACTCCCCGATGGATGAAAAATGATAATTAGATTTTTCTCTTTTTTACCGATTCAGCCAAAAATCTGACAGAATTTCTCTTTAGTAGTCAGTGCCTTTAATAATTAAGCAGAGAGAGGTAGCAGGTCTTCATTAGGAGTAGAGATAAAAGAGAATTCTCTGCTTTAATAGAAGGCATGTTGCTGAACATAATGAACCCTGTTCTCTGTATGGAGTATGTGATATCACTCCTTTCATTTGGATATCTTGGAGATGAAACAAGAACGTTCATGCATTCCGAGCACATTCTTTCAAACCTTCAGTCCATTTGTTATGGTCAGAGTTTTGTACCAATCCTTCTTTTTCATCATCTGGCAAGGCAAGAGCCTAAATCCAACTGCAATAGATCCATTGAATCTATGGGATTTGCATAAATACTCACTTGCTATTCAACAACTGATTGAACAGATCTACTCCAGTTGGGACTAGTACTTGGATTTAGGCCAAGCACCACATCAGTCTGAGACCGGCATCCAATTACAAACATAAGGATGTGTAAGTCATGCTACACATCTGTGTCCAAAAAGTCACCAATGCACAACCGATGTATTGTGATGATACTGGTGCAAGTGCCATCGAGCAGACAGCATATTCCTCTATGCCTTGTTTTTGCATGTTGCAATTGCGCATTGCATATTGCAGTTGTCCATCGTGCATTGCAGTAATACATCATACATTGTGCACTATAATTGAGTATGGTATTTTGCCCATTGCAGTTGCACGTCATCTATTGTGTGTTGTGATTGTGCCAAGAAAAACCTGACAGTTAAGGTTGCTGTAAGTCGGAAACCACTTGAAGGCAGAAAACAAAAAACTGTACATTGTGTATTGTGATTGTGCATTATGTATTGCGCATTGTAGAATGGCACCTTGCACTCACATGTGTTATGTAATGTTGCAATTCTGTATGGGCAGTTTGTTGTGCTGGCATATCATAGCTCCATGTGCAAATATTTATGCTATGTCGAGGAGATGCTGGTTTGTAGCCTGAATCTTGTTAAGTCAGGGATATATTTTCAATTTGGAAGACTCATTCAAGAAGATGAGTGACCTCTTAGATTTGCTGGTTGTCCAGTCCTCCCATTAAGTGTTACCCCAAAAGGTGGGAGACCTTGAGGTCCTCCAGCAGTGCCAGCATCTCCTTTGAAAGATGGAGAATTATAGTTCAAAGGAGGACTCAGAGAGGGGGATAACTATGGGACCATTTCACCTATGTATACCAGTACTAACTGAAGGACACCAGTTGAGAGTCAAAAGAATGTCTTTATTGAGGAATCAACATTTTCCTATACTATGGTCAGATCTTTCTTGGTTGTTCTCACCAGTTGCTTTCTACAGCTGCAGTTTGCTGTGGTTGTTGTGTGCCTTCAAGTCATCTCTGAGTTACTGCAAGCCCAAGGATAAACTATTATAGAGTTTTATTGACCATATTTGTTGAGAGGGGGTTTCTTATGACAAACTGGACCATGTCCATTTGCCAAAATGGAAATAGGTCTGGAAACCATGTCCTATAAGGAGCAGTTTAGGGAGCTGGGTATGTTTTGCCTGGAGAAGAGAAGGTTAAGAAGTGACATGATAGCCATGCTTAAATATTTGAAACGATGTCATATGGAAGATGGAACAAGCTTGTTTTCTGCTGCTTCAGAGACTAGGACACAGAGCAATGGATTCAAGCTACAGGAAAACAGATTTCACCTAAACATTAGGAAGAACTTCCTGATGGTAAGAACACACTGTCTCAGAGTGTGGTGGAGTCTCCTTCTTTGGAGGTTTTTAAGCAGAGGTTGGATGGCCATTTTTCAGGAGGGCTTTGGTTGTGCATTCCAGCACAGCAGGGGATTGGACTGGATGGCCCTTGTGGTCTCTTCCAACTCTATGATTCTATTATTCTTCTAAGGCTGAGAGAGTGTGACTTGCCCAAGGTCGCCCGGGGGTTTCCATAGCTGGGCTGGGATTCAAACCCTGGTCTCCAGAGTTGTAGTCAAATGCTCAAACCACTACACCACATTAGATCTTAGCAGTTTAGCTTCCACTTATGTTTTTATGATGAGTGAAGCTTTCCTAGAGTAAGCTTGTTAGATTGAAACACATCCTTTGAAAGCTGGTTGAAACAAACTTAGGCATCTGAGCTACTCACACAGAGCATCACCTGCACTGGTAATGCATCTTCAAATGAAGATGAATCCTGTTAAATGTGATCCTTCAAGTCAATTAATCTCAGAGCATCTTTCAAAAGCACTTGCAAAATATACTTGGTTGAGCTGGTATAGGTGGTGCACGTTTAAAGGCTAGGTAGATGATATTAAGAGGTGGTATTCCTTTCAAGTTTAAATAACATCTATTTTTTCCTCTGGGGAGCTTACTGTGTAGCATCAGTTTTCTCCTTTAACATTTGAAAATGGTTTTAATGTACCACTAGTCTTTGGGAAAGGTGTGGGCAATGAGATATAATTCAAAATAAAATGCAAAATAAAACTGAAAACTTTATTATTATTATTTGCTTCCACCTGTTTACTTTACGCTCATACTTCTTAGCCTACAGTACAGCAGCCAGAGGCCAAAAGAATGATGGGGTATTACTTTATTAATTTGAAAAATAAACCAGAACAGGTTTAAGGCTGCTTTTTTGGTCTCAGTTGCAGTGTACAATTAACTAGAAATAAGTTATTAGACCCTAAGTTAGAGGAAGAAAAAGTTCTACAAAAGGTGTTTTCAATTTCATTTTAGTAAGATATATTTTGAGCCAGCCTAGAGGAGTGATTTGACGATTGAACTAGGACTCTGCGAGACCAGGGTTCGAATTCCCAGTCAGCCAAGGGAACCTGCTAGATCACAAGGTCCGCGGGCCAAATCCAGCCCTCCAGGCCATTTCATGCGGCCCTTGCACCTCTTCTTCAGGTGCGGCACTCCCCCCACCTGGCAAGCCCAATCCGCACACTGCAGACCTCCGTCTACTGGTATTCTAAAGAGGGGCCCAGCAATCAGCACTCCCGATCAACTTCTACTTCTGACTGCTCCTCAGTCCAACTTTTGCCATCAGAGCATTGCTGTGGGTTACCATGACAACGCTCTGCACGGCTTGCAAGAATTGGATAAAGGAGCAGTCAGTAGTAGTAGATTGGGAGTGCTTGTCAGGGGCATGGGCCCGGCTGGGCCTGTTGCTGCCCCTGAGGCCGCCGCTGAAGCGGCGGTGGACGTGGCGGCGGCCGACCGGGTTTGCGCGGAGGCCGCCGCGGCCGACGGGGCCTGCGCGGAGGCCGCTGCGGCTGAGGGGCCCTGCCTGGAGGCCGCTGCGGCCGACGGCTCAGGCCTGGCGGCTGTGGGAGAGGCTGCCGGGCCTGGAGCCACTTACCTAGAGGCTGCAGGCTCGAGTCCCTTGTCGTCGGCCGGCTTGCCGGGGTGGGCGGGTCCCGGGCCTGCTCCCGGGGCTCCACCCACCTGCGGCCCCGATCTGCGGGAGGCCTGGGAGTCTGTCTGCGGCCCCGATCCGGAGGAGGCTGATGCCTCCGCCTCGCCTCCTCCTTTCCAGCAGCGGCGGCAGGCCAAGGAGGCCGTCCGCCGGTCCTGGCGCCTGCTGGAGAGGAGGCGATGGGCAGAGAGCTCGCAGCTGTGAGGCACAGCACAGCTGTGAGCCCTCAGCCACATGGCCACGCCGGATTGGCCGGTGCCTGGTTTGGAGGGCTATTTGAGGCAGGCGCCGGGCTGTGGAAGGTACGGAGTAACATCCGTCGGTCAACCGTGGTCCTGCTGTCCGTGCCTTGTTCCTGCCCGCACCTGAGATCAGTCCTCCTGTTCGCCTTGGTGAAGTAACCTGCCTTATGTACTTTAACAGCCTGTGTTTATTTCTGTTAAGACTGAGTAGAAGCCCTGCCTGCATTAAGGACTATATCTGTTAAGACTGTGTAGAAGCCTGCTTGCTTTGTACTTTTGAGTTTTGACTGCATTAAAGCCCTGCACCTCTAACCAGCTCCCCTGCCTCTGCCTGACCACTGCCTAGCACTGACAGTGCTGGTTGCTGGGCCCCTCTTTAGAATACCAGTAGCCGGGGGCCTGCAATGTAGGGATCAGACTCTCCAGTAACAGAGAGGGGCAGGGGGGCAGAAGAGGCACAGTGGCAAGGGGAGCAGAAAGAGCCACAGAGAGGGTCTGGGGGGCAGAAAGAGCCACAGAGAGGGTCTGGGGGCAGAAATATCATTTTTTTATTTTTTTATTTGTATCCCGCCTCTCCATATGGATCGAGGCGGCGAACAACTTACAAATAGCATGTATTTCGATGCATTTTCTATACATGCCCCCAACAAGCTGGGTACTCATTTTACCGACCTGCAGAAGGATGGAAGGCTGAGTCAACCTTGGAGCCCGGCAGGATCGAACTCACAACCTTGTGGCTTGCAGTACTGGCATTTAACCACTGCGCCACCAGGGTAGATAAACGTATATGGCCTTACAGATACAATGAAGGCAACCATAATGCTGATGTGGCCCAAGATGAAATTGAATTTGACACCCCTGCACTAGATGATCCTTAGCAGACCACATTCTCTCAACCTAAGAGGAAGGCTGTGGCAAACCGTCTCTGAATAAACCTTGCCAAGAAAATCCTAGATAAGCTCACAATTGACTTGAAAGCATTAACACGAAAGTTGTATTTAGTTGTGCCAACGGCAGAGGAAGTGAAGAAGCAGCAAGCTAAATAACACAGCTGGTGAAAAAAGATAAGAGAACAACCGATTAGCCTAAAACATACCAGGCTTCAACAAGTTGGTTCTTAAAAGTGTTGTGCTGTGCAAAAAGAACATATTTAATTATTAAACTGTACATTATTACACATTAAACAATACAGTCTTTATCACTGTTTATTAAGGACATAATTAAGTATTTCTATGCCACTCCATAAGCAACATTTCTTGGAGGCAATGCACTTTAGAAAAAAACTAATAATGGTTAAAATGCAAGAAAAACATGGGAAGAGACATACAGTAAAAAAAGCATAACAAAGATTAAGCAATAAAATTAAACACAGATAGATCTTAAAATGCTTAAAAGCCAAAAAGCTCAGAATCTAATCAGGGCCTTCCTAAAGTGATCTTTTTACCTTTCTGTTTCTCTTCTGTTGCATTTTTGAGGAGGGATTTTGCTTGGTTGTGAGTGAATTAAAAAAGCCCCTGTAGGTCTTTGGGAGAGTAAGGCCCAGCAAACATAGCAGTACTTACTTCTGAGCAAACAAACAAACAAACAAAAAAGCATGCAAAAAGGAAGAAAGAAGAGGGGAAGGAGGAAGAGAAAAAAGGATAAAAAGTGGGGACAGGAAGAGAAAATCCTGGAAGGAAAGCACATCAGGGAAAGTTGGTATGCAGATAGTTTTATGTACTTTTTCCCCCTAAAAGAAGCTTGGATCTTCTGGGTTTGAATGCTATTCACTGTGGCCATTTCCGCACTAGCCTGTTATAGCGCGATGATTCCACTTTCAACCTCCTCTGGAATCCTGGGAACCCCAGGATTCCAGAGGAGGTTAAAAGTGGAATCATCGCGCTATAACATGATAGTGCGGAAATGGAGATGCACATACCAACTAGCACTAGCCATTTCCGCACTAGACTGTTACAGCGCTATTATTGCACTTTCAACATTCTATGGAATCCTGAGGCCCCGCCCTAAACTGCAAACTCCCGGATTCCATAGGATGTTCCATAGGATGTTGCTAGTGCGGAGACGGCTACTGTTATTGAGCAAGGATGAGCCACGCAACCCTCCTCTTTGCAAAGCTTTCCTGGGACCGGGAGGACTACAGCTCCCAGCATGCCTCCTGAAAGGCTCCGCTAGCTAAGGCCGCTGGGAGTTGCAGTCCGAGGCCCGGAGGCGGAGTACCGGCTCCGGGGACCGCCCTCGATCTGTCAGCAGCAATGCTGCGAGACTCAGCCCGGCCTTCTAGGGAGGAAGGACTACGCATGCGCGCTATTCAGACGAGAGGGAGGCGTCGTAGGCCCCACCGCCTCGTTCCTCCCATTTTCTCTCCGGCGGCCGGTGGGAAGGCTGCGCTGCGCCATGTGGGGCCGGTGGCTGTCTCTGAGGAGCCTTGGCCGGTAAGGGAGGAGCCGCTTTTGGGCCACAGCGGGAAAAGGGGAGGCTGGGTCACTTCCCAACCGCACGCTCCCACCCCCGGCGACTGGAAAAGCACTCTGCTCATGCTCAGAGGTTCCCTTGCCTTAAAAAACCTCGCAGCGCTCTTCGTCTTTTTTGTCATACTTTCATGAATAATGAAAACTCGAGTGCGTGACTGTTGGCGAGGGCCGAGTCTGCTGTTTTTTTCTGTCTCTTGTTGGAGTTTGGGAAAGAAAGCGAGCCTCTGAGCATATGCAGGAGTTTTCCTACTCACTGGGCGGAATAAGGATAAGGGACTTACTAGTCCGGTGGGAGGGAGTCTCTGCGATAGGCACAGGACCTGTCGTTTGAGCCGTTGAGTTTTAGGGCATTCCGCACTACACAGTTGTAGTGCTATTGTTCCACTTTAAATATCCTGTGGGATTCTGGGGTTTGTAGTTTCCTGAGGCCAAAGAGCTCTCTGGCTGAGCATTCTAAAAGCCCCTCCCTAAACTGCAAACCCCAGGATTCCATAGGATGCTGAAAGTGGAATAACAGCACTATAACAGTGTAGTGCAGAAATGCCTTATATTTCCTAATACAGCCTGTTGTGGTGGTTGTTGTGTGCCTTCAAGTCCTTTCTAATTTATGGCAGCCTTAGTATGGGGTTTTCTTGGCAAGATGTGTTCACAGAGGGGTTTGCTCTCTGAGGCTGAGAGAGTGTGACTTGCCCAAGGTCACCCAGTGGGTTTACATGGCCGAGTGAGGATCCGAACCCAGGTCTCCAGAGCTCATGCTCTAATCCAGCGCTCAAGCCACTGCACCACTCTGGTTTTCAGTACTGCCATATTCCCAGCTTATCTCTCTTTTAAGTACCTCAGATAATTAAATTTACGACGTCTGTCTTGTGGTTCTTTTCCTCTGTCTTCAGCATCACTGGAGACTTTATTTGCAGACCTGTTTTTCTCAGTGTGTTTTTCCACCCCCCTCGCCTTTTCTAATCCCAAATTCTCTCATATTCTGGACTTTGGGGATTGTGTGAAACAAAAAAGTATTTTTGGAGAGAGCTGCTTTTTAATGTCCCACACATTTTTATCTAGATGGTTGGTATGGTCACGACTGAATTGATGATCGCATTTCTGGTTGTGGACCAGGGTGAAGAATTGGAAGTCGGTGATCACATTGCAGGAATGAGAAGCATCCTGAATCCATTCATGCTGCACGTTATTGCACTATGATTCCTCTAACTGTCATGACAACAAACTCTGGAATCCTGGAATTTGAATTTTAGGGAAGGTTTTTCATATACCCTTCCCTAAAATTCAGGCAACTTGAAGTCACATACACATTCTAAATTCAGGCAACTTGAAGTCACTAATTCTGGCAACTTGCCTAAAATTCAGGCAACTTGAAGTCACGTACACATTCTAAATTCAGGCAACTTGAAGTCACTAATTCCGGCAACTTGCCTAAAATTCAGGCAACTTGAAGTCACGTACACATTCTAAATTCAGGCAACTTGAAGTCACTAATTCTGGCAACTTGCCTAAAATTCAGGCAACTTGAAGTCACTAATTCAGGCAACTTGCCTAAAATTCAAGCAACTTGAAGTCACATACACATTCTAAATTCAGGCAACTTGAAGTCACTAATTCAGGCAACTTGCCTAAAATTCAGGCAACTTGAAGTCACTAATTCAGGCAACTTGCCTAAAATTCAGGCAACTTGAAGTCACTAATTCAGGCAACTTGCCTAAAATTCAGGCAACTTGAAGTCACTAATTCAGGCAACTTGCCTAAAATTCAGGCAACTTGAAGTCACTAATTCAGGCAACTTGCCTAAAATTCAGGCAACTTGAAGTCACATACACATTCTAATTTCTCAGCCAGCGAGTCCTACTCCCTCACCAAACTACAGTCGTCCCTCCGCATTCACTAGGGTTAGGGGCACAGGACCCTCGTGAAAGTGAAAAACCTGTGAATAACTCTGGGCCCTCCCAAACCATATTTAACACACAGAGAAAGTATGATCACCATATTCAACTCACTGTGGATTCCTTTGAGGCATCAGGGTTCCTTCACAAGGCAGAAGGGGATGACTGATGGAGCTTACTGCCGCTTCCACTGCTGCCCCACACCGTTTTTAATAGGGACTTAGAAGCCTTGTTCGCAGTTTCTCAGTCTCACGAGGCTTGCAGTTCCTATTAAAAATGGTGTAGGGAGGCAGCAGAGGTGACGGCAGATAATCCGTGAATAATCAGATCCACAAAAGTGAAACTTGCAAATGTGGAGGTCAAGACTGCAAATCTCGGGGTCCTGTAGGATACAACCATGGCAATTATGTATAGTGCTATAAATATTTAAGTGTAGAATGGCCCCCTTATCCTCATAGCCATTTACTAGAGGTTCAAAGTCCAGCTCCCTTGAGTCTTCAGTACCGCTCCTAACAGATCAGATCTTGCCTGATTTTTAAAACTAAGGAAGCTCAGGCCTGGTTAGTTGTCAAATGAGAGACCACCAGAGATCTTCTGAGAGCGCCAAGAAAGAATCATGCTTCAAACTCTGAGATCCATGACCAGGTAGATCAGTAGTCTTGATTCCGTATAATTCCTGTGTTATGCTTAGTATAACATGATTCCAACATTTCTTTCTATTTGATGGCCTACTGTTGTTTTTTTCGCATTGCAGTTGCCATGATTAGTTGTTAAATGGAGCCTCTGTGCTCAGAGGTAGTATATCTTTAAACACAAGATGCTAGCAACTGATAGCAAACTGATAACAAACCGATAGGCTTGTTATCTTGGGGGCACGTGGACTGCTAAATATAAGATACTGGTCTGGATCAGTGTTGCTGAAAGTGGTGGTCCATGAAAGGACGCAGAAGAAACCAGAAACATATCAAAGGTGCTTACTTGATGCCTGTTTTATTAGTGCAAAAGCCCAACGCATTTTGTCTTTTTGTACTCTCAGTGACCTTCTTTGCAGGGCTGCGTAAAATCATAAAAGAGAATTCATAAATACATAATAAAAAAATTGTCTAATAGTACATTGTATGAAATCATTATAACATTAGTGGACTGCAAATGGCCTATATATACCTGTTTGAAATTTTCTGGAGCTGAAGCTGGTGTCATTTAGTGGACAAAAAGAACCATGTGAATTAAGGCAGAAGGTTTTGGGTTTGTTTGTTTTTTAATGTCAGTAGGTGGTCAGGGTTGTTGGATAACATTCAAGGACAATTTGGGTAACTGGGTTGAAGGAAACGGGAATGTCAAAGCACTCAGAAGAAATTTAAAGTGAGTATATATGGACTGAGGGCCTAAATACGCTAAAGCCACTAGATCCCATTTGATCTTGGAAACTAAGAAGGGTCAGCTTTGGTTAGTACTTGGATGGATTGGGGACTGCCAACAAATACCAGGTACAATAGGCTATATTTCAGAGGAAGCCAAAACCATCTCTGAGTGTTCCTTGCCTAAGAAAACCCTGTGAAATTCATGGAGTTGCCATAAGTTGACAGGTAATTTCCAGGCATTTTGGGCTTTTTTAACTAATGAAACATCCATCAGATGAGCATCTCGAGACATGTCTCTGGTTTCTTCTGCTGATTTCAATGAGTGCTCTCCAGTTCTTGCTTCTGTGGTCCATGGAAAAAACACATGTAGCTGATGGCCACAAAAATAATACTTGTCCGTGACACATTTGGAGGGAAAAAAAATGTCAGTTGTGCACATCAGATAGCTAAAAAACACTGAAGATGGAAGAAAAGACTGGAGATAAAAAAAAAGAACATGAACTCTTACTCCGAATCAGCAGGCCTTTTCTTAATTGTTTATTTAGTGAGATTATGCTCTTTGGTTTGTGAAACATTGGAGGAGTGTGCATGGATGAATGCCGTTACAGCGAGAAGAGCTGTGTGGCATCAATCTATCTAGTCCAACATCCTGTTCACACACTGGCCAATCATTTGCTTATGGGAAACCTGCTGATGGGACCTGAATGCACCCTCCAGTAATATCACTAAGATGGCCTTTAAACCCAGTCCAATGTTGGTGCTATAAACAGGAAGGAACAGGTGATCGCTTCCTGTTGTCCGATACTTAGCCGCACATCCTTGTCTCTTTATTGTGCAGACATTGGACCAACCTTGTTATTTAAACACTAGCCTGAAGCAGTAGGGGCCTTACAAATATTTTGGTTAGTGCTCTTTCACTCATCTCCTGTTTGTAGGTTTGCCACGCAGTTTGCCATTGTGTGAACAGAATTCTGGGCTAAGTTTTTGTTTTTAGAATGTTTTAGCTGAACTTAAATCCTGCCTTTCTTTCAGCAAGCTCAAGACAATAGACATACATGTCTCTTCTTCCCACTTAGGCTATTTCTGCACTACCCTGTTATAGTGCTATTATTCCACTTTCAACATCTTGTGGAACTCTGGGGTTTGTAGTTTACCGTGGCCAGAGAGCTCTCTGGCTGAGAATTCTAAAGACCCTCCCTAAACTGCAAACCCCAGGATTCCATAGGCTGTTAAAAGTGGAATAATAGCACTATAACAGTGTAGTGCAGAAATGGCCTTAATCTGCACACTAAATCTGTGAGATGGGTTTGGCTGAAAGCGAATGACTGGTGAACCACAGAGTCACATGGTTCAGCAAGTTGTGGAATATGAAGCGCTAGGGTTGCCAGAGTAAAAAACTGGAGATTCCTCCTGTACCTTTAATGGTTGCGTATAAGAGAGAATTTTTGTTTGGTTTTGCTTGTCGTGCAGCCAGGTGAGAAGCAACACCTGCTCAATTCCCTCTTCCACAGAACCATTAAAGGTACAGGGGTCATCCCCAGTTTTTACTTAGGCAACTCGGTTTAGCTTACAAGCCCCGGTCCAACACTAATCAGCATCAGTGATTCAGACAGGCTTTTGTTCTGATCCAGTATGGTTGCTTTTAGCTTCTTAGCTTCCACAATGTCTTAGGCCAGCATGCAGCCTATGGGCTGCATGTGTCCCTCAAGGCTGTTTTTGAAGCCTTTAGGGTCTCCCAAAGCCTCATCTTTTTTTGAAAGAAAGTGGCTAAAAACTGTGCTATCTAGGGGTCTGGAATGCGGTTGTGCTATGTTTTTGCAGCTGTTTTAGGCCCAGGAGAGCCCTTTTGGAAACCAACAAGGGAACCAGAAGTGACTTGCCAGGTGTGTGTTGGGTTGACTTTTTTTTAATGTTTATTTTAAAGTTTTAAATTCAGACTAGGGGGCTGTGGGCCTCCAGAGTCCTGAGGAGGCAATAACCCTCCAACTTGTTACAGTAGGCCACCCCTCCCTTCAGGAAATAAGCAGCCTGGTCAGGGAAATACAGAATGCTCCTGTCTGCATGCCAGACAGTAGGGAACCCTACACATGTGTTAGGCAGCTGTAGGCTTTAAAGAGCTGGTCCTCCATCTCCAGCCCCCCAGCAGGCTAATCAACATTTCTGTGGATGTGTTTACACAGCTACATCACTCTTGCCATTTATTTCCTCACCTGTCCTAGAGCCCTTTTGCACTACACAATTACAGCACAGTAATTCCACTTGAACCGTCATGGCTGCATCTGATGGAATGCTGGGTTTTGTAGTTTGGGGAGGCAATAGAACTGTGGCTAAGAAATTCTATATACCTCTCCCTAAATTGCAAACTTCAAGATGCTGTAGGATGTTGCTGTGGCAGTTAAAGCAGATTCATAGCATTATAACTGTGCAATTATGAAAGGGCTCTTAGTTTCTTAGTGATCACTTCCCCAAGTGTTCATTCTGAATTTTTTTTCTCTAACTTTCTTGCCATTGAAATTTCCCTAAACACAAACATTCAAACATCTGTGGTTCACAGTGAGTGAAATGTGGCAGGCGTATTTGTGGCAATATTTCCCAACCTAGCTCCTTCCTGTTGTGTGTTGGGCTACAACTCCCATAATTAAGGCATTGTAGCTGGGTGTAATGAAAGTTGAAGTCCAAAAAAGCACTGACTGCAACAGATCAATCTAGTGGTTTAGATAGGATTGCTGCCCACTTGGAGGGTGTCAGATGTTGTTGGACTGCAGCTCCCAGCATTTCTCACTACTGGCTGTGCTGGCTAGGCCTCCTGGGACTTGCAATCCAACAACATCTGGAGGAATACATGATTCCCATCTCTACCCTAATTAACTGCAGCATTAGAAACACCATTGCCTCCCCATCTCATTCCCTCATAAAACTTCCATCATCTCTAGAAACTCATCTGTGTTGTGTATTTCCCTCACAAATATTATTCTGGGTCTCCCATCCTTCCATCACAGCTACGTGTCCCAGGTATTTTCCAAAAACCTCACACAGATTTTTGCTTTGAACCCTTGACCATTGTGATGTGCATCTTATGGGTTCAGTCTGAATTTGACTTTTGGTGGTTCTTCTCATGACCTTGCAATGAATAATCGTTGCAAAGAGAAGGCAGAGTAGCAATTGCGAAGTGGAAAAATGTGAAGTTCATGGTGTGTTGCTTATCTAGTGAGGATTTAAAAACAAGAACAAATTCCTTATGTTGATAAAAGTCTGACCTTGGCATTCATCAGTTTTATTTTGGATTTTTGCAGTTATTTTGGGCGCCTGATTAAGCTTTATGCTGTTTTAGTTTCTTTACTTTAATGTTATTATTTCCCTTGCTGATCTTCTTTCACTTGTGGATTTCAGAATGGCATGCAGCTTGTTTTCACCTCAGTGTTACCCTTGCAATGACCTTATGAATTCAAGGACATAGCCGTGCTAGCCTGGATCGGTATGCAAAGGGATCTTAATAATCTTGGTCCAACTGTGTGTGTTCCGTGACCACACTGACTCTCATTTGACTTGTTGGCTGTGCTCACAGACCTCTGGCATGAGAAACTTTGGGCAAAATTAGAACCTCTGTTTATGGATAATACTTATAGAAGTAGACATAGGAGAACTTGTTTATGGAAGGCCTTCGGGTCTTTGTTTTTGTGTTATCTCCTAACCCGCATTCGTCTGTTCCAGCCGTGAGGGTTGCTTTTCCCTTTACACTGCTGCAAAAATGCAAACATTCATCTTGTTTTTCCCCTGTGTAAAAATTGTTCCATGCATACCCGGGTTATCTCTGTAGAGCAGGGTGAGTATCATGTAGCTTGCCAAGGCAGTTTTTGCAACCCTGCGGCCTGATCTGTATTCACCCCACCCCCTGCCAGCTGAAAACAACCCTCCCCCTACCCCCAGCAAAAAGAGAATTACCACTTTTGGAATCTCCTGTGCAACTCTCCTTTTACAGAGGTTGCAGAGCCTTCCTCCCCTGACATTTTTTTTTAAGTAACCAGAAGCTTCCTCTTTTGTTGGGTTGATGGGACAGGGACCTGTGCCTGTAATCTGTAAAACACCTTTCTACTGCTGATTGTATACATATATATAAATTATTTTTTATTCAACAAACTCAACTTTGATTTTCTCTCTTCCCCACTTTCTTTTAAGTGTTTCTAGATCTTTTGGTCCAAGATTATGGAGATGGAAGAGCAGTTCTGCTAATGAAAGAGCTCTACAGTACAAGACTGGAGATTGCATTCACGGATTCACAGTCAACCAGGTAATATATTTCTTTGCCAGAATTTCCATCTCTTAACTTTCTCCAGCTTCCTGGTAAGGCAGGGCTCCTCTCCAAGGAAGTTGTGAGTCACTGAGAAGTACAAAGCTTGGTAGGCTTAGGCAGTTTTCTTCTCTCACGTTAACTTTGCTGCATAACCCACTGCATTTTGCAGGTTATTTTTGGGGCAAACCTGGTCAGAAATCCCTATGTTGTACATCTTGTTCTGGGGTATACTCAGTCTGGAATCCTGGCATCTTGCAACCCATTGTAGAGCTTACGCTGTCAGTACACACATGGAGTTCTTTTGTGCCTGACAGTATTCACCATGAACTGAGAGTAACCTATATGACACATCTAATACCCTCTCTTCTATTGCACCATCCAGGGGATTATTTTCTGTTAAAGGCTGGGCAGCAGATAGCATTCAATAAATATTTTCCGAAATAGATGCAATCACCCAAATTGCAGAATTAAATCTGTTTAAACAATCAGATGAATAATAAAATCAGCACTGAAGGCACTGAGATCTTAGGCTTGTAAAATAATTTTATTTCTGTTATGTATTTACATGCCATCATTTGGCCTGACAGCTCTCTGGACAGAATGTGGCAGTTGTGAAACAGTAATCTGAGAACTAGATAGCAACAAACACAACTTTTAGAAACAAGTGCGATAAAACAAAGCAAGAAGTGTTGAAATCTCCACAATAGTGTAGTGAACTGTTAATACAGGTAAGAATTTTATCTCAGCAACTTTGTCGGAAAGCTTTTATAAATTCAAAGATTGGACTTGGGAAGAAATCTTTAATCGTTACTAACCTGCTGTTTGCTTTTACTAGCTTGTTAAGAGGCCAGCATGTTGTGTTGCTGGCCAATACAGAAGGGAATAGTCTCAAAATAAGAGCTCATATCAAACAAGACCATAAGAAATAAACAGGTAATATTTCAAACAATGATAATATCAACAGTCCAGGGAAATAAGAAATGAACTAGGGTAATTCACCACACAAGTGCAGGCCTGAATAGAATTCTAGCAATTCATAACATAGATTACCCTCATAGAAAACAACTGTGTCCCATCTTAACAGAATGAAAGGAAAACCAGAAAGAAGTAAAGCCTCTGTGTACACAGTCAATGTGTAATGACAAGATGGCCACTTCCAGCTATCTGTGGAATCATTTTATTGGTCTTCCTCAGTGGAAAGATTTTCAGTGTTTAGCATATCAATTTCCAATAGGTACAAATATTTAAAAAAATACAACCCATATAAACAATATCTGCAATAATAATACAGTTGAAAATCTTACAGAACCAGTATGGTGTAGTGGTTAGATTGTTGGACGTAGGACTCTGGGAGACCTGGGTTCAAATCTTCACTCATTCGTGGAAACTTATTGGATGACCTTGGGCAAGTCACACTCTCTCAGCCTCAGAGGACGGCAATAGCAAATCTGTGAATACATCTTGCTGAGGAAGACCCATGCCTTAGGGTTGCTATAAGTCAGGAACAACTTGAAAGCACTTAACAACAACAACAACTATGTGACTTACTGCATAAGCTCATTACATAAGTGTATCAATGCAGTTTGTGAGCATTTTCCAAAGTAGAAATTGCTGGCGATAATGCTGAATCGTTTTATACAGTTCCATGGAAGATGCAGAAGAGTAAATTTAAGGGGATATGGCTTTATCTGCAATCTTGCTAACAAAAGCCAATTGGCTGCACAACTCAGATAAGTAATATCATCCAGAAGAATACTTGTATCAGATCATCTAAAGACAACAGGTATAAACCATAGATTCAGAGGGGGTATAATTTATCCATAAAACTTAGAACCAAAAACAGTTAACTGTCCAGTATGGAAACACAGGATATTAGCCTCTTAGGAGACTGTTTTTCTGCTGTTGTTGTTTCCTTTTGTGCTTTAAGCCTTCTTCAACATAGGCTGAGTTTGGAACAATGCTGAGAAACAGGTTTACTTTCCTTGATATCCGTACAGAAAACAAGAGTGAATCTACACAAAACAGATGTTAGCACCTACTGTATCTGTTTTAATCCTGGGATTTGCAGTTTGATGAAATACTTGCAGTTCTGACCCAGATTGCTTTAGTGCAGTCTCCTGAAATACAGAACTAGAGGTTGTCAGCAAAGAATTAAAAGCAGGACACCAAATTACAAATTCCAGGATTTCTTAGGATGGAACCCTGATAGTTGAATTTGTATCAGACTGTTATAACTGTAGTGCTGTGCTCCTCGTGTACAGACAGAGGAGCAATAATAAGAACAGTCCATCTCTTTGCCTTTTTCCTTGCCTCTGTGGAGTTCCGAGCCACCACTAATGACTTGACAAGTTGTTTAATGTGATGCTGGAAAAGAGAGACAGAAATTTTCATTTTTCTGCATTTTTTCTGCATTTTTCTAACATGGACATAACAAAAGCAACTGTGGCCTCAGGGTTTGTGTCTACTGGAAAATTACTGTGTTTTTCCCCCACCCAGGTGACAGCTGTACCTGAGTTCTTCCTAACTGCGGTTAACCTGAGCCATGATAAGACAGGAGCCAAGTATTTGCACGTGGCACGAGAGGATTCCAATAATCTATTCAGGTAGACAGTTCCACATTGGACCTAACGGAACTCACAGGGAAGTTGTGAGAGTAAACTAGGGCAGTTCCTTGTTTGCCACCCTGATCACTTCTGAGGAAAAGTAGGGATACATAAGTGATAGACGTTTCTGGATTTCAAGTGGATTTCAGTGTTGCTTATTTCATTTCTGAGGGAGGGAGCTTCATTTTGGAGTCAAGTTTCTGTTTAGGAGCAGATAACAGTTGGGGGATAAGAGATTGTATGGGCCGTCCAGGCAACCTTGGAGCACTGCACCACCTGCCACATACACCCAAAATTGTGCCTCAGAATTTCTTCTCACACTTGGGGCAGTGCAGGCAATTTCAGCATGGTTTTAGACCTCTGTGGTCTAAAGAGGAAGAGCCTTTTTTTTTTTTTTGCCAACAAGAAATGACCTGAAAGTGGAATTCTGGGTCAATTCCTGTTAGAAAAGAAAGCCCTCTCCTAAGCCTAAAATGGCCCAGGAGTCAGGGAAGCATTTTGAGCCAAGTTCTTTTAAACATAAAATGAAAGATTTGAGGGGCAGTGGGAAACACAAAATGGCCCACGGGCTGCACTTTGTGTACCCATGTTCAATTGACAGTCAGTGTCTGTGGTTTCATGGACCATAAACGTCAGTGTGCAGTTGCAAGAGAATACTTAAAACACTCTCTGCATATCACACACTCTGCTTTTCAGGTGTATATCTTGATAGGTGTAAGCTTTTACCATGTAACTTTCACCTTCCATTTTCAAAATTTAACTGTGATAACGTAAATGCCATGTGTCAAAGACAAGTCAAACACCTACTCAGCTCAGGTTTGACAGTTCCCAAGGGGTGGGGAGAAAAATCCAGCTGCCATGGGTTTGCTGTGCATGGCTGACTCCATTCAGTGGGGAGATCAAACATTTTCATTCAGCGTGGAGATCCCAGCAGCATCAAAATGCTCTTTGCTCCTCCCATTTTGTGTGGAGATTCTTAGAAGGACCAGAAAGTCATAGGAGAGAATTCTCAGTTTATATCCTTGCCTTTTCCAAATTCAAGGAAACAGTCATAGATACCTGGGCTAAAAAACATCTCTTAAATCATCAGGAGCCAGTAGAGGAAGGTGGTTCCTTTTCAGTGGGGCAGTCTCAAGTTTTAGTCTTATCTGTAAAGGAACTATCCAAGGTGCTGAATTTAGCTACCAAGCAGGTTTCGAACTTTGGATAGCAATTTAAAGTTCAGTAGACCCCAGAGCAGATTCAAGACTCCACTGAAATGGAAGCCTCCAGGCTCCACTGTTGGGCACTGTGCCATTGTAGGAGTGGCACTTTAGCTTTATGTGTTGGATGATGTTTTACTACTACCTATTGATTCCCAAGCATTTCTCTGTTCCTGGTTCAGCGTTCAATTCCGGACCACCCCCATGGACAGTACAGGCGTTCCCCATATACTTGAACATACCGTGCTTTGTGGTTCACAAAAGTATCCTGTCAGAGATCCCTTCTTTAAAATGCTTAACAGATCACTGTCAACCTTCATGAATGCATTTACCGGTGAGCAAATGAGAACGAACAGCTTCTTGGTTTTTTGTTTTTTTTTTAATGTAAATGATAAATTGTAGATGTGATAGAAATCTTTAGTTGTCCTTCTCTTTGCTGGCTCCACTTGCGAACATGATTGTAGCCATACAGGGCACTGTGGAACAAAATGGGGAGTTATCAGCATAGTTCAATGTACAGAAATTTTTAAAAACAATTACTACAAAGGATTAGCCTCCCAAGTGGTGAGGGTTGGGCTGAACTATGCTCAGTAGCCACGGAATATGCAGTGATAGCTGGAAACAAAACACAGAACATAGTGGAGAGAGGGAAAGTAGAATGTCTGGTTTGGAAGGAGTGGTTTGCTGGAGCACTTCCTTCTTGAGGGAGGAAATACTGCAGCATTTCTGTGTTAATTACTGCTGAATTGAGATGAGTGTAGTCTTATGAAACTTGTTATAAAATCTAGTGCTTCTCTTGTCTTGCAGTAGGAATTTTGTAGCATAGTTGGGAGATCTTGGGTTTTGAGATCCTGAGGGTTCATTTCTTGTGAATGAGTGGTGCCATTTTAACTAGATAAGCATTAACACATACACAGCTGAACATCGGTCATTCAGGACGACTAACGACTAACATGCCCATTAATGTGGTGAAGATTGTAAAGTTTTTTCTGCACTAAATGAGCTATAGAAACCATTCATTGATCTAAACATACATTCAATTATTTTCCATACAGCCAGTGACTATACACTCTACCCATTTTCCACCCAAAATTCTAAGGATTTTCAGAATCTTCTGTCTGTATACCTGGATGCTGTGTTTTTTCCATGTTTGAGACATCTTGATTTCTGGTAAGATCTCACATTTTGTCACCTGTACACAGACATGATGATGCAATCCAAAGAAATATTGACCCATTTCATTTGTGTGCTAATCCTATACAGGCAGGAAGGCTGGAGGTTAGAACATGAGAATCCCAGGGACCCTCAGACACCGTTAATCTTCAAAGGAGTTGTTTTTAATGAAATGAAGGGTGCATTTGTAAGTCCTTTTTGATTGTTTTGTTCACTTCTTTCAGTGCTGCTGCTTGGGGACATTTGAGCTTCAAAATTAAAATGTAAATGTTTGAAGTAGACTAGGTTTCAAAGTCATAAATGTTAAACTGCTGGTGAATGCAATAAAAGTGATTTAAGGATAGATTTGTAAAGCTAAGTTTATGGCATATCCTCCCTGGGGCCTCCTTCTTCTCACAGTGGTAATCACCATGTCATCCCAAGACTCAAATACACAGTTCTGTCACCAGTCTTGTGCTGTTCAGCATTTTTCTAAATGACTTGGATGAGAATGGAAGGTTCTTAGATTGGATGTTTTTTCCCCTCCACTTTGCCACTGAAGTTGGAAGTGATAGCTAGCACTGTGGAAGGAAGAATCAAAATTCAAAGTGATCTTGAAGAATGGAGTGCTTGGTCCAAACCACAAAATGTAATTCAAGAGAGATAAGTGTAAACTCCTGTGTTGAAGTTCCAAAAAGGGAGAAGGGGAGACCTGGTGTACTGTCCATATTAGTGGAGAGGGTATAGACCTAAATCCAGTTGTTAGTCCCTACAGTCAGTGGTAACTTGATATGTGAGTACTTATTCAGTTTCCAGTGATTCTATGGGTTTACAGTTGGGACTGACAGTTGGATATCAACTGTATGTGTTCTTGTTAATTGAAACATGGGCAGGTAGTGGGAAGCAACTGCTTAATGTATTCATTTTTAGACTGTTTAGGGAGCAACAGACAGACGCTGACAAACTGGAGCATGCCAAGAAGGTGGTGACTGGGACAATGGGATATTGGGATGCCAAGTCCTATGATGATTGAAAAAGCTGTGCATATTTAGCCAAGGGAAAAGAAAGGACACTCCTGTCAGCAAATACTTTAAGACCTATAATGCTGAAGATGGACTAGACTGTGCCTGTGGTACCAGACTTAGAACTAGTGTGTGTGGAAACAGCAGGGAAACAGGTTTTCACTTTATTTGCTGGTCTTGGCAGAACATTGGAAGAAAGGTCCTTCCAGAAAGAGCAACTTAGTAGTGGAGTCAATTGCATTAGGGATTGATGGGATCCCTGAGAACCCTGGATGTTTTCTGACATTTTCTGGAAAGTATTGCTAGCCATTCAGTACCATCAATCACATGTCATTTTTCCAGGTATTTTTGTTCTTACTAAAGCATTTCTTTTAAGACAGACAATGAGAGAGTATTCTCTCAGCACCTTCAAAACAACCTTCTCCCTGATCACACGTACGCAGTTGTGTCTGGTGGCCACCCCCTGAAGATCCCTGATCTTTCCTGGGAACAGCTGAAGGAGTTCCATGCCACACATTATCATCCCAGCAATGCACGGTATCAGACATGGGTTTGGAAAAGGGAGAGGCACAAGGCTGCTTGATCTGTCACTGCGGCCACAATTGGGGAGCAAAAGGACTATTTTCTCTAAGCAGTGATAGGGAACTCTGGCAGGTCTGGCCGATAGTTTTCTGGCTCTGGCAGCTGTGTGGACTTCCCAAAATGCTAAGAAATTTGGGGGCGGGGGCAGAAATAATCAAAATTCCAGTTCCTCAGATGCAAAGGAGCCTTTCTAGATCTAGGCCTTTTTATCTGCACCTTTTTCTTCTCTGATAGTAATCAACTTGCGTCCAATTACAGGTTTTTCACATATGGTAACTTCTCATTAGAGCATCACTTGAAACAAATTCACGAGGAAGCCCTGAGTAAATTCCAGAAAATTGAACCAAATACTGCTGTCCCACCGCAGAAGCTCTGGGAGAAGCCTGTGAGTATTTTCTTGGTTATATAAATGTCTTCTCTTTATTTTAGAAGTGCTTGAGGCAGTTTGCAAGATGTATAATTGGACATCAAGGGCATACTGAGGGTGTCTTATGGTTATCTATAGGCATTGACTGGAGAGAACACTGAGGTTCTCCTACACACCTTCCCACTTGGGAAGATGGGCGAAGTGGGATCTTGCAGTTGTCTCTGATAGCAACAGTTTCTCCTTCTCCCCCTCTTTCTGTTTATTTATATCCCACCTTTTCTGCAGTTTGAGACTTAAGGCAGCTGACAGCAATTTTTAAAAGATAATTAAGAACATAAACCATAAATAACCAGAAGTTCAGACATACAAAAAGTTCACTTGAAAATATCCTGCATTTTTGTTTTTTTGTTTCTTTGGGTGAAAAGGAATGTATAAATTAATTAAATAATGAAATCAATATTGTTGGGAGAGTGCAAGGGCCTAAATTCCCTAAAGGCACTAGATCCTATCTGCTCTTGGAAGCTAAGTAGGGTCATTCCTGGTTAATACTTGGATGGGACACTGCCAAGGAATACCAGGTGCTGCAGGCTGTATTTCAGAGGAGGGAACTGGCAAAACCATCTCTGGGCATTCCTTGTCTAAGAAAACTGTATGAAATTCATGGGGTCACCATAAATCAACAGGCAATTTGAAGGTGCATGGACGCTCACAGGGAGAGCGCAGCTCTTTTTTCCATGTTAGTCTTTGGATTCTTTTTCACAGAGAGAACACCATGTGACATGTGGTACAGACTCATTTGCTACAGACCCTAAGAAGCAGACAATGGTCAGCGTCAGCTACCTCTTGGCGGAGTAAGTGGACTAGAATACGAAGATTTTTTTTTTTAGACAAAAGGAAAGTAAAATAATATTTGTAATTTCTGGCTGGGAACATCTCCTGTTATGAAGGCCTTTGAAATACGCTGTGCTTTGTTGTTGTCCTGGTTTTCCCTGTGTACAGTGTATCTAAACCCCCTGCTCAACTACAGCCATCAAAAGTTTGAAAGGGCTGGTTGGGGACTGTGTGGTGATACTTGGCCTTGTCTGGAGTCCTTTCTCATCACTTTTAACAAGCTTTTGCTGGGGAAGGGAAGTGGTGATTTTATTTCCAAGTCTCTAACAGGCTAATGTGCATTGTGGCCTTGCTTATGGGATGGTGATGGTAATAGTTCTGCTTTGGCTTGGTGCTTCATATGAACACTGAGCAGAATGGCAGTAGGGTGTCGATCAAAGACATGGATAGCAATGACAAAGTTTGGTTATAATCTCATCAGAGTATAGATTGTGCTGTATTCCAGAGTGCTATTTGAAACTTTTCTTTATGTGTCTGTGTATTTTGTTTTGTTTTTTAAGCATTACAGATACTTTTGAAACATTCACACTCAACTTGTTGTCTTCTCTCTTGGTTGGTGGCCCTAATTCTCCCTTTTATAAAGCTTTAATTGAGGCTGGACTGGGAACAGATTTTTCACCTGATGTTGGGTAAGTGTGCTGCCCAACATGCTATCAGAACTCCTTCTACAGCCTGAATTTATTTGATCATTGTTCAGTCACTTAGGCTGGGCATTTAAAATAGAAGCAAACTTCACCTGGGGCCTCATTCAACCTTATTGGGCCTGAAATAAATAGAGAATTTTGAGATGGGGTACCAACACAGAAGGAATAAAATAATAGGTCACGGCCTAATGGGAGGCTTCGCTGTGACTAATAGGTAGATTGTCTGCTTCACCTTGAGCTGTTGTATGAAATGTGCCCAAAAATGTCTCTTGGTGAGAGTTTTGAACTTTTTTTTAAGACTACAATCCACAGTCTTGCAGTCAGCAAGAATACACTTTTGGACTGTAACTGACGGAATCCCATTGTGCTGGAGGATTCTGGGTGTTGTTTGCTTTAAAAAAAAAACTTTTTCCAAGCTCTGTTTCCTAGCAAACCCCATTCTTTCTAAGGTAGTGGGGATCTGAACAGGAGAGTCTTTTCTCATGAGTGGAAAATTTTGCGTCAGTGGGAACCCTGATAGACTTATTCAGGCCTTCTCCTTAAATACAGAATGGAGCCTTTTGGGACATTGTATGTGCTGAGCCTGTTAACCCTCATGTGAGCAGGTTGAACATCCCCAAAAGGCATGCCTTCATTTTCTGTATTTGCCCTTGGCCTCAGTAGATGCTGCCTGGGCATTGCTGTTCCTGTTGAAGTTGATTTTGTCATCAAATAGTTCTGATACACAATTTCATCCTTTTCCTCTGCCTCCCTGTCCTGAGATATCATTACATCAGGAGCCAGCTTCCTGAGACCTAAAGCTGAGTGCAGAATTTGGAAAAGTTCCTTTTGAGTACTACAGCTCCTAGAAATCCACACATATATACACTGAGGTGCTGCAAAAGGAGCTTTTCCAAGCTTTCAGTAGAAGCACTTTTGTTCATATTCCTTTCTCTCTTTGTTGTAGGTTTAATGGCTCGACGCGAGAAGCTTATTTTAGTGTTGGCCTTCAAGGGATTTCTGAAGAAAACATTAACACCGTGAAGGAAATTATTGCCAGAACTGTCGATGAAGTTATTAAGTGAGTAATGTCTGTGATTTCCCCCTCCTTCCCCCAGTCACAAACTCTCATTGCTTGTTTTAAACTTTTGGAGAATGCACTAGATATGGCTTACGTGGTTCTGAACAAGGAACCCTATGGCTATGTTCAATTGTTGTTGTGTGCCTTCAGGTTGATTTTGACTTACAGCAACCCTAAGGTGAACCTGTCATGGGGATTTCTTGGCAGAATCTGTTCAGAGAGGGTTTTCCCATGCCTTGTTTTATCTCTGAAGCTGAGGGAGTGTGACTTGCCCGGGATCACTTAGTGGGTTTCCCTGTGTCCTAGACTATCACTCAGAGCACTATACTGTGCTAGCTTTTGTTCAGCTGTTGAATTAAACTATTGCTAACATGATGTTTGAATGCAGCTTATAACTTGATTGACTTTGGGTTATTGTATTTGTTTTAAAGATCACACTTTGATTCAATAATCTTCATGGTAATTCAGGTGCATTTAATGTAATATTAGATAATATAATATAGTATATATTAAATCTCCCTCATCCTCCACAGTGAATGCCCCTGGGAACATAAGCAACTAATAGCAAAACTACTGCTTGAAATGGTAACATGTCTTTTTTTTCTACAATGAGAAAAGCACCCTTCTTCCTCCCACAGTACACATACACACACACATACATACCGTATTAAATGAAAATTCTTTAAATTCTTTCCTGGCCTCAAAAGTAACTGCATTTTTTACACATTCTCTCCATGGACAAGCCCCCTCCCACCACTCCTGGTCATGTTTGATTTCTACACTAGAGACAGAATCTTGTGGGTACATATGACATATGTAGTAGTAATAGTCCTCATTCTTCAGATTTCCTGTGGAAGGAGAAGGGAATAGCAGAGGGAAGAGAAGGTATCTGGCTTCAAGCTGCCAGTTTCTCTGCTGTATGGCTTCCACGGGGCAGGGAAGAGAATCCTCAGAGTGAAAGTGATCTTGGGGGGTGGCTTGAACAATTGTCTGTGCCACAGGACAGATGGTTGTCCAGGCCACTCTTTCCAGAGCACATTTGCTAAGAGGAAGCCTCTACCACAGGCCTCACCCAGAAGCTATGAATTGGAAAAATAGATAACTGAGCATCAGCCTTCTCTCTTGGCACCATACCTGTTCCCCGCAGACTATTTTCATTTTGTCAGTGTGGCTTCCGTCACTGCTGTACTCTCCTCCCAAGCTTCTTCCAACCTAGTTACATGACTGTCAGAGGGATAAGATCCTAGCCCTTGACATCAAACCATTTATTCAATCAATTCAAGTGGATTCATTGTTTGTTTCAGTGATCTCAGAGCAGAATGTAATGTTTCTATTTTTTGTTTCTCAAGGAATGGTTTTGAGGAAGAAAGGATTGAAGCATTGCTGCACAAAATTGAAATCCAGTTGAAGCATCAGTCAACTAGTTTTGGGCTTGCCTTAACTTCAGTAAGTATTCCTTCTTCTGTTATGTCTTATTTATGACCCTTTTTTCCTTAAGAGTTATGGTCAGCCTTCTCTAATGTAATTCCTTCTAGATGTTTCCATCATAACTAGGATGGTATTCCATTCCACAGTCACGGTGCCACAACCAAAAAGGCCCTGACTATCATAGCCATTTGGCTAAATTCCAAGGTCTGCCTTGTGGGATGATCTTAACTGCAAACTGGAACTATTCTGGTGGTTTTTCTTGTACAAGGAAGGATGCAGAATAAGAACATACATCCAGATTGACATCCAGTTAGTTTTTAGAGTTAATGTTACGTATTCAGGACCATCATATGACAGACACCATCGTAGGTTAATTTTAAAAAGAAAAACTAAATTTATAAGAGTGTTTTGTCTACTGCTCTTGTTCATTTTGTATTGTTTTGGCAGTTTTCCTTTTTTTATTCACGTATTTATACTTCTTTGTTTTATGAACTATGCAGGCTTTGGAGCAGTAGGGTAGAACTTTAAATACATAAACTGTGATGTGTTATGCCACTTTCACATGGAATGGATGTGTATTCTTCTCTCCTTGCTCTTGTTCCTAAAGTATATCGCCTCCTGCTGGAACCATGAAGGGGATCCTGTGGATCTTTTGAAGATTGCTGAGAAAGTGGCTCAGTTCAGACGGTGCCTCAAGGAGGATCCCCAGTTCCTTCAGAAGAAAGTAAAGCAGTACTTCAAGGTAAGACACAGTTATGAGATGAGCCTATCCCTGGCTGGTTCTGTGAACATCCGAATTAAGGAACTGTGTGTACAATTCAGGCCAAAGTTCCAAAGATTCATCTCTGGCAGTTATTGCCACAGGCCCATGGTGGATCAAGAGGCAATAAATAAATGCCTGAAATAATTAAATAAAAACCTCACAAGTCAAGGTGTAAGAGAAACCTTACAGTTTCAGGCTTATCCTTCAGAACTTGTCATTGGTCATTGTCAGTCAGTTGCAGATGCCATGAGTGTCAACAAGAGTAAGACCCTGTTTTTTCTTTACTGTATGGGAGAGATCAGCATGGGTCTGGGCATGACTTCCTGCCCGGATTATCATCTGTGTTTGCCAAGAGGCAAGGGAAAGAGGCTTGCAGCTGTTTTTTTTTATTATTATTATTTAGAGAAACTTGCTGTAGCATGCATTATTTAGTCTTGGCTTTCTCCTTTTGCTATTCCTGTGACACTGGAACTAACCATAGCCCTGCTCTTTCCTAGCCTCTTAAGATGGAGCTGCTTCTCATTGCTCTGTTGCCCTGTGGTCCCTGGGCCATTACAAGGAAAGTTGCCCTTTGGGCTTGTCTTCTGGGATCTTCTAAATTCTCCTACTGCCATTAGGTGTAGCAGGGGATTCTGTCCCAATGACAGTGTTTAAATAAGGCTCACCTACTTAGTCCATCCAGCTTCTCTGTATGGAATGGGAGGGAAGGTGCCATTTTGTTTTCTGCCCCATAGAATAAGAATGTGTTTGGCTATCCCTGCTCATGGTATTTCCTTGTTTGCCTTTATTTGCTGTCTAGTTGTAAATACACACGTACACACAAACACTAAACATGGGACTATCACAATAGCATACAGCATAATTTTCCTGGAAAGCAGCAGTTACTTTATTACTTCTGTACTTATGTAATTTATGAGTTAATTTGTACCAATAGTTGAGCAGGATTGAAAGAGAAATCCTCTTCACTTTGATTGATCTCTTCCTCCTTTCACATGACTCCGGGCAAAAGGATAACCCCCATCGACTGACGTTGTCAATGAGTCCGGACATGGATTTCTATGACAAACAAAGGACAATGGAAGAAGCAAAGCTGAAAAAGAAGGTTGAGGCTCTTTCTGAAACAGAGAAGAAGCAAACTTATGAAAAAGGTTAGTATGTCCTGTGTGCTCCAGCTCTTTCTTTTCATTGGAAAAATGAGCCTTCCTTAATCTGATAATTTCCTGTTTTGTTGGATAACAACTCTTGTGATTCTTGGCCAGCAAGACTGTGCTGGCTAGGAGAGATAGAACTTTTGTTGTATGGGTTTTCTGAGTCTGAGAGTGTGTGATGCGTCCAGGGTCACCCAGTGAGTTTTCATGGCTGAGCAAGGAACTGAACCCTGGTCTCCAGAAATGTAATTCAACGCTCAAACTGCTACACTGTGCTGGCGCTCACAGAGATGGGATGTGTTTCCCAGGACAGGCAGGCACTGGATTATGGGAGAGTAGTGGAGAGATTTCTGTGACAGATTCTCAAGAGGTTCTTAGGCAGACAAGATGGTTTAGAGGGGGAAGAAGTCACTAATGGTAAAGGTTGGCAGGCTACCTTCTATGTCCGTTCTCTGTATTTTATGGAGGAATTTAGAAATCAAACCTAGGGCAGGTGGGAATACACATGATAAATAGCTGTTAGGGAAATACTTCACCAAGTGATGGGTTTGACATCAGAAGATCTTTGTCTGAACTGTGTTCCCGGTTTCCCTGCCAAGGGACTTGACTGATGTTGTCTGCTTCCATCTGAACTGCTGAGTAATGTTCTGTTTTGTCTGCTAGGTTTGGAGCTGCTGGATCTGCAGAGCAAGCAGGAAGACACATCTTGCCTTCCAGCTTTGAAAGTTTCAGACATTGAGCCTAGGATTCCATTCACTGAGCTGGAGATGGCTCTTACAGGTTAGCCCAAATAAAAGTCTTGGGTGGTGGCAGTTGGCAGGAATAAAACTTTGGAGTTCAGGGTTTTTTTTTAAATTAATTTATTTCTTCTTTTAAATATATAGATATAATGGATGTAGTATAACAAGAAAAAGAATAAGACATAATCTGAAGTCTTCCTTTTATCTCACCCACCCACCCTCCCCTTTTCTAGTCATCCAGTTTTACAAATTGGAGTTCAGTTAAATGGAAAATGAGCAGTAAGGTTCCTCAAAGTGGTAAACTCTATAAATGTGTTGATCTGCAGTTTCTATCCACAGCCATGCTGTTATAGACGTGTTGAATGTGTGGTGAGACTTGTATCAGATTAATGGCTTTTTCTTAAGGGTTTGGGCTGTTGAGACCACACTCAGTTTATACCACACAGAATGAGAGTGGCAACAAAATAGTATAATATCTAGGGATTTAGGATGTCAGTCCATGCCTTTTCCAGGGTATCTCATTCCATTCTCTTTTCCCTTCTTTAATTTAATTCCATCCCACCCCAAAATAGCCCCTTTGCTGTAAACCACTTTGAGTATCGAACTGGGAAAAGGATGAGATAGAAATACCATCATCGTCATCTTAGTGTGTACACAAAATGCTTGGGCTAAAATGATACTTCCCAGTGTTCTTTGCATTGAGAAAGTTCTGTAGGTCAGGCTGTCTGGCCTAATGAAAATCTACAGAAGAATCCTTTTTTTGTACCCTTACATATCAGCTGCTGCTCAGTTTGTGGGGAAGGGAGAAGAGGCAGGAATAGCTTGGGGTAGGTTTGAACTTGCAAATGACCCAAAGGGATTTGTTGTTGTTTTTCTTTTGATGGTATTATGTTTGGTATGTCTGAATTTGTTCAGGTTTGTTTCTAAACACCTTCCTGCTCTTTCTGACGTTATAATGTTTTTTTCTTGCTTGTTCATAGCAGAAGATGTCCCTGTCCAGTACTGTGCTCAGCCCACAAATGGCATGGTGTATTTCAGAGCTATTTCCAGCCTAAACACCCTCCCAGAGGAACTCAGGCCTTATGTTCCACTTTTTTGCAATGTCATTACCAAGTAAGAAAATTGTATGCTTCAGGCTGTTGTGTTGAAGTTGAATCCTTACCAGAAACTGCTGTTGTTGTTTTTTTCCTTGTCATGGTTTATTTTTGGATCTAATTTGGTCTGCTTTAGTTTTAGAAAAGAGTTGGATTCCACATTGTTAACTTTCTTTGTTAACTGCACCCTGGTGGTTCAGTGGTTAAATGGTGGTACTGCAGTCACAGTGTTGTGTGTTCAGTCCTGCAGGGCTCCAGGTTGACTCAGCTTTCCATCCTTCTGTAGGTCAGTAAAATGAGTACCCAGCTTGTTGGGGGCAATTAGCTAACACATTGTAAACTGCTTAGAGAGTGCTTAGATGATAAGCAGTATAGAAATGCACATGCTACTGCTATCTCTTTCTTTCATTGTATGAAATCTAGTATTGCAAGGGAGGGATAGAGAGAAACGATGATATTTTCCTGAGGGTGTATATTCAGTTTTTCCAGCGGGAAAAAGAAACCTGGAACCTTGGAGGAGTGTTGTGGAGGGGAGAGCAGACAGATTAAGTATTTTCTGGATTGTCTTGAAAGCATTTTGCTTGTTCCAATATTTTACTCACTGAAAATTCACTAAAATGGGGAATACGAAGATCTATATGTAAGAGAGTCTGGAGAATGAGAGAATGTTCATTCTTGTGCATACTGTAAACATATAAAGTACTCAGATCCATAGTACATTTCTGGACCAGATGGCTGCTGCCATCTTCATGAGAAGAGAATACAGAAGGCCCTTCGTGATTTGTGAGGATAATATACTATAAAAGAGTTCATTATTTTCAATGTGGAATTATCCTTTAGAATCCAAATCTGCTGCTAGCCTAGTCATAAAAACTGTGTCTGCACTGAGACTGCTTTTTTCCTAATTAGATACATATGCTTTGGTAGCGTAAGTGCTGCAGTTTGGAGCTGTCTCTTTAGTCACATGTATATTCACCATTTCTAGTTTGCAATTTCATAACTAGTACGTTTTTGTGTGCAAAGTTCCAAATGAAGCATTTTATGTTCCTGAAGCTGTAAAATAAGCTCAGAAAATCAAAACAGTATATATCTCACATTTTCTCCAAATTTCCTAAATCCATATAGCTCAGTGCATGCCTGAATACACAGGCAGAAGCTCTCATGGGCTAGGGTCCCACAGGCTTGGCTCCTGTGTTGATTTGACATCTCTTTGCCCAGTGTTACTAGAACATATATCCCTTCCTTGACCAGTTTTCTGAGAACTGCAGAAGATGAGGCAAGGCTGGACCAAGACAGGTTGACTGCCTGAGATAAAGAACAAGATGGCGCCTTGTTCCCTTCCATGTAGAGAAACTGACTGGACTGTCTGTTAAGTCCTTCTTTAACAGCAGTGATGGGAGAATGTCCTCCCAGTTACACCTCAAGATAGTATGCTGGCTTAAACTGACGGGACAGGGCATGTTGGCACATATAGCTCTCTCTACCACTGCTGCCTCCCAGCATTTGTGTGCTGCCCTGACGCAGGATGTGCGTGTGCATGGGCATGTATAAGCTTTTCTTGTTTCAGCAGATGACTGCTTTCAGTTGTCCAGAATCTTCCCTTTTCATTTTGACCTTATTTAGGCATTCCTTACCAGGTTTGAATCCACATGCAAAGAAGGTAGTATTGCCTCTGGATCAGGACCCTGAATTGGAACACCGATTTTCTTGTGTCTTTACTCCCCTGGAGCCTCTGCACATGAACAGAAAATTCTCCGGCTTTGTCCCATTCAGTATAGAGGGATGTAGGAGTTGGCCCTCATTGCTTGTTGAGTAAGGCTTTGTCTGGCAAGACTTCATTGCAGAATAAACATGAGAAATCCATTTGTACTCTTTGAGTGATCTGTAGCTCACAGAGAATTTTCTAAGAAAAGTGCCTGCTTTACAGGGTGCTAGGATGGGGGAGAACTTTTGCTGTGTTGACTGAATTAGGAAGGCTTTGACCTTAGAGGACAAACATTACCTTGGAAAGCAGGACTCCAGTTTGCCTCCAGGGATCCTCTCTTTCAGCAAGCAGCTAGAAACTCAGTTAATGTATGTGGGCAAAGCAAGTGGAGCACAATTAAGCATAAAGAGGAGGGACTTAATTTGTGTCGGGGCTTTGTAGATGAAGAGACGATGCAACCTGCAGAAGAACCCAGTTTACCTCCCTCCCTCTCTGCTTCTTTCAGGATGGGATGTGGAGCTCTGAGCTATAGAGAACAGGCTCAAGAAATAGAGCTGAAGACTGGTGGCCTTTCTGTTGGCCCACATATCACAGGAGATGACTCCCATTTGGACATATATGAACAAGTGAGTTGATCTTTCAGCGCCTGGCTCCAAATTTGTTTTAGCGTTGGAAATGTGTTGACTTCCTTTGCTACAGGCCTGATGCAGCCTTATTTAAGGATTTAGTTATAAATGTTTCATTTGATGACCACTTGCATGCATGCTTCTAACATGACAAACATGAATATCATCTTATGTAAGGTCTTGTTACAGTTTTATTGTGTAAGAGTGACTCAAATGAGTTGCTTATCAGGAGGTCCTTCAGTGGAATCTTCCCCCTGCCTTGAATTCAAGTAGGCAAACCTTGTTCTCTTAGGCTTCCTCTTCTCGGTGCATCCTCTGTATTAATAGACATAATAAATGACAGACTTAACAGGGCTATTGTAAGGACTGAGGTAAAGCAGGGACATGATCAATATAGAAAATGGAAGTGCACCATCCATATTGGTGTTACTAGGATGCGGGAATGGGCAGCCTGTGGCCTGGCAGTGTAGCCCCAGCCATCAGCCCAACTCGCTATAGCCACCCCTGCTATAGTGTGGGAGGTGTCACTATATTAGTTAGGACAAAGAGACAGAACATAGTATCCAGTTGTCGGTAGTATTTAAACTCAAAGGTTTTGAGAACATCCAGGGAGGGACTCTTGAGATGCTTGGATTAAGTATATGAAGATAGTATAAAAAGCTTGCCTTAAAAAAGCCATTTGAGCTCCTTAAATAAGTTATCATACGAAATGAAAAATGCTTAAAACAGAGATGCTGTTTATGGATCTGAAAGGAAAAAACTGGTTGAGTAAATGAATCTTCATTCAGCTTTGAACTTCTAAACTTTTCAGGCCATCTTGAGTCAGGAGCCATGTAGTGGTCCTAGTGATGTACCAGAGTGGGTTCTCAAATCATAATATAACTGCTGATGTGTCAAAGTGATCCCTCCTGGTTTGTATTTCAAATTTCAAGGAGAATGATCAGAAAACCTAAATGGGTGAAGCATGCTTTTTGGAGGGCCTCAGAGGAAGTCCAGCAAGTTCTTGACTACTGTCCCCAAGCAAAAAAGAGAGTACCCTTTCCATGCTGAGAAGGCTCAGTGACACTTAGGGAAGGCCTTTCTCTCCTTGTAGGGTAATGAACCTACCCACCCCTCTTGCACTTCTTAGCCTTTGTCAGTCTCACTCTGCTTCTTTTGGCTTATTCTGCAAAAAAAAAGTGGCCTGACTCAAAATGAAGTAAGTGTTGTGTCCCAGCTATCCATTAGGGAGTCTGGACACAGCCTCAGTGGCAGATAGCACCAGTGGACAAGATTTTAGGTGCAAGACTAAGGCCCCTGAACAAGCTTGGCATCTTCTGAGGTTTTAGAATCAGATTTTAGAAAAGGCCACTCACCTCTAGCAACTCCGCAGTTTGTTGATTTATATTTATTAAAAACCTATATTTTGCCATATTTCCAAAGATCTCAGGCGGCTTGCAATAGAATCAATTTAAAACAATAAATAACATGAATAGTTTGAGAAAGCTAAAAATGTATTAAAGCATTCATCACTTTAAAAAGACAATCAATTAAAAACCTGTTAAAGCAATTTTAAATAGTGCAGCCATAGCACACAGCCTGAGTGAAGTCAGTTGGGCACAAAAGCTTTGATAAAAATTCTAGTTCTGATTTGGTGTCAGAAATGATACCAAGACTGATGCCTGTTGGGCCTCCAAGGGAACGCATTCCAAAACAGGGTGCCACTGTAGAGAAGGCCCTGTCCCATGCCTTCCCACAACATCTTTCCCCTACTGGTGAGATACATAGCTGCAGCAGTGTGCCTGGCAGGAGTTGCTGGAGCAGTGGACCTCAAGGACCACTAAACTCACAATTTTGTACCCCACTGACCACTAACATGATTTTTTTTAAAAAGGTACAAACATCTATAAAATAATGGTCATAAAAGTTCCATTTTATTAATATGAAATGCACTTGTTTAATTACAAGATTATTAAAGCTTGTTTAATTATAACAAAATTGTTAGTGTGATATTTGTTGCTGCGGGGGGGGGAGGACAGCAAGGGGGCAATCTGGTTCTCCTTGCTGTACATCTCCTTGCTGTGAGAGCAATCCCACTTGGCACAAGTGAGAGAGGACAGCGAAGAGAACCAGATGGCCCCCCTCTCTGTCCTTCTCCCTGCTGTTGGAACGATCACGTCCGGCAGCAGAGAAGGACAGCGGGGCAGGAGGCGATCTGGTCCTCCTTGCTGTCCACCTCCTCACTGCAGGAGCAATCCCGTCTGGAGCGGATGGGAGAGTTGGGGGGGTGATCTTGTCCCCCTCGTGGGCCGCAGACCACCAAAATTTTCTTGTGGACCATTAGTGGTCCATGGAGCACTGGTTGGCAGGCACTGTTCTGGAGGAATGATACAAGTGCCAGACTTCAGGATGGAGAGTTGTTCCTTTAAGTCTCCCTACAGTGTGGAAGGGTATGGCACCCCGAGACAGTAGTCCTTGTACGACAGTGTAAGAAGCCTCATTTCAGCTTCAGCCATTGCCAGAGCAAGGTGCACACTGGGAGCTAACCATAATACCGCCCTGTCTATCTCCCAGCTATCTTGAACTCAGCAATCAAATGTTTTAAGCTAGGAGAGTTTGCATGTTGATACTGACCCCCTGTTCAAAACTTCTCACCATCTTCGGTTGTAACCCAGCTGATCCTGTACTCTGTGCCGGGCTCTGGGAATAAATCAGGTTGGCTCAATCCAGTTTCTCCCCACCTTTCCAGTTCCTTTTCTCTTTAATAAGGTCTGAAGAATGTGGTGGGCATTGCAGAATATGCTTTTGTCCTGACAGAAGCATAAGATCCCTAAAGTGGTGATTGTTTGTATACTGAGGATTGCAGTGAAGGAATGTTTGTATTGATGATTCAGCTACTTCTATAAAATGTCCTGAAAACCTTCTATAATAAACTCCATTAAAATAGCTTGGAAGGACAAAAGAACAAAACCTGTACAGCAGGTATTTCCAGCATAGGACCCTAGCTGGTGAGGGATTTATTTTTCCATAAGGATATAAAAGTTGCTGATAGCAGTGCAGTTTTTAATCTGTGGTTTTGTAAATAAGGTTTCATTTTCTCAGATGGATTTTTCCCCCAGTTAGGGGAAGAAGGTGTCTTTGGATGGATATTGTCAGCTTCTTTTAAAAAATAATCAGCGAACGCATACATGATGATTTCTTTGGGCATCTTTTGTCTGTTCAGTCAGTAACCTGGTCTCTTCTGTTCCCCTTATTAGGGTGTGCTCTTCTTTTCTCTGTGCCTGGACAGAAATCTGCCTGACATGATGCACATTTGGAGTGAAATATTCAACAAGTAAGACCCATTTTGAAGAGGAATTCCTTCTTTTGTGGTAGATACTTGCTTTCTGAATTGAGCGTGGCTTGCTGCTTTGTACAAGTGACAAAAGCCTGAGGACATTAAAAAGAGAATTGCATTCCTCTGAATAGTAAACCTATGTATTATTTTGTTGATAAAATGACTGATCTTTTGCCTTACCCCCTCCCATGTTCTTCTGGCAGTCCCCATTTTGAAGATGAGGAGCACTTCAAAGTCCTGGTGAAGATGACAGCTCAAGAGCTGTCAAATGGAGTCCCCGATTCTGGACACCTGTATGCTTCAATTAGAGCAAGCAGAACTCTGACACCCGCAGGAGAATTGCACGAAATGTTCAGTGGCATGGAGCAGGTGAAAGAAAGGAAAGGGGCTTCAGAGTTATCATCCTGATCACATGCAGTTTCATGTGATTTTGGAAGCAAAGCAGGGTTGAGTTTGGTTAGGAGGTTATCAGGAAGTAACAGGGATCTCCAGGGATCTCAGGATAAGAAGAAGTCCTTCCTGAAGCCCTAGAGAGCCTTTGCCAGTAGACAGTGCCTTGCTTGCTGAACCACTGGCCTGACTCACTATATAAAGCAGGTCCCTGTGTTCCTATGTAGAGTTTGGAGAAATGACTTTTTTAAAAAAAGTTAAAACTCAAGAATCCCCAGCCATCATTGTCACTGACCATGCTGGCTGAGGTATGTACTCCAAAATTTTCCATACTCTGGACTTGCTAATCCGGTTAGGGGAAGAGGAAACATGATTTGGATACATCTTCACACCCTCAGACACCCTGTACTTGCAGAGTCTGAAAAATGTAGTGCTGTGAATAGCACAAAAGCAGACATTTTCAACAAATGAAAACCAGGGCAGATCATTTATCATTGCTGATATTATGTGTTAAGAAACAATTCAAAATGTACCCAGTTCTTGACAAACTTCCATGGACAGTGTAGCAAGCTTCTTTCTCTGTCTCAGTCTTCCAACTAGTCACGGTTGCCTACTTTCTAAGTTGTAGGGATGCCCTAGAACTGTTTCTACACAGAAACTGAGCCATTGCCACTGATGGGGCTCCCACCACCCTAACAATCATCATGTGGAACAAAAAAGACCTTCTTTCTTGGTAGAGCTGCTGTGTGCTCACCAAGGGCTGCCTGGAGCCCATTTCTGCTGAGAAACAAAACACACAGGCCCTGCATTCTCTGGCTGAATTTCTGTGAGGGTGGTATGCATGTGGAATTGTTGCCTTTGCATGTGGATGTCCCTTCTCAGGCACTGTGGGGGGTTGGTATTCCCTTCCTCTCTCTGAAGCTTCCAAAGATACCCCTTCTGCAACTTACTTTAAAACCACTCTGTGCTTCACAGCAAGCAGCAGTTCAGGGGGGTGTCTGGCTACCCCTCATAGCTAGACACACAATGATGTCATGGGGAACCTCTGAGGGTCTCAGCACATCTGTAATCATCTCCTATTTGAGTGGGGTTTCCAGATAATCCCATAGCAGCAAGTAAAAGTATAATTTTCAAATACCAGCAATTGTATTTGGATGAATGAAGTTGATGTTTGTACTTGAGTTTTTTAAGATGTCATATCTACATGTGTTTTATGGTGTGTCTCTCCTTCACCTCTCCCTCTATTCAGGTGAAATTGATGAAGCGAATTGCAGAAATGTCTGACATCAAACCTGTACTCCGCAAATTGCCACGCATCAAGAAATACCTCTTAAATAGTGATAACATGCGGTGAGAATGCATTGGTTTTCTCATGCGATGTTCTGGACTTTGAATGAAGTCCGGTGCCAATGGTCCTTCCACAGATTTAGAATGCAGGCTCTGCCACAGCAGTACTTCTTCAATCATTGCCAGAAGTTTCTGGCCTTAATGTTTTCATGAGGGTTTATCTCAAAATATTAAAAAAGAAGCAACAATGATATAATTTTCAAATAAAGCCAGTGAACTGAAAGCATTTGGATTGCCATTTTTAACATCCCAGAATGAAGGAAATAGGACTTCTGGCCGTTTCTCAGGGGTATATTTTAGGCCCCTGTTTTGGCCTTGGGAACTGTAATGCAGGGGCTGGTAATTGTGGCTGTTGTAGAATCAAGCTAGATCATTTAGCCTGCATGTAGGAGAGGTGCTTCCAAACGTATGATAGCTGATTGTCCTAGTACATTCTCTTCCTCACCTCTGCATGTTGCAGGGAACATTGCTTTGTTTTGTGACTGATTGTTGAAAGGTAAACACAGCCTTAATTTGCAAGTGTGACTGCAGACGTTTGCATTTCTGAGAAAATCCCATGGCAGGAGGAAAAATGAGTTAATTGGAGGGTATATGCAACATTTAATTTGACCCTCAACTGACCAGCCAAAAATTAAAATAGGTAATTACCCACTGCACCCTACAGGTCTTTCCTGAAGGAAAGGACAATTTAGATAGATAGATTAATGCAGTTTGTAGGGGGAGTATTTTTTGCAAGGAAAAAATTATGTTTTGGGGGACAGGACATCAGAGAATGGGGAGGCCCCCTCTGGGGTCTGGCCATATGTTATGGGGAGGCACATGCATCCCATGGACTGTGATTTCTGATGAGAAGAACAATTTATTACTTCAAAATGTCTCCTTTTAGTTTTCAGATGGATGTCTCTTGTTTTTGCATAGATGTTCAGTGAATGCCACACCCCAGCAGATGCCCAGTGCTGCAAAAGCAGTAGAAAAATTTATAAAAGGCATTGCCAAGAGTAAAAAGGAACGGAAGCCCATCCGTCCACATGTGATTGAGGTAAAGGAGAAAGTTCAATTTTTATATAGATATAGATATAGATATAAATATAGATATATTAAAGCTGATAGTTTATGCTAGCTTATTTGAATGCAAATCAAAAACACAGATTGTCAAATGAAGGCTTATTTCTTCTATATAGATAAATGAGAGTGGTTGTCTGCCTATGTCTATTGTAGCTCCCATCCTGTGAAGCTCAGACATTTGAAACATGGCACACGCAGTAAGGGGCCCCTATGAGTATGCACCATGTTTTATAAAAAAATAATAATTAAGATTAATTTAAATCTATCTGTATCCTTTTGTACCATTTTCATTCGTGAGAGGAGGAGTGGGAATCCTGCTTCCCTCCTGATGCTGTTGGACTGCAAGTCCCAACTACCCTGGTTGGCATCACCAGTGGGCCAGAATGCAGCAAATTCCAGTCCAGTAGCTTCTGGAGGCTGCATGATTCTCCCCTATATACTGTAGGGTAGCCTTTCCTAATCATTAGAAAAAGTGTTGCAGTTGGGTCTGACATACTCCTTTCTCATTAGAGCTTCTGGTCAGCTCATGGTGGGCTGGAGGCAAAGTAGATAACATGGTTTGCCAAGTGCAAGCACTGCTTCCTTCCGCAGGGCTCCTGAGCTCTTGGACTGAGAGAGCAAGATGGTTCTGCCTCCTATTAATGGATGGGAAAGTGCATAAGGAGAGGCAAAGGCAGAGCAAACACTGGCATGAAGAGAGAGAAAAGCCACGGAGGAACGGTGGGAGGCAAGAGAGAAGGGAAAGAGGAGTCCCAGACTTTCCACCTTGCTTTTGTATTGGCTGTTGTCATTGCCTACATTGTGATCTTGTTTGTCTTATGGGGTGTGGAGGCAGTGATATCCCCTGCATTATAATTTGGTGTAGATCTTTTGAGACATCACTCTAATGTAAGTCTTAACAAAATACTGGGGATGTGGTTGGAGAAGAAATGGAAAAGAAAGCAGCACAGATTGTTCATTGGAAGCCTGACTGGCTCTATGATGTATAAACAAAATTTTGTGTTTCTAGAAACCTTCAGATCCTAAAACTGCTGGCAGTGAAGCTCTTGCTTCCTCCCAGATGACCAGGAAGCTAATTACGGTGAGTCTGGATTATTATCTGGTTTTGACCCTAGTTGTTTTTTCCCATTCCTCCTCAGGGATAGACCCTTTGACTTGAGCCTTATTGGGGTGAGAGCTTAAAGTCTTTCTCTTGAACATTTGCAGTGTGTGCGTGTGGAGGGATTGAGGGGATTTAGTCTGCCTCTCTACAGTTCATGAATCCTTGAATGGCACCATAGCCTAAAACTTCTTTTCTGTTGTATACTGTTCTTTTTTAGAAAAATTGAGTAACACACTAGGATTTTTTTTTATTTAATTTTACAAGGGAAATCCCATTCTTTTTATAATTACTGCCTGTAGGAACATTTTTTTAAAAAATTATCATTATAAAGTTGGTTCCCACAGCATTGTGTACTCTAGGTATTTTGGACTGAAAATCTGATCTACTCCAACAAGTGTAGCTGATGGTTAGGAATGATAGGGAGTTGTAGTCAAAACCATTTGAGGCACATTGGGAAAGGTTGTTACAAAGTACCTGAACATGCTGTAGCCTGTACAGTTAAAAAATAAAAACAATCTGTCAGTCTCAGGAGAAAATAAGTTCACATCAGGAAGGAACAGAAAGGGAAGCAAGTTGAGAGTTGGATCAGTGAGCATAAGGAAAAGTGAAAAAAAAATGTCTCAAGGAAATGACAGAAAGCAAAAAAAAATACTAGGGAGATGAAAGGATCTGCTTTTATAAATTGTGGATATATGTGCATAATCTTGGGAACTTCTTTATCCATTGGACTGAAGCAAAAGTGTTTTTGTCTTATATGGCTACCTGCTTCTGATGCGTTTTTTGTAGGACTCTTATTTTCTTTCAGAGAGTATCTGCCTTCTAATGAGTTCTCACCTTATCTTTTTTAAAATCCTGCCTTTATTTTGAAAGGAAAAAAAGTAGGAATAAAATTCTTTAAACCTTTTTCTGCTTCGTCTCTCTCCTGCAGCATGTTTTAAGCCTGTCTTCCTTGACCTGGCATGCTCCAGACCTATAATTTCTGTCATCTCTGGCAAGCGCATCAGGTGGAGGGATTGTTATCTATCACATTTGAAGATGGCCATAATTGGAGAAGGCTGTTCTGAGCTCCTCAAGTGAGCCTGTTGAGCATGTACACTCAGCAGCCTTGCGTTCATTCTTTTGTAGTCCATCCAAATTAGCTGGGACATAGATAATGATTGCTGGACTACTTTGGTGGCTTTTGGATGGGTATGGAGAGAGTATGGTTGGAATACAAGAACCTCTGGATCTTTACTTGAGCGGACTTACTCAAAACACAATGTGTCTCTTCCCCTAGGATCCCACATTCCAGCCATGTCAGATGAAGACCCATTTTCTGCTTCCCTTTCCTGTAAATTATGTTGGTGCCTGTGTAAGAACTGTGCCCTTCACAGCCCCAGACCATGCAAGGTAGGGCAATGAAGATCACCATCAAATGCATACAGGAGTGCTGCACAAATGAAATGGAGTTGTAGATGGGAAAGAGAGAACACCTAGTAGCAACAATGCCAAGAAATGGTTGGAGCGTCCATCCATCACTAGCTACTAATCACAGTGGCTACATCCCTCTTCCAGTATCAGAGACAGTTTGTTGTTGTATGTCTTCAAGTTGTTTCCAGCTCATAGTGACCCAAAGATGAACCTATCCCAGGGGTGTTTTTGGCAAGATTTGTTCAGAGGAAGTTTGCCTTTGGCCTACTCAGAGGATGAGAGAATGTGGCTTGCCCATGGTCACTCGGTGGGCTTCCATGGCCAAGCAAGGAAGGATTCGAGACCTGGTTTCCAGAGTCATTGTCCAGTGTTCAAACCACTGCACCACGCTGGCTTCTATATATTAGTTAAGAGGGAACTTAAGGGAGAGTGCACAATTGCATTCTTTCTTGTTCTGTTGGCAACAGGCAGTTGGCTAGCTGCTCTGCAAAGAGAATATTGGGCTGGCCAGGCCTTTAATCTCATCCAGCAGGGTTCTTATGATGATCTTACTGGGAATGTAAATGATTGTGCCTTCCCAACGTGGCCAGCCCTACCCTAAAGCAGAATGAGAAAAGTAGACTGGAGCAGGACCAGTAGCCTTCGGCTAGTCCTGAGCCCCCCTGGCCTTTCCATTTTGTTAGGATCCTGTTCTGCACCTTCTAAACTAGCTCACTGCCCTACGATACAGTGGAGCACACTGTCCCATCCCTGCTGCTGGAGAAGGAGTCATCTGCCACTGTAGTTTGCTTCTGTTTGTGGATTTAGATGAGGGTGGGGAGCCATCTGGTCCTTTGGCTCAGTCAGGGAAGCATTTTGGGCTTGTTCTGCCTCCTAAGGACTCAACCTGTGAAGGTGGGCTGTTGATTAAAACAAAGGGTGTCACAAGTAGTTCCTACATGCCTGCACCTCCAGGTAATTTGCACTCCAGGCCTTATTTAATCAGGGAGTCAGGATTTCCCCTGTCTGTGCCTCACATTGCATTGCTGTCTGCTCATCGTCCTTGTAGTCTGAACCAAGAGCATCTGGAATGGCAGCAGTTCTACTGGCTTCAGAAGTATCCCTTACATGCCGCCCATCTCTGCTTCCCATGTCAGTCTTCAGGGAGTAATGCTGCCAGGCTAGGAGCAGCACATAAGGTGTAGTTTCTGAGCTGATTGCACCTGTATCTCTGCTGGCACATATTGGAGACTGGCATCACCTCTGCGGCTGCAAAGGTGGGATGGGACCAGCTACTCTGCTAAGTTTCTTCTCATGTGGGCTGCCAGTTGGCTTATCCCTGTGGGATGTGTAATATAATATTGAATGAAGGGACTCTGGGGAAGTGAGAATTGAAGTGCAGTCAGATTCCAGAAGTGGAGAGGAACATTGACCTAGATGTGAATGGTGCCAGTGCATTTAAAAAGGTGAAAAACCACATTGTATTCTAAAATGAGCCTCCAAGAACCTCATTGCATCTGAGGAGAAAACCGATTGCTTAAAAGGAACAGTAATAGGAAGGTGTTGGTGTGAGGCATTAAAATTCTAGGGTGATGAGCATATATAGACATATAGTTGTGATAGGACTTTTGCTGACCTCGTCCTAAGGTTTCTTTGAGTCTTTGTGGGGTAGTAATTGGAGTGTTGGACTAGGGGATCATGGTTTGAATTGCTGCTCAGCCATGGAAACCCCCTGGACTCCCTTGGATAAATTGTACTCTGTTACCCTTAAGAAGAAGGCAGTGGACTTCCTCAAACAAGTCTTTCTAAGAATACTCTGTGATAAAGTCATCCTAAGTCAGAGTTGCCTCGGAGGCACATACCAACTGTGTAACATACCATTACCATAGCTCTTTGTATGCTTATTAACTCAGAACACTAACTGAAGGGTTACTGTAATAACAAATCCTACTGAAGCTGAAGCTTTGCTGAATAGGCAGATGTGCTAATGTATATTTAACAGTGGAATAATTTGGATCACAAACAAGGGGACAAGGAAGGGAGTATCTTCAGGGCAAACCCCTTTGATCACAGTTGCTTTCTTTCTTTGTTTCAGCCTCCGTATCCTTGCCCGATTGTTGACCTCCAAGTTCCTGCACACAGAAATCAGAGAGAAAGGAGGTGCCTATGGTGGTGGTGCGCAGCTTGCCCATAATGGCATATTCAGTTTTTACTCCTATAGGTAACAGTTGCACTGAATGGGATTGAGTTGGACGTGAACTATAATTCATATTTGTCAGTTTGCAAACCAGAATTCTGTACCATTGCGGGGGGTACTAGGTACTATTTCTAACTCAAGAAGAATCTAAGTCCTTGGAAACAGTGTGAAGCCACTGTCCAAGTCTGCTGTAATCCATACATACTACAGGTGGAGCCTACCTTATCCAGAATGCTTGGGACTGGAAATGTTCTCTATTTCAGGATATTTTATTTTTTATTTTGGAATATTTATATATACCGGTACATAACGAGAGATTTTGGAGATGAGAACCAGCTTTAAACATGAACCTTGTTTATGTTTCATATACACCTTAAATTGTAAATTTAAATTGTTGCAAATTATATACCATTGTTTATTGTTGTATACAGTTTGCCCTCTTTGGGCACAGTTTCCACTTGCGTGAATGTGAGGTCATGCAAAGTGTCGCACTGCATTATAGTCAGTGGATGTGATGGGCATGTACCTGGGTTGCCATGGATGTGCACATGTTGTATCTGCTGACTATAATGGGACATGATGCTTGCATTTTTTGTTCTACATGGGGGTTTCTGGAATGGAACCCCCACATATACGATGGATGCACTGTATATACCGTTGCATAATTGTTGTAAATTACATACCGTCCTTTCAGCATGGAGTCCCCTCTTTCATAATTTCTTCTCCTTTTGCCTGCTTCATGTAGGGAACATGAGGGAATTATGGAGGCTCACTTGGGACTGCTCACGTATATGCTACTTGCAAAGTCTCCGAGTCAGTTTGCTTCCCCTTTTCCTCCTCTCAGCTCTCTTGGGATTCCATGTACCTGCAGTCCCAAGAGAGCCTCCATAATCCATTCATGTTCCCTGCAGAAGGAAGACTGGGTTCTGCTTTTTGAAAGTTATGGTTTTTGGAGGGTTTTTTGCATTTCAGAATAAGGGAGGCTTAACCTGTAGTATGATGTCCCCCAAAGTCCCAAGCAAGTACTACAAGTATACACAAAGCCAGTAATGTCAGTACTTGGTATCATCCACAGAATGCACATCAAGGCACAAAACAAGTATGGTTAGGTAATATTACCAAGGAACTGAGCAGATGTCTTCAGAAGATGGGCTAGAAAAACACAGCCATTTTATAGATTGATGATAAATTTCAAAACATTTCTGTTATTTTCTGTTAAGTAAAAGACTAAATATTGGAAACTGGAGATGATTATGTAGGCTTTATCTATCTTTTAAAATAACTAGACAGGTTGGATCCACCAAGCCTGCCCTGAAACCCGCCTTTCATGGACAGTGTATGGCTGGAAGAAGCCCATGATTGCCCTTGTTTGCAGTAAACTAGAATCCCACCAGTGTGCAACTCATGAGGTTTAGTATTCATCTGTTTCCAGTCTGGCAGCAGTGGATTTCAGGGAAGCCCTTTGCAATTATTGCTGAGCAATCTGTATTTGCAGAAGATTCCGGGAAGTTTTGAGTGTAACAATCAGCATGAACTAAAGATTTTTAAAGTTGCAGCTGCATGTTCTAGGCCAAGGTTGGAGATTGTGGGCAGTGATTGAGAACACAGTTTGAAAATTCTTGCCTCATAGAAGTGTTCAGGCAGGTGAAGTTTGACAGATCTACTTTACTTTATCCCTGCATTCCCTGCCTGCCCCCACTTTCTGGAACTCTACAGCAAAAGGGACCCTGTTTTCAGAAATTATACCTGTGACACATTTAAAGAGCAGAGCTTGAAAAGTTACTTTTCCAAGTTCTGTGCTATGAACCAGAAGTTCCTTAATCACTAACCTACTCAGGCAGACTTGTCACTTCACACAATTTTGATGTCCTGAAATTAATTATTTTTTGTTGATTGCATGTGGCTTGTACCTGTGTGACTGTGGAAGGCAGTAAATCTAGAAAGAGTAATCACAAAGGAGGAATAAGTCAGTTCATGTTATTTTCTTTGGGGAAAAAACATAATAAGCTCTGTCTTCTAATTACCTTGACTTTTAGGGATCCAAACTCACTGAGTACTCTGGGTACTTTTGAGAAAGCTGCTGAATGGGCCAGGATGGGCAAGTTCACTCAGCAGGACATTGATGAAGCCAAGCTTGCTGTTTTTGCAGCTGTGGATGCCCCTGTGGCACCATCTGACAAAGGTGGGTAGCCTTCTCTCCTCAAACTCCTGAACCTCGTGAGTAAGGAAACTACCTCTTCTTAAATGGATCTACCTAAGTTTCCACAAGAGCCAGCTTGTTGTAGTAATTTCAGTGCTGGAATATGACCCTGGAGACCAGTGTTTGATTCCCCACTTGGCCATAGAAACCCACTGAAGGACTTTGGGATGGTCACATACTCTCAGTTCCCAGAAAACACTGTGATAGAGTCATTTTAGGATCACCGTAAGTCGGAAATGACTTGAAGTCACACAGCAGCAACAGAGTTTCCACACAACTAATGGTCTGTTCATTGGTTGAGTCATCCTTGCTTTGAATGTATTTACTTCCTCAGTTCCTTTGCCCTTACTTGCAATTAGGGGAGATAAAATGATAGGAGGGCAATATGCTTGGCTAATCCAATGTTGCGTTTTTTAAGATTTTTGGTGTGTTTTGGAGACCAGAAGGTGCCACCAGCCACTGCCCAAGGAGGAGAAAGAGAGAAAGTGAAAATAAGTTTCATAATTTTTGTGTAGTAATAAACACTAGCAGCTTTACAGTTAAACTAAATTGTTAAACTGCTGAGATACTGATTTTGAAACAACCCATTGGACAATTAGACCAAAATGACTGAAATTAACTTGACTTCAGCATTATCCAGGCTGAGTGTAGGAACTGAAACATGTACTGAAGAACCCCACTTGTTAATGAATTTTGATATTCAAGCTAAAATTCTAACAGTCAGGGTATTGTTTTATACTGATTTCAGTTAAATACAATCTTGAATAGGGGCATGATTTTATCTGTTTGAGTCACAGCCCCCATGTGTTTTTATTATGTATAAAGGGCTGTGCATTTGACTGTTTCAAAGGAAAGGAATGACTCACAATAGGTTGCATAATTTTTTGCTGTACATGCTTTTCCCAGAGTAGAGTAAATTGGGGGTGAAGTGAATTAGGAAACCATTCAGCTTAAGTTTATGAATTGAAAAATGAGTGGATGGAATGCCGTCTGTTACTATTGTTCTCAAGAGCCACATGAACAGTTAACATTTGTGAATTCTGTTGTATAGGGATGAATAACTTTTTGCATGGAATCTCTGATGAGATGAAGCAGCAGCACAGGGAGCATCTTTTTACAGTCAGCAAGGATAACCTGATAGATGCCGCTAATAGGTAAGTCTGATGTGTCTGTCGGAGAGAATTGTGGAGATTCCAGAAACTTTGGGGTCACCAAGAAGGCAAAAGCTAAGAAATTAGCATGTGGATGATTTAATCTGGCATGTAATGGTCATTGAATCAAGTTAAGCTAAATAAGCCTGATGTGTGACACATTGCGTTGAGTCCAGTTTGGTTATTCCCTGTTTGCTGATGTATAAGACTCACTTTTTTCCCTGAGAAATACTGTTTGAGAATGGGGTGCGTCTTATACGCCAGTGTGTCTTATACACTGGCAAATAATATTTGCTGATGTATAAATGGGATGCATCTTATATGCGGGCAAATACAGTGCTTAAAACTTGAGTACCACCACTGAAATCAGTGATGTTTAAGTTAGTCACGACTAAATTAAGTCCCATTGATTTTAATAAGTCTGCCATTAGCACAGCTACGTCTGGGCTTGCCTCATGGGGCTGTGAGGCTGTCTCTGTCATGGAGGAGATAGCTCACTGTTGCCTCTGTATTAGTTCCTGTTCTGGTCTCACTGTTTTCCAAGGAGGCTCTGTTGGAAACAAGCTCAGTTCTAGTGGTGAGTCTGCATTCAGTGCGACTGGAACATTGACACTCCCAATACATCTGTGCAACACAGCTGCCTGCTCATTGCATCTCCTTATAAGTCAGTTTTGAATGTGCCTCCTTCCATTCTGGAGGCGTACTTAGCTCAGTGACTCATGTGAAAAAGATGGGCTTTTCCTGTAAGAATTGTTCTTCATTTGACACCATCTAAAATGGAAACTTCCTGGAGAATGAGGAATATCCCAGGAGCTATCAGATTTGGGGGCGGGGGAGTGCTCTAGCATTTGCATTTTCACCATTGCTTTTCACCCTCAGGATAATGGACAAATCCAAATAATTTCAAAAACCAGCAGTGGGAAACTCCTGACCCACTGGCTCTTCTGCTAGGGTATGCCCCTCTTTTTGGCCTTTCTCCCTGCTAATTTTTTGTTAGCATTGCAGCTGGCATCAGTCTTTGTCAAATCCTTGACACTGTGTCCTCCACTTCAGCACTGCTGCTTTCTGAGAATTGTTTTTTCAGTGCTTGCTGGTTGTAGTTGAGTATGCTCATCAGACATCAGATTCACAGGAAACAAGCACTGAACAGATTAGTGAAGAGCATGAGAAAGCTGGTCTGAAGTTGACCGCTGAGAGAGACTGGCGAATAGTGCCATATAGCTACTGGAGAGAGGAAGATGGCGCAATGACCATGGCAGTCTGATTGCTGAAATGTTCTGTTGCAAAGTTCTTGATCAGTGTGCATTCAGTTTGTGTGCATGCATAACCTAGCAGAGGGCAACCTTGTGATATCAAGCGCTTCTTCTCCTCATTTAGTTTGTAGTCTAGAGGTGCATACAGAAAAGCTCAATTCTCAGAAAATAACTTTCATTACCAAAGCTCCATCCCATAAAGAATGGCTGTGGGTGTATAAGAAAGGGAAGCCTAAATCCTACTGTTACTCCTAACCATAGTAGGCCCACTAAATCATTTGGCTTTTCCTGTGTGTTGACTCACCTCTCAACAATTGATTCTGTCTCTCTCCTCTAGTGAGGACTAACTAGTAGGACTCCAGCTGGAGGCAAATTAGTGGAAAAAAAAGTTGCCCACCCGTACTCAGAGCTCAGCTAATGAAGAAGCAAAACTCTCTTTAAATGCCTGGACTGCACAAATTGAAGGTCAGATTAATGATGGCTGGTTTGTTGCTTTCAGGTACCTTGTGGCTGGGAAGAGCACAAGAGGACTGGCTATTCTTGGGCCAGAAAACCCTGACACTGCCAAAGACCCTTCGTGGGTGATACGATGATGTTTGCTGTTGTCTTGGTTTAGAGGATATCAAACCAATTCACATGACAAATACCAAAATGACTGTGAAACCCCGTCTCCCTTTTGAAAGTGCTATTAGGACAAGAAGCCATTTCCACTTTCTCATTTTAAAGAGCTTGGAGCTTCTCTGGTGTTTTTACTGAAGGAAAGATTTTTGCAATGACATCCATCTTTTGTGAAAATCACAATCACTCCCACCAGTTCCAGTTCTAGATTATGGTCTTAGTCTAGCTGAAGTTGTAACTGTATCCTGTCAGAGCTGTGGTTTGTTCTGACCAGCTGGTTGTAATTTTAGCTAGATTGTGCGCACCACCACTGTAACAGCATCCACCTATTTTGTAGAAGCAGAGAATGCTGTCGAGTGACTTGTCTTCAATCATGTCCAATTCAAAGAACATCATGTTTTTAAACGTAGTTGTCCAGCGGACTGACATTTTTCTGTACTCTCACTTAAATGCTTTATGTCTCAACTTTGTGCCATTAAATATTTCAACCCCAGATGAGTACATTATCATGAGCATTCTGTTTTACCTGAGGTGACATTCTGAAAGCAGAGAGGAAAGATAGGCTGCTGTGTTTCTGTTTTGGTGATGGGACTACGTAGAGGTTTTAATTGTCACTAATGTGCTGGTGGTGTTGGCATACAGGTAGTGCAGTGAGGATGGTAACCACAGCATCCTCTGTGGTTTTCCCTGTTTTTAGAAGACAGAATAGAAATACAATAATAAATATATTGCAACCTGTGCACTTTTAGCAAGAGGGTACCCTGTGAGAGTAAACAATAGTTGCGTTTCATCCCTAATATTACTAGTCACCATTCCTTGTAAGGCAAGGGAGAGCAAACTACACCCCTCCAGCTGCGTGAGCTCTCAGCTTCCAGGCTGTAGCTAATGCCACTCCACCTAATCTGGCAATGCATTTCTTTGTGCAGTCAATGCTGTCATAGCAAAATGACTGGGTGGTGTTTTTATCCTTTCCTCTCAGCTAGCAAACTGAACATTCAGAGTGAAGGTAGTTGGATTACAAAAGTACTGGCAGAAGTATTGCCTTGCATATTGAGACTATTTCTGCATGTTGTTACTAGGGGCCTACTTTTAGACAATATTCTGTCTTTAAACAAGACCGGTTTGCCTGTTTAACTACGGCAGGAGAAGGGCAGCTTTTTATATCCGATGCACTTCTGTCAGCCCTAATCAGCACTGCCAATGGTGAAAAATGGTGGGAGCTGCAGTCACAGTGTCATGGAGAAGGCTGCAAGCTGCTGCCTCTGAGCTAGTGGATGGAAAGATTAGATGAGCTTGGTCTTGGCCTGTGTGTGTGAGTGTACATGCTTTCAAGTTGCCTGTAGACTTATGGTGACCTCATGAATTTCCTAGGGTTTTCTTTGGCAAGGAATATTCAGATATGGTTTTTGCCAGTTCCTTCCTCTGAAATGTAGCCTACAGCCTCCCATGTTTGTGGATCATCTCCCATCCAAGTACTAACCAGGGCTAACCCTGCTTAGCATCTAAGATCAGACAGGATCTGGTGCCTTAAAGGGTGGCCTAGGACTGTATAAAATAAATCACTCCCAATTTTATTTGTAATACAGGATTTTATTTCAGCAGGAGCATACAGAAGTTTCCTTTTTGTATGACACAAAAACTAAGCCTCTTGTAATATACTTTTTTGAGTGTAAACACTATCTGGTAAAAGTGCAAGAGATGAATAACATCACACGGAGTGCATAGAACCGGTTTTTGGACAAGTTATCAGTAAGGAACACATTGGTAATTGTGGTAGTCTTTGTTAAGTCAGGCGCTAGGGTTTTCCTGTGGTGTAGTTGTTGTTTTTTCCTTTTAGAAGCCTAAGACAGCATCAGGTAGAGAACTTCTGTGACAGATGTTTTTTTTTTCCACATAAAGTGCTTGCACAATAACTTAGATGTTATAAACAGAAGCTGTAACAAGTATTCTAAAGCATTGTTGACACACAACGGAGAGAGCTATTACAACTTCTATTACAGTAGGACTCCTTGGGATTGTCACCTCAGGCTTCTGCTGGGTTTGGTCGATGCACATGCTCTAACTGGCCGGAATCTGAAACATCGTAGCTGGTCTTGTATTTGGCCAGGATTTTCATTAGGGGACGTAGCTTAAGCCACCACTGTGTCTTGGGAATTCGGTGCCTGTTGACCCACAAAAAACATGCCATCAGAAGTTTTTATTTAAACCTCTACGACAGAATTACATGTCAAAAACAATCTCAACAGTTGAGACTGTAACTTATGTACATTCATGGTGCAGCTCAGTTGAGAGAGGGAACAGGATCTGTTCATACTCTGCTCCTGTGAGTAGCTGACTTATACTGAGTTCCAGTAACAAGCTGTTAACTGAACTGTCTGGAAACACGGCTAGAAGTTCATTCCTCTCATCTGTGAAAACCAACACTGATTTCTCCTCAGGCAGCCAACTTAAAAGGTTGGCTGACTGTACCATGTATTTTTTTTATTAAGTGTCATAACTGCTATTTATTTATTATATTTGTGCACCGCTTTTTCTCCCAGCATGGGATCCAAGGTGGCTTCCAAAATGAGTTAAAAACATTTAAAACAAAGCAGTTGAAAACATACATAATTATAAAAAAAAAACCTGCAACAATGTGCAAAAACAGGTTAATAAATAAAAAGCTCCCCAACTCACATAAAAGCCTGCTTAAAGAGAAATGTTTTTATCTGCCAGCAAAAAGAGTAGGGAGGGGGCCAGCTTAGCCTTCCATGGAAGAGTGTTCCACAGGGTGGGAACAGCCACTGAGAAGGCTCTGTCCCATGTCCTCACCAGGCAAGCTTGGAATGGTGGTGGGATCCAGAGAAAGCCTTCCCTAGCAGATTTTAGGGCTCTAGCAGGTTTGTACAGGGAGATAATGTCTTTCAAGCCATGCCCTATAAGGATAGACTTAGAGAGCTGGGTATGTTTAGTCTCCAGAAGAGAAGGTTGAGAGGGGACATGATAGCCATGTTTAAATAGTTGAAGGGATGCCATGTAGAGGAAGGAGAGGACTTGTTTTCTGCCACTCCAGAGACTAGGACAAGGAGCAATGGATTCAAGCTGCAGGAAAGGAGATTCCATTTGAACCTCAGGAAGAACTTCCTGACAGTCAGGGCTGTCCGGCAGTGGAATGTGCTGCCTCGGAGTGTAGTGGAGGTTCCTTCCTTGGAGGTTTTTAAGCAGAGGCTTGATGGCCATCTGTCGGGAGTGCTTTGAGGGTGTTCCTGCATGGCAGGGGGTTGGGCTGGATGGCCTGTGTGGTCTCTTCCCCCTACATTTCTATGATTCTATGATTCAAATAGTCTGGGCCTAAGCCGTATTGAGCTTTATAGGTCATGATCAGCACTAGCTACCTAAACCTTTTTGATGCTAGATTAAGTTGTTTAAATGAGAGAGAGAGAGAGAGAGAGAGTTATTCTTGACCAACAGACAAGGCAGGAAAATCAAAATTGAAAAAAGGAGGCAAGAGAGCAACTGATCAGACCATTTAGAACTTTGGTCTCCTGCCTTGATCAGCTGGCTTGAGGGAATAACCCTTGGTCGTGGATCGTTCCTTTAGCCTTCCTGAAAGTGTCCATAGGTATGTCTGCTCAGCTATGATTGGCCATAAGTCTCAAAAGGTTCAGGCAGAGAATTTTCCAGGTACTATGCAAAAGGCTTCAGGTACTGAAGATGAATTGAACAAAGCCTACGTGCTAAGTAGATGCTGTTTCGGCAATACTCGCTCCCTTAAGGTGTAGCCCCCTACCTTGGATTCTCAGAGATCTAAACTCAGTACCTCTTTCCTATGAAAAAATGAATCACTGCCTTAGAACAAGGGTATTTCCAGTATGACTTCCAGTCTTGAATGTGCACGGGTTTTTGTTTTTGTATGCAAATAAATCTCTTATTAAAATTTTGTCAGAATAACTTCATCTGGCAAGACAGCCATTCATGCACAGGGCTGATTTTGCTGAACTAGGACAAAACTAGAAGTGCCTTTGAGAGAAACTAGCGTTAATAATGAACAAATGTACAAAGTGAAGACTTTTTTAAAAAAAAAAAAAGTCCTTGGACTGGGAGCTCTGGGATTTAAAGGTGAAATAGTTCAGCACTAAGAATCTACAGCAATAAGAATCTACAGCAATAGCACCCATCTTGATCTTTCTGCATTACTGCTCCTAGCATCTCCCTGCTTCTACCTTCTAGCCTGGCTAGTAGAAACTAGAATTCAGCCAAATCTGGAGGGCCACGGGTTCCCCACTCTTGAGACATTGTTCTCAGAGATGCTGAGCTGTGCCAAAGATAGTCTTCAGGCCATGTGCCATTGGCTTTTTTCCCCTCTCTCTACTATAATATGATACTAATATTTTAGTACTTTTTACGTACTCAAAATCTGTTTCATCCTTCAGTTCAACCACAGGCTGGAATATCAGGTTCCTTCGGCGCATACCCAGGAGACAGACGGAATCATCAGTGTTGGCAAATACTCTCCCTTTAGAGAAAAGAAAGGGTGGGAGGGGGAATACAATTTTGGTTTTATTTATACAAAAAGATACACAGACAGATCAACAGGGGAAAACTCGATAAAAAAAAGCATTAAATTCATGATGGGAGGTGTTTCATTTGGTTACTAAAATATTACATAAGAACATAATGTGAATTAGTGATGTAGAGTGTTAAGGCTGTTTTTGACTTGGTATTTAGAACAGGAAATGATGGATGTTTGAGTAACTGATAACACAATTGTTCCAAGTTAGTTTTCTTTGTTTAAAAAAAGGTTTTCTTAATTAGAATTTTCAGTAAGTACAGCTGGGAGCTGATTAAAAAAAATGCAAAATAACAACACATTACCTTCATCTGTGATCCATGCAGCCACCAAGAAAAAAAAACAAGAAAGGAAGAATACTTGTAACTACAACATGCTGAATTCCTAGACTTCTACATATTTTAGTCAGAAACTTTAAAGGTTTTTTTGTAGGAGGGGGCCTAGGATTCTTGTATAACAAGATTTAGTAATACTAAAGAACCTATTCTGTGAACATAAGTAACAAGCATTATCAACTTCCAAGCCCCAAGTCACTGCAAAGCATGGTAATTTGACGCAAGCAATTTTCTGTATACACGGCAATTTTCTTCTATGCATGTTTATTTAGAAATAAGTCCCAGCAGAGTTTGGTGCATCTTTTTCTCATCATCCAGGTAAGTAGACTTTGTTTCATAGATGTCATCATGCAGTTAATTGGGTTGTTTGTTTTGAGATTGTTTCCTTTTCTTTTTTTCTTTTTGAATGGTTGAGTGAATTTCAGAACCTGGAACAGTTACATTTCTGCAGTACAATTCACAGAACACACACTGGGGGATTCTGAGAATCACTGTCCAGAAAAATAACTTCCTAAGCTCTTGGCCTGATAAAACAGTGAGATAAAGTGCATCAGTTTCAAAGATTCTTATTATAAACCAGGAATGGGCAAAGTGTGATATGCAGGCCAGCATCCCAACAGTATTTTTGGAAAAAAATTAATAAACTGGCTTCGTGTCTTTGGGGACAACTTTGTCATGCTTTCTGCTGCCCTCCCATGCTATTTAAGGCTAGAAGAGGCCTTTCTGAAACCAGAAAGTAAACTCTGCATTGGCTGCTCATAAATAACTAAAAACAGCAATTCTGAGAATACCATTGGCCCTTCACATTTGTGGGTGTAACTTTCATGGATTTGATTATTTCTGAGTTTCTCCGACTTCTGCCTACAACCTCAAGGCTTCTGTTCCTGGGGAAACTTCCTTCCTAGCTGCTCCCATCAAGCCACACAGCCCTTTAGAAACCCGCCTCTGGTCCTCTTCCACCAACCACTGCCTGGCCAACTAAAGATAGATAGTACCCCAATTTCCCAGCATCACAACCCCTCTCCTGATGCCCCATACACACACCCAAAGGGCAAGATCAGTGAAACGGACGAAGTATAGGGCTATCATGCCAACCTTTTCCCTCACTTGGTTTGAATCCTGGGTGCCCACTCTGCCCACCATGCCTCAGATCTCTTCCTAGAGACACATACACTCATTTTGATATTTGCAGTTCTTCCACTTTTGTGGGAATCCTGCGCTGCTTACCGTAGCAAATGTGGAGGGCCAACTGTAGCTCTAATCTATTAAAAAGTCAAGAAAAAAATGTAGCAAGTACAACTAGATTCCCTGAGCCAGTCATATCAAACCAAAACCTGCTTTTCATTTGGCCAACACTGATTCAACACTGCATCCTTCAAATGGAAAAGTGCAGCACAAATATGGGGCCCTCATCACTATTTTAAACACACTGCTCCTAGAGGATCTGGTTCTGAGCAAAGAAAGATCTTTACAGCAGGGCCTCTTCATGGCACAGTGGCTTGAGCACTGGACTGCAATTCTGCACACCAGAGTTGGAATTCCTACTCAGTCACAGAAATCCACTGGGTGACCTTGGGCAAATCAAAGCACTTCTCAGGCTCAGAGGAAGGCGAAAGCAAGCCACCTCTGAACAAATCTTGCCAAGAAAATCCCATCATAGGGTCATTGTAAGTCAGAAACAACTTGAAAGTAGACAATATAGATCTCCTGCACCTAAAGCAATATCCTGAATGGGCAACCAAATAATTCCCCCTAACAAGTTTACTTGTAGTCCTAGCAACCAATACTACAGCAGCAGTGGGAAGCTTTTGGCTCTCCCGATGTTTTAGACTACAGCTTCAGCAACCCCTTACCACTGGTAACTGTTGGGGCTTCAAAGTCCAAACTTCAGGGGAGATGAGGAACCAAAATTGATCCATTCTTGTATTACATTATAACTGAAGGCTTGGAAACCTCTATGTCTGAGGTTGTGGGACTCCCATTCCCATTAGCTGCAGGCAGCCTCAACAGTGGATAGGAATTATGGGAGTGGTAGTTCCTCAACAGTTGGAGACCAACAAGTTCACCATTCACATGGTTCACATGATTCACTTGAGTTTCCCCAAGTGCCATAAGAGATTCCACTGATAAAGCTTTGTATCGATAGTGCTCACATTGAAGTAAAGCTAGGACCCTGTAATGGCACTTGGGAGAAACCTTTTACTGTTTTATCAGTGGGAACAGTAAGTCTTCATTTGTAGTCTGATCACTTTAATTACTGAACTACATCAAAAGGCTCACTATGCCCATTCATAAAACAAAACTTTGTACCCATTGCCAGACTTCTCAAATTCAAGCCAACTGGATAGTATCCTATTGATGAAAGATACTGGCTTTCCGCTAACCAAGGGCCCCACTTTGTGCTTGAGGGAAGCCAGAATTCTTATTTATTTTATACAGCCACAGCAGGTTAATCTGAATTACTATCCAGGAATGCTGCAGGTGAGGGTCAACCCCAGAGCCCAATAAGCTGTTGTGGCTAACTCTTGCAGACAGAGTTTGGAGCCCACCTGGAAGAGAACTTTCTCTTTTTGGCCCCCTCCTGGAGGAGTGCTTCACACTCCTACCCACAAAGCTAGCCATTTGGTGTGTCTGCCAAACATGCAGGCTGCAGGTGTGTCCGATGGTGGGATCAAGATTCTTGCCATTAGTAATGGCTTTATATACCAGGCTGGGATGGTAGACAGCAACAATTACTCCATGCTATTACATACTCTATGGGCTGCAACCAATACATCTATGGTCACTTATGACACACTTCAATCTATGTGCCATTATTACATCTTGATCTCCCTATACCACTCCATGCTGCTGTTGCATGTGATGAAACTGTTGGAAAGTATGGAATTTACAAATACTGAGAGTAGGATAAAACCAGTTGGACAGGCAAACTGGTCTATTCTACAAGGGCCAATGCAGTGGTAGTGGTCTGCATATGGGACTATGACCCTGGAGACCATGGAAAGTTGCTGAATGACTTGGGTGCATCACACACCCTCAGCCCCAGAAAACTCTGTGATTGGTCATCATAAGTCAGAAACAACTTGAAGACACACAGCAAGAACTACAGCAATTCTTTCCTCTGGAGATGGGATAATGTTGCAATAAAGAAACATCCAAGATGATCCAGAAGCACTGTGCATGTACAATTTGTTATAAAGCAATGCTTCATGGGATTCTCAGTTCCCCACAAATGTTAGCAGCTAGTGCACTGAACTAGTTGTTATAATGAAAAATGCGAATAATGTTTCCTCACCTCTTCGATAGCATTCTTTGAGTTTCTTTGAGAGCCACAACACGGCTTTTGCTGAAATTTTTGTCCCAAAGTTTCTATCAAATGGAGAAGGGGCACCACCCTAAGAAATTCAAGAGTGAGCAGAAGATTCAGATTTTTCAGAACTAAGCCTGGTTTTACTAATTTCAAGGCATGCACAGGACTGATTGTATTACACTTAGGCACAAACTGAGACATGATCAAGCCAATCACTTAGTATCCAGATTGCTCAGTGATTCCAGTGAGCATCACAATGAGCAGAAGAAAATGATCCTTTCTACACTGTTCTCTTTTGCTGGATCAGAGTTGTTTTACTTAAATAGGTTGTAAGAACTATGTGACTGTCCTTCAACGCAATACGTTTTTGTTGCGCAGACTCAGGCACGCCTACAAAGGTATTAATAGGTCATTATCAATGTCTTGTTATAGAAATCCCCAGACAGGGGGTTTAGGTCTATCTAGGCAGTCTGAGCAAAGATTATAACTGGATCAAAATCACTGATCCACATTGATCATAACTTCATCAAAATAGTTGACCCACACAGTTGTAAACCCTGAGTTCAGCATTTTTGGAATCCAGTGCCAAGTTATAATTATTTAACACTAATTCAGAGACAGCACTTAACCAGGCATGTAGACTTCAGCTACATTCTCACTGGTGGATGCAGGCCCAGAGCACTGGTAAAATGGGAAAATGCAACCTTTCCTATAGCAGCTTTTGTGCTCACATTGCCATTGCTGGTACAAGAACTGTCACGCGCCTCTTGTTTCAGCCTGAAGAATTTCTAAGCCTTACATACCTGCTGCATGTGACCCAATACATTCTTTCTGCAGTCAAAGACACCTTTTCCTTCCTCAGAATACAGCTGGTAAATGAAGTCTGTTGTGTAATTCTCACTACTGTTTTCATTCCTGTATAACATAAGGATAAAAGAATAAGAATACAAAAGATATACTTGTTGGCCATTTATGTCTAGTTTTTCTTCCATAAGGAACTCAGGTAACATAGATTACCCAAATGGTGTCCTACCTAAGGCACTGACCAAATCCAGACCTTTTGAAAAAGCAGAACAGCAAAAGAAACTTAATGGAACATGGAGAAGAATAGGGGAACCAACGCAGGTCCACAACCAACTGCCCTACACCCAGGCTGAGCATCAGCCCCTGTCATCTTTTGGCAGCTGTCAGGACTGTGGATGCCAAACCTCCAACAACTCACTTCAGCATGGTTTTTACCTTGTTGGTCAAGCTAACTGCCATTTTAAAATGTTCTGAAGTACGCGAGAATTGATTCAAATATAAAATGGTGGTGGCTCACACTGCTTGCTAGGGTGGCAATGCAGAGAAATGGGGAAAAAAACATTTTCCCACTGGAAAATAGCTATTTGGAGCTGGCTCTGTAAGTATGAGGGGTGCTCAACTAGAAATTCCAAGGCTCCATCTGCCACATACAGAAGGAGGAGGGAGATCTGGTTTTGACAAAAGTCTCATGGGATTAAAGCAAGCAGCCATGGACAAAATTGAGCAGAATGTCCTAATGTGTTCCTTGGATGGGACAACTGCCCATCCCTCAACCACCCCCGGCCATTGTAGATATGGCAGGACGGGAGTCCTCATCTCATGAGACCTGAGGACAGGTCTTATCTAGGTTTGCCTCACACATCCCAGACAGCCTTGAATTTCCTTTATTGTTATTGAAAACCTGGCAGCCTTTTTCCCCTCCCACACACACATGCACAAACACACACAGGGGAAGGAGAAGAGAGAGAGATTGAGAGAGAGAGAGAGAGAGAGAGAGAGAGAGAGAACTCTGTGGAACCTCAGGCAGAGGTCTCTGCAAGTCCTGCTACCTGGGATCCACAAACAGAAAACTGCAGAAACAGAACTTACATTCTGTCAACGAACTATACCCCCTTCCTGAGGAAGATAGCTTCCTTTTTCCCAGATATTTATTGCTATTCTTCATTCCTCTCTGGCCACAAAAGCATTATATCCACTGCAACATCCCTCACTGTGTGTCTCAGGGAACTGTCAGCTTACCTCAGCACCAAACCACGCTGAATACTGGTTTTCATCTTTTCAGTTAGATGTTCCACGTTGGCCTATGTAAAAAAACAAAAGAAAAGAGAAAAAAAACAGAGCTGTTTCCAAAGAGGTAAATTTGCCTATTGTTAACTTTTGTTTCACAAAAGTCCTAAAGCAGCTCTCACTCTGTTACTAAAGTCTGCCTTCAGAAAACCACTATACAGAAGGACTGGCAATTTAATTGACTAAAGGCAAAATCTGGCTCCTGAACTAGGGAAATGTCTCAACTGTAATACCCATATTCTTCCCACAAGTATCACACATGGGATTTCACACTCCATTCTTATGTGGTGCAGCAAAGGCACAACATTCACTAGGTCAACCAGTACATTTTCCCCTGAAATATAGATCCCAGTACATCTCCACTTGAGTTTGAATTGCTGTTAGGTATTCTAGAAAGTTCAGTTGGCGCAGATCACTTGTAGGAGCTAGGCATTCTGATCATATTATACCTTACTTTCTGTATTTATTTATCCACCACATAACACCTGTTCTTTGAGTGGCTCACAAAACAAACACGGCACTAAAATACTACATAAAACAAAATGTCTTAAACAACTAATACTGTGCTGTAACATGGTATTAGAATAAAACATTTAAAACTCAGAATCCTAAAATATAAGACAAGCGTCATTTAATAAGGGGAAGGAGGAATGGTACCAGTAAACCTTTCTGTGAAGGCTGTTTCAGAATTGGGACACTGTATCCCTATGTGTTACCCACTCCACTTTATTTGGCAGCAGCCTTTGGAGTAGGGCCTCTGAAAGAAGGAAAATTTGAGGTAAATATGAAAAATTGTAAGTCCAAGGCTTCTAATGGCAATGGAGAACATGCGGTAAGGACTGATGTTGGGCCTTCTCATACATGATCTATAGTGAATGCTTGTCCCTGCCCATATTTTGGGCCTTCCATGGCTTTGTGGCACCAACTACAAAAGGAAGAGATAGTATCCAAAACCACTCTCAGAATTCTAGGTGATTGTCACAAAAAGAATTTGGAGGAAAGAATGCAAAAGGGCAATAGCAGGCTGTAAATTATCCAACTTTTAGAGACTAGGTGTTAAAGCAGCCTTAATGCAAACCCATCCTTTCCAAAGCCTACTCCTCCTAGAAAATGAGCTTGTAAAATAGCACTTTTATTTGGTTAGCATTACAGATTGGAGCAAGATTTTTAAAAAAGTAAGCACTCTATCTTGTGGAAAAATGCTATGACCAGACAGTACATAACTGTTTTAGGGATTATATACATAACTCCAGAGATAAATTTGAAGAGACTGCTTTATTTTCAATACTGTGAGCAGCAAGCTAACTGCTTTTTACAGCCTGATTGTTTTCCAGGGAAATACAACAGCAAGGGTATAAGTCACCTCTTATTATTTTACTCCCACCCAAGGGCAATTTCACACATGCATACTTGACATCCACAGTAATGTGATAACATGCACATTTGGAAAAGGTCAAATCAGAACAGACAGAACTTTCCTAATCACTGTTCGTTACCTATAATACAATGATATTCACCAGGAGAGGGCTCAAATATCACATTAATATACATTGGTTGACTTACACATAAAGGTGATCTTAAACTGACATACTGACAGATAAAGCACAGATAATAGATATGCCTACCTGGAGCTCCCGAATATCAAACTTCTCTTCAAAGATGTACGCAGCATCAGCACCGGCGGCGAGCGCACCCATGTTGGCCAGGTAGCCACAGTAGCCACCCATGGTTTCAATAATGAACACGCGGCGTTTTGTCCCACTTGCAGACAGTTTGATTCGATCGCAGGTCTAGTAAAGGATGACCTATTAGCAACTTACAAACCACAGGCTTAACCACTCAGAAAGGTGATGTTTCAATATTACCAGGACTCCTATTTTGTCATAGTTACAAATATTATCTTAAAAAGAGAATTCCTTCTCTTAGTCCTTCCAGCTGTCATCTGAAATGTTTTGTGTCTTACGCATAATCTGAGTGATGTGAATCTTGGTACATTTTTAAATTGCATTTATGGCGTTGTGCTAGAAACAGAGTTCCAAGACAGTGCTTGATTCCTAAGCATCTGCGTTCTGTCTTGTTTCCCATCAAATGTCAAGGGCTTAGGTCAAACACACTTCACACAAAATCATGCCACCAGGAGACACAATGAAATATAAAATTGAACTTAAATTGTTTCAGTGGTGGTCTAGTCCTAGCTTTTTGAGAATCCTAGCTGGACAAGAAAAACTTACAGTGCTTCTAGACAATTCTTGAGGACAAATGTTTGCAATGGAGAATTTTACAACTAGATGCAGCAACTTTGCATTGTGCTGAGGTAAGGAGAGAATTCAATCTTTGTATTTAATAATTATCATACTTTCAAGACAGGATCTAAACAAAGGACACCAATGTACGGAACAAAATTATCTGTTTATAAGGGATGTAAAGAATACTCATAGAGTTTTTGTCCTCAGTGAGAAAGTGCTGTTAGTCAACTGCTGTGAAAATTTTCAGATTTGAGGTTGTTTTTTTCTGTGAGACATTTTTGTTCATATGAAAAACTTTATTGTAAAAAAAAAATACACAGAAAACAGTATCTTTTGTGCAAAAGACATGCTTTGGCAACAGAAAATAATGCCTTTGCAGAAAATATATTTTGCTGGCAAAATTCTTGTTTTGGATACAAAAAAAATATTGTTTTCTACCAATGAAAATTCTGAAAAGAAAAAAAAATAATTGAACAATGAAGAAAAATTATTGCAATCTCACCTAGTGAACTGAACATGAGAACAAAATAAAACAGGATTTGCATCCACACTTGGGCAATCTTGTAATTGTTGCATAAGTGACTTCAATTTCAAAAGTGGTTGCAAGAAGAGTAGAAGATGGCTTGGAATATACCCCCTTTATGTGAACAGAGCAGCAAGTTGAAATAAAAGCCATTATCTTAGATTGCTATCAATTGGCTAAGTTCCAAAGGCTTGAACTCAGTTGCAGTTTATGTTATACAGGACAGCAAGAGGACAGCTTTATCATGACAGACTAAAAATAATCCCTGAATGTGTAGAAAAAAGGATACCAATGCTGCTACAGAAAGCTGGAACTATTTCCACTGAAGTGTGGGAACTTCTGAAGAAATCTACTCTTCACCAACTATGAATGCAACTCGCCTTTTTGACAGTGGGAATTGCTGCTGTAAACCAGCATGTGAAGTTCTTCCTCTTTATACCTTCTTCTTTAGCAGGAGGAAGAGCTTGAAGAACCCAAAGCAGACATATTCATGACATCAAACACATCTGTATTGATGTCTGTGTCTGTCTGCCACTCCATAAGATGAGAAACTGGTGCTAGGGTAGCACTTCTGCACCCTTGAACCTATGAAGATGTGTCTCCCATAGTATCCTTTTGACGTCATGGTTTCCTGATACTCTTCTCCATCACTAAATTAACACAGCCAGAATGGACTTGCGGGGGAAAAACCCCACATTCAACTGTTCATTTGGGCATGTTTAATCCCAGCTACTCTATTAAGTGATGAAAGGAGAACCAAGGGGGCCACAATTAATCAATAGGGGGATAACATCGCCTTTTTCTAGAGATTGGAAAAGTTCCCTTTTGACTGCAACTTGCAAAAATTCTCAAGTAGCAGTGACAGTAGAAGTTATGGCCCCACAAAAATAACTTTTCCAATATGTATTTCCTTATTACTTGTGTGTTAGATTTGATGTTCCACGCTTGTTCTAGCCCACCTACGACAGCACCTGGATTCTAATCTGTCAACAAAATCTGATGTAGCAGCAGATCCTGGGTTAAATTTCAAAAAGTTTAGGAAAGGTGATCCTCTGAATCAAAGACCACCATTCTGATCCAATCCAAGGTTCTGAAATCAATAGCACCAAGCACAAGGCTTCTAAAAATGGTCCTTCCTTTTCAGGCTTACAAGTACCCAATCCAGACCCATATTGAAGTATTTGCTCTCTTACCTCAACAATGGCATTCAAGGAAGTGTCAGCACCGATACTGAAGTCGGTGCCTGGCACATTGTTGCTAATAGTAGCAGGCACTATGCAGATAGGAATGCAAAACTCCTCAAAGCGGGCTCGGGCTTCAGCTAACTGCAAACAGCTCTCAAAAGCCTAAAGCGGTGGTACAAGGAATGATAAGCGAGATGCTTTGTGCTCCTAGCTTGCACAATTATGAGGCATTCTGCTAGTGGCTTCTTATGTGTGGCAATGGAAAGTCTGCATTTTCAGTGGTGCATAGGTAAATAAATAAAATCCCTCCAAGCTGAAGATTTTAAGACTGGGTTTCTCCTCAAGGAAACCTGCAAAGGATGGCTGGATTTGCATTGGTGCAGAAGAAAAGGCAATCAAAGTTAGTAGAAAAGTGAAACAAGCAAAATGTGGAAAACAGAGAGAGACTGAAGTATCTTAGAAAATCTGGAAAACAGAGAGAGACTGAAGTATCTTAGGAAAAGACACGAATGACTGAAGGAACTGATATTCTGGGAGACCCAGAGGTGGGGAATGATTTAAAATGAGTTACCGCTTCTCAAAATTCACCTTCTAAAATGGATTTGGAATTGGTCCACAGCTAAAAGAAGATGCCACTAGCCAGACACAGTGTGACAGCCAGCAACCATCTGTGGTTATCAACAATCCCAAACCTCCCCACATATTTTCTGCATGTGTGAGAGAAGCCAAGATGAACCTGGCATTTTACATTGGGCTTTGGAGCAAGCATACGCATGCCACGGTATGACTGACTTCTCACATCCAGGCAGAAGTCCTGCATTATGCACAACACTCCACAGGTACAGCTCTCTCCCAACCCTGGCTTGTACCAAACTCTAGGACTGCTACTATGGCCACTGAAAAGGTGAGAGAGGGAAAAACAAGACTGAGGAACAGGGACTGCCTCTTAGTGCCAAGGCCTAGGTAGACAGAAGAGAAACAACTACAGTCAGCCCTCCATATTTGCAGCTTTCACTTTCATGGATTTGATTATTTATGAGTTTCTGCAATCTCTCCACTCTGCAACTTCAAGTGCTTCTTTTCTGGGGGAACTTTTACTCTCTGCAGCTCTGATCAAGTTGCACAGCCCTTTAAAAACTCACTTCTGGTCCTCTTACTCCTCCACTCCAGCCATTGCTTGTCCAGCTAAGGACAGCTCACAACCTGATTTCTCAGCACCACAAACCCTCTCCCAATGCCCCCCCCGACCCAAGGAAGGAAATGGACAAGAGAGAGGAAATATAGGATCACCATGCTGACCTACCCCCTTTCTCTTTCCTTACACTGACCTGGTTTGGACCCTGGGTGTCTGCTCTCCCCACCATACCTTGGCCCCCTTTACACACACACACACACACAGAGAGAGAGAGAGAGAGAGAAATATATATCTGCAATTTTTCCATGTTTGAGGGGGTCCTCTGCCCCTAACCCTAGTGAATGCAGAGGGCCAAATGTATCTCATTCCTCACCCTTGTATCTGGAGAACTGCAGCAGAGATGGGAGGCAGTCCTTGCTGAATGGTTGCCTCCATCCCTACCTCTTACTCCTGGCCATTTAACAGTGGCTCCGGGGGCTGCACGGTTGCTGGGCTTACATTTTGGAATGCAAGGGGGTAATGAATATTCCCCCGTTCCTCATCCAAAGCGAGACACAGATACATGCTACGTGTGCATATATCGCCAACAGAATTTCAGGCCAGAGTTAAGGGTAGAGAAGGAAGTTTCTCATGGGGCCAAAGTACAAGCCTGCGGCAAGCAGGACTGAGAAAGCATCAGCCAACAGCACTGTTATGCAAGGTGACTTGTGATCACTATTTGGAAGGCAAAATGAAGGGGGTAACTCCCATATGCTTGGAGTACATGTTTTGTGTGTTAACAAGCCCTCCAACTTCTTTGAAAGTGGCTACTAACTCTTAACATAGAATTAAGCACACCGTTTGTGCAGCAGTGCTGTCATTTGATAGAACGGCTGTCTTTAGATTCAGTTAGTATAGTGCTTGATGCTCCAGAAACAATTTTTATTGACTATATCAATGGTGAGTCACCTTTATCATATTTAAGAGCATGCGCTTTCCCTTTAGGCTGCTGCTGCTAGTTCCTGCTCTGTCATGTGGCTTAGCAGCAAAAGAAACACACACAAACACACACCACTGTGACAATGCCCTCAAGTAGCTAGGAAGCGTCAGATACATAGTATATATTCATATATCAGAAAACCTTCCATACGAAAACAATCTTAGAAGACACTGATCTAGGCACAATACGGTGGCAGAATTCTGGACTGTACCACTATGAAATCAGTCTCATTACCAGATGACTGGCAAGTAACCACAATATTACCAGTCCTAACCTCTAAAAACTTTATTAAAGATAGAAGTATCAAGCATACAAAAGAATAAGTCTTGTTGAAGAAAACGCAGCATGCCTTTAGCAAAGGGAAGTATTGTCTTTCCAGACTTTGGCAGTTCTCAGAAAATATAAACAAGCAGGTAGACAGGCTAAATCCAACAAACTCTATATATTTACAAAAGCTTTTGGTGACCTCCAAAACCAAAGGTTCTTCTCAGCCTTAACAGTCATAGGATAAAAGAACAAGTCCTCCAGGACAGCAAAAAGCTTCAGAAAGTTCTCTTCAAATTAGGCAAATGAGCAATTCACAAATAACAAATTAAGTGAATCAAAAAGCATCCACTTTAGGGGAAAAATCCCTGCCCTGTACAGATGGGTTTGGAACTAGGGCTGTGCAAGTGATTTAGCTAAATCCCAGTGAATGAAGCAAATCAAGCTTATTTGGACTGATTTATACCAACTCCAAATCAAATCAAACTCAGTTTTGGAAGACACAAGTACAGTCCAGTGATTCATGCTGATCTTGAAATCCTGACTTTACAAGTAAGTGGGCAAAAGATACAATGGTTCCAACTTGAGCCAGGTAAGAATTGTATTCTGCCCCCCTCTATAAAAAGCCAAGGAGGTATAATTTAGAAGGGGAGAAAGACAGCTGCACTTTACTCACTGATAGATCTATTATGTTATCTGGAGAAAGAATCTCATTAGCACTCTGCAGTCATAATGCTTACAGGGAGAGGTCATTGAAGTTATCTACGGATGGGAAGCATCTCTTCATTTGTTTGCTACACTTGGTTGTATTAGCAGCAGGTCATGCAAAATCTGTAGTGAAGGGTGGGAAGTTACTTCCTTACGCTGAATCTCACCCATTGGATCACTGACCCATTGCTCAAGTAACCTGCCATTCCACTATTATTCTCATAATCAAGATTTTAGTTAAACTTTCAAATGTAGGTTGGAATTCAGGTTGGGACATCCATACCCGTAGATGTCCTTTAAACATGGAAATGTGATTTTTAGGTGCTGCAAAGGTAGCTATTCCCACCCTTTTCTGCACGGCACTCAAAACTCTCCATCCAACTTATTATAAAGCCTCAAAGCCACATCACACAAGCATTCCTTGCTCCAGCATGAAGAAGCAGGATCTGAGAAGCGTCTGGCAATTCCCTACCCCCAGTCCACTAGCTGGACACACAATGAAATGCTGAGACCTCCAAAGGAATTTAGGACTGCTGTCCTCTTTGTGCATCTAGCTATGAGTGGGGGGGCCTACCAGATGCTTCGATCCCACCAGGGGCTTGTTTGAGACAGCTTTGGGACTTTGAAGTGAGTCGGAGGAGTGGGGTGATACATGGATCAGCATAGAGTCTGCACATATATCTTTACACTATGTTGAGAGAAGGCTGAACTGCAGCCTTAGTTGACTGATGTTCTAAGGTAACAGTGTCAGGACAAAAGCAGCAACAACTGCAAAGACTGAGTAGTCCACAGCTTTTAAATTTGTCTTTGTTCTTTTTGAAAAAAAAAGTTCACAGATGTCTACCAAATAAATCTCTTGGGTCACCTTCCTGAAATTTGGCTGGGTTAAGCCTCATTTTTGAATTGCTGTCTCCAGATTTTATGTGGAGGTATGAAAAAAACTGCAGCCACTTTTCTTTTCCCAAACCAAGTCAACATGAGGGACTCACAATCCAGATTTCCACACTGATTCAGATTCAGAATCCATATTGGGATGGATTGGGTTCAGAATGATCCAAACTGAATAAGCTTCAGATCTGAATGGGGATAAAAGGGTCTAAATTGAATTAGAGGCCCAGTGTACAACTGTGTCAGAACTGGATTTAAAAAGAAATCATCAAGGCAACATGCAGTGGCAATTAAAAAGGCAAATTCCAGGAATGAAATTAAGACAGAAGCTTTACAATGTTTCATAGTAATATAATCACAGTTATCAAGCTGGAAATGTTGCAGGATAGGGTAACGGAAACACAAGCGGGTCAGTCTCTCTAGAACGAAAGACTAAAGTATTTGGGGTTTCCTAATTCAGAACAAAGATAACAAAAGAGGGAGCTGATAAGCAGTTTACAAAATTATGTATTGAGACAGTGTGTACTTGAAAGTGAATATAGAGAACTGCCTCCTTCCCTCTTCACAATATGACAACTTACAGTATTTCCAATATTTCAACCTGCCTCATCCATGGAAATTTTATTGGGGGGAGGGAGTCAGTGATTTCAAATGTGTTTGAAATTTGTTCTGCTTTCACTTCATTTTGAATTATGTGTGCTAGCCACCTTAAACACAATATGTTTAGCAGAAAGGCAAGATGCAAGTGTATTACACAAATAACTGTGACTAAGTGAAGCTTCTACATTCGAACACAGGAGATTCACGTCCTTTTTGTGGCCTTCCTGGAAGCATCTGGGCAATCTGAGAAACAGAGTGCAGATGTCATCAAAATAGATGTTCGTATAAAGAGCAAGAACATTTGTTCACGAAACTAGTTTATGCATCAAGGTGGGTTAAGTGGGGCTCAAGGGCCACATATGGACCCAAGTCCCACTTTTGTGGCCCCTAAAGGCCCCTGGTAGTCTGAAAAAAGACTGTACCCCTCTCAAATTTTCACTGCTTTCTCAGTAGATTATAATTCAAGCATAGCTCTGCTTCAATACCTCATTGTGCTGTCATGCAATCAATTACTCAGCAAGTGGCACGACCAGACACTACACAACAGTCACTCCAACTCTGCAGCCAATGCTACAGATTGCGCTTACTGAACAGAGGCGTACCTGGGGGCGGGGGCAAGAAGGCACATGCCCCAGGCGCCAATGCCAGGGGGGCACAAAAAAGCTGTGCATGTAGGGGTGGGGTAGGGGTAAGAAGGTAGTGGTGCAACTTCCATGCTTGCCTTAGGTACTGTTTACATTAGATATGCCATTTACTGAGCCTCCCTGGCACCTCCTAAGTTTGCATGTTGGTTTCTGGTCGCGTTACAGAGCCTGCATGGTCCTGAATATGATGCCACTCTTGGGCAAACTCAGAGATGGTGCAAACTGCTTGCATAAAGGACTTTGCAGCAGCATAAAGCCATAACCAGATTCCCTCCTCATTTCTTATGAAGTGAAATATACCCAACCTCATATGCCCTAGCACAACATTGCCACAAGTTTTGGTCAACAGTGGACAGAAAGTGCCAAGTCCACAGGACTAAAATCTCTTCTGTCAGAAAGAGGGAAAAAATCAAGTACATTTCAGATGACATCAAATGCTGGAGTAGACTATCTATTTGGGAACGAGAAATATACTAGTACATTTAAAACTTCCTTTCCACACCACCATCTTCATGCTGCAGAAGATTCACATTTGATGCAAGTGAGACCTGATTGATCTTGTGCTCATGCATACACCCTGTATCCCACACAGCTGCATATGGCAGTGGAAGGTCGACAGTAGCAAGCAATCTGTCTTTCAGAAAGATTTGACTGCCAGTGGTGGAACACCATTTGAACAAAGCAAACAAATATTTCACATGGTTCTCCCCCAGTGCTGAGACCATAGGAAGCCAGAATTCTGTTAGATCTAGTAACTACCATCTACCTACAATCTAATCAGACTTTTTGGTATCTGCATTTTAAGCATAGTGCCAAGAAAGAAGAAAGAAAAAAGTCTAGATCGGTGAAATAAAACAAGAAAACCCATGAAGCAGAAAGAGGACAGCAAGGAAGTTGGAAGAAAGCATTACTCAACTGGTGGAGAATTTTTTTTTGTACCAGAACTGGGAAAAAGGACCATGTAGAGTTTATGGCAAGGATGGACAGCTGCACTAGGTGGGGAACAATTTTCACCCTGCAAAACCCCAGCATGCCAAACTAACATGTTTTCCAGACCTATAAGTGACATGACGTTACTTTCAGTTTGGGTTTGGCTGATTTCATGAGTAGTAATAGAGTTTAAGGGAAACAAATCCACCATGTTCTGAAGTGTTTTTGCATGCTTTGAGGCTACTTGTGGTGAAAAAATGCTCTAAAAATTTAAAACTGGAAAGGAGAGTCAGGAGATCTGGTGTTCTGGGGGCTTTAAAAATAGAGTTGGCAGCCTTAGGCAGTTTACGGACTATACCCTTCCCTCCCCTGCTTTTTGATCTCGAGGAAGAAGACTATGGACAAAGAGTTCAAGTCAGTATCCTATGAAGAATGACTTCACTAGGGAAAAAGAACAGAAATCTCCTGGAGCTTTCTGTAGTCTCTTTTTGCATCTGCATGGTTATGAAAGCAAATGGAGCTTTTAATTTGTGTGTGTGTCTTGTGTTTCTGTTTATTACACTTTAAATGTGTTTTTTAAAACTGGTTTTAACTTGCGCTTTTAATTTTTATGTTTTAAATACAAGTATGGTTTAATTTTCTTTTAACTATTTTATTTCTTTAGCCCCCCCCCAAAAAAAAGGCTAGATCAGTGAGATAAAACAAAAAAACCCAGGAAGCAGAAGGAGGACAGAAAGGAACTGTGGTTACTCTTAACTTTTGTATTAATAGTTTTTTTATTACATTTTCTTTTCAATGACTGTAAGCCACCTTGAATCCTGGTGTGTGTGTGTGTGTGTGTTAATTATTTAATTAATTAATTAATATGTCATGACCAATCTTTAAAGTGGTATGTTGTTGTTGTTTCACATGAACATTTAATGATATTCTACTGTTGCTGCTATTTTCTGCGGATTTTTCTTTTTTAGGCTATGTGATTGAATCCATAGTTAAACATACTCTGTTGGATTCTTTTACTTTGAACTTCTTGGCCACCTTGAAGATCACATTGTTGGAAACACGAGATATATTGTTCCTATATGGATGAACAATATAAGAAGCAACTTTCGTGTCCTCAGAAATGTATTGTCTCATCAAGCAGCCACCTGTGTAGGTGCATGGATATACACATTTTTACATCTAGTTCCTGCTTCAGTCACATTTCCCAGCCTTCTGGTCCAAGAAAATCTCCAGTTCCAGCCATGTTAAAGAGCAATCAGGAAAGCTATGTTAGTGAGCATGCACATGAGAGAAGACAGACTTACATCAGTGATAGTGTTCAGAGCAGTATCTGCACCAATGCTGAAATCAGAACCTGGTACATTGTTGGATACGGTTGCAGGAACCATAACCATGGGAATACAGAACTCGTCATATTTCTCCCGGGCAGCGGAGAGTTCCAAAAGTCCCAGGTAGGCCTGATGGGTACCCATGGTAACGTATGCAGAATGAGAAGGGGGATAAAAAGAACCTTGAGTTATAGCAATAGGGACTGGGAAGTGGTAGTGGCTTTCAGTGACTATAACACAGACACATACGAGACATGTACAGTAGCTGGTTTTTTGTTTTGTTTTTTTAATTCAGACAGTCAAAGGTGATTTGAAAAAGAGCTTGCTGCTCATTTTAGAGCATGGAAAAGAGTTATGTTTGGACTGCATCTTTCCGAATGTCTTCGCCAAATGGATTCTAAGAGCTACAATCCAACACCTACCCCCACCCCCCCAAAAAAAACTCCAAATCTTTTCCAGGTTTATATGCTGGTGCTTCTGGAAAGCATCTTTTTGCATTGTTTCAAAATCCTCTTTGACTAGAGACCATGACAAAACAAAGACCACATATACCTTGGGAAGGAAAACTACTCTCAAACCATGTTTTGCACTCTTAAAAAAAATACTCTCTGATTCCAGCCACACAGAGACACTAGGGAAGACCTCATACAGAAAGTAACAATACATAAGACAGAGACAAGCAAAATATCTCTTAACATCAAATGTTACTCTTAAGTATTTTAAGCAATCCTTTGGATAAGGCATAACAGTTTAGAGGGTAAGAAAACCCATCCCTATAAATTATTTTCTGTTTCTATGGGGATTACATAGTCCTCAATGTTTACTTTTTTTCTCCATACGGATCACATAGTTCTTCATTAACAGTTACCCTGTGGTGAAAGAATTTATGAAACTCATGTGTTAACACAGAATTTGAATTCCTGAGCAGGACTTTGATTTTACGAAGCAGACTAATGCTGTGAAAATAATTAAATGTGTTTCACTTATAAAAAAAAACCCCTATTCAATGTATTATTTAAGCATTGGTAACAAATACCAGGCCGCCACTAAAAAGTGAAGTGTTGTACTCATTCCACTTATGGCCACACATAGACAATATAACTGGTGGCTACTGATGGGAATTGGGCAACAACGTATTGTGTTAAACACAAGGTATTCACATTTATTTTCACAACCAAGACAGCAGATTTTGTGACTACAAACATTTTTAGAGATTGAGCTGGTAACAGAAATGCCTGCTGCAGAATTCTGCCTCTTAAGTCACAGAATGGCCGATGCTAAGACTTGGGGTAACTGCACTTATTTGAAGATTGTGAAAATGATGTGAAGAAAGATGCAGAAGTGCCTTCTATTTTCTGTTCTTTACAGACATGTGAACTTAATGTCTCTTAGGGAGCACTCACATTTAAGAAAAGAGGAAGAAACATATATTCTGCTTAGATTTTATAAAGAAGCGCACTTAACTTTTTAGTTTCTTCCTGTATCTCCAAACATCAAAGCAATTCTTTCTGAGTTAGCACCTCAATTCCTCCCACTTATGGATCTCTATTTGCACTTCATTTTGAATTAAGCCTAGTTTTACAATTTTGTGCAAGTTAACAGATATTGGCCAAACCCTGCTGGTTATCACAAAGTAGAATAGACCCACTGAGATGACTGTTGCATGGCAATTCAACACATGAGTGGATCCTACTGGTTCAATGGGTCTACTGTACTTGAGAATAGCGGCAGGACTTTGACCATTGCCTCCTAACAATTCTCTTATTTTCATTGGGATACTAAGTGCTGCTGTCTAGAAGCCATTGGAACAGAGATTTTACATGTAGTACAGAAATGGCATGGAAAGAGGAAATTAGAAATCAACATGTCATTTTGTTCCCCTTATGGGGATATCAATACAATGCTGAGAATCCAATTCACAGTTGCAATCATGATTTGCTAAGAAAAAGGATTTCTCTTCTACTCAACTTGCACAAAATACTACTTAACAGTCTCCTTGCAGTGCAATGAAGACAAGCAACTACAGCGTTTCTTAGAGTGATCCCTATATCTAATCTCTAATGAGTTTGCTGTCAATTAGCATCACAGGTCTCAATGAGGCATTTAACAGCAGGGACCCAGAGCGATTAGGTTTTGATTACAAAGTCTTCCTACATTGCAGAGCTCATTCACCAACAAAACTTTACTAGCGAAATAAAGCAAGTGATATTACCTCGAAACCACCTATAACCAGCAGGGCATTGATGTTGTGACTCCGCATCTGTTCAGCAATCTTCTCCATATGCTTTGCAGGGAGTGTACTAAAATACATACATATATATAGATATATATTAAAGGCCTAAAAACAATGCACTTATGATACATTTGGAACGATACATAAATGTACCGTGGCTTTCAGCATCTCAATTTTATAAAAGTACGAGCTGCCTTGCATCCCAGTTTTGGAAGGGAAGAAATATATCAAATAAGAAATTTACATGCAATTATTAATCTAATGTATACTACTGTACTTTATAAAAGGTCTTGCTTCTATGTTGTTCAGATGAACTCTCTCTTCTCCTAAAGCATAACTGTATGCTAATTTATTCTTTTACTGTTTTTAATCTTTCTTTTTCCTCCTCATTTTCCTTTACTGCCTTTATTTTACACTGTTATAGTATAAATATTTCATATTAAATACTGCATTTGTTATATTTTATTTTACGTTTCTGGTCACTGACTGAAATAAAAATCAATTCATTCATTCAAAGTATAACCTGTAACACACTACACAGTTTAGGTCAATAGACCTACATCACTATATGAGCCTGCACGAGTCTCAGCATTCTCAAGAGAGGACTTTCTCTCAGTTTCACCACTATCTCGGGCCTGTCTGAGGAAGCCATGTAAGAGGGCCTTCTGGATAGCTTCTTCCAGGCTGCTTAATTCTCATCTACAAGAGGCTTTGCTGGCCCCATCTCTCCTCTCCTTCCACTGACTCAGATAGAGAGATCTTTATGTAAACAGGCACCTGATGACCTGGTTCTGCAGAAGAGTCTTGAGGTGTGTTCTACTTTTATCCTGACGGTTACATTTTTCAATGATTTTATGTTATTTTAGATGAGCAGTGTTTTAATGTGATCCCTTATTTATCGGTAATAGTTTCTCTCATGACAGGTAAAAAGCAGGATATGAATGAAATAACTGGTACAGAGTTATAAAAGCATTTGAAAAGGGCACAGTGACTCAGATTTTGGATGACTTGAGATGCATATGATCAAGATTTTAATAATCTGGATACTAAGGGACAAAAACTACCATGGGTCCAATTTATTTAGCGTTGTCATTGTTGCTGTGTGCCTTCAATATAGGCAAACCTATACTGGGATTTTCCTGGCAAAACTTGTTCAAAGGGGGGTTGGTTTTGCCTCCCCTGAGGCTGAGAAAGTGTGACTTGCCCAAGGTCACCCAGTGGGTTTCCATGGCTGAGGAAGAATCTGAATTCTGGTCTACAGAGCCATAATCCAATACTCAAACCACAACACCACAATGACTTGACATTTAGCTTTATCTTTATGAAATTTCAGAGGACTACAGTTATTTCTGATGACAGATAGTAGTATGCCCCAAATCCAGAGTTCTCTTGAAGTCTGTACATATGTATTTTCTCAGTTTGCCTCAGTGTAGGAATCTGCATATTTACTTTGTCCACAGAAGTAGAGGAAGCAACCATGTAATCTTCCTATTGTATGCACACTCTCCATTTCAGATGTTTTTAAAGAATATTATGGTTCTTTGCATCCATGGTGTCAATTATACCATCCAAGTAGCAAAATTAATTAGACCTACCTCTTCACTGGTCACAATAATAATTTCTCTTTTATTGACTGTGTCACCAAGATTGTATGTACATCTTCATGCTAAATTACTGATACATATACAGACTTTAACAATTGCTTTGATTTGCTATGAAATACAATGTTTAAATTACCGTTTTGTGCCCAGAATTGAACCTCCTTGACCAGTCCAACCGCCAACATCTCCCCAGTTGATTTCTTTGATCTAAAGTTTTAAACAAGTAAGAAAGTTGAAGTAATGTTTGATTTACAATGCTATAGTTTAGGACAGATGTTACTGGATGTTTCCACAGCAGTCATGAAAGCTAACCTCATCAATTACTAAACTTTGCCTACACTCCAAAGCAGGAAACTTGCTGCATTTAATTCCACTTCAGTTCTCACCTCCACTCTCTCAATGTACAAGTGTACATGCATTCCCCATACACTGTACCCCAGAACTGTGAACTTAGTTAAAAAAAATCATTAATGAGACCTTAAATTTCCAACAATTGTGCCTACAAATCCATAACTCCCTGTTACCTTTAACAAAAAGTGGCAGAAAAATGGGATTGTGAAGTAACTCAGACCTAGGATTATGACATACATGGACATAATACTGAATAAATTTGAGAGGAAGAAGATAATAATTTTTTAAAAAAATCATAGACTCAAACATATCGCCCCAGAAGCATCAGGACTGATGACATTATAAATACGGTATTGTATAAACACCTCCTTAAAAACTAGAATCAACTATTACAACAGAACTGGGTGATGTAATTACTATTCATCTGTAGCTATCTTCCAGCCTTATGTTCTTATCTCCAGACATTTCATATTCCCATGGCTATTCTAGAACAGAAAAACTGCCAGATGTGGCTTCAAGCCAAGGTCACCTTAAAGTTGCACTCAGAGCAAACATATGGAATTTGGTGTAGAGGATTTCTCAAGAGTTCTCCAGCAATTGCATTCTACAAACATGGTTAATCATAGCCTTAAAAAAAACACCTTTATAGCATTTAAGGACTAAGGGGACATAAGCTGCAATCTGAGTGCAGATGGAACAAGTTCCAACAGCAGAATTCTATACATGATACACAGAGACCACAAAGAAGAACCTCTGTTGTGAGAGCCATCATATGATGGTACACCTCCATGCTTCATTAAAGAGTTTTCTGAGCTCTGTTTTTTTTGTACTGCTAACCAGTACTATTCTAGGATATATTAAATACTTCCCCATCCCAGAACACTGCACTAGATCTCTCTCAAAATTTGGCCAATGTCCTGCTCAGCAATGGCACACATACACTCTCTGACACACACTTTGTAGTTAAGTAGTGGCCATGCTAACTCTGATCTGTTTTAATTCTATATCTATACAAAGTTATGTATTTCAAAACCTGGATTTTTAAAGCTGTGTCAGGGCCCTAGTATTTGGGCCAGAAAGCAGGTTAAAATGGTCAATAAGTCTTTTTCATAGCATTATGATCAAATACAATGTTTGGAACAAACTAACCTGCCCTTTAGAAAAGCCTTCGAACCCATCAGTGACAGCAAACATTCTGTGTCCCTCGGTGATGCCAATTCTGACAGCAGAGCGAACGGCAGCATTCATACCAGCCGCCGGAGCGCCTACATTTAAAACGGCTACATTGAAGTTAGTCTGCAAGGGAAGAAAAGAAAAGCACCCTCAGGTATACAGTACGTAGATTTTAAAGCCCTAAAATTTCCATTTACTATGTTTGATGTACTGGCTGAAAACAAAATCATTGAACTTTCACTTTCTATTGCCTATACATTCAGTCCCCTCTGCATACCTCCCTGGAGATTATTTTAAATATGTGGACTAACAAGGAACAAAAATACCATAAATGCAAGACATTTAAAAACTGAACTTAAAAGCTGAATTCCCTTACTTAGACTTACAACTACCCAGAAATATATCAGACGAAAGCACAGTGCACAAATTACCAGATCTTGGAAGTAACAAGTTATTAGTAGCGCAGCTACCTGCAACTTCTTAAGACAACATAAGTGCAAGGAAGCCATATTTCAAAAAAGAAAAAGAAAAAAAGAGTAAGAGCAAAATTACTGTAACACTGTAATGAGTAGTGGTTCCCGATTCCTTTCAAAAGAGACTTTTAAAGCACATTTTTATCAGTCTTTTGACAGGAGTTTTTTTCATGTTTTAAGCCACTGTGTGATTAATCATATGGGTTTTTCCCCTTTTCAAAAGGGTAGTAGAAAGTAATGAAAAACTAGACATGTAATATAACAAATTATTAGTTTTTACCATTGTAACAAATAACAGCAAAATATCCAAGCTTTGCATATTACTTGCTAAAGCCAGTCGCAGTACATAAAATGTAATAAATGTGCTGTGAAGCAAAGCAGCAAGCAGCCCAAACAAAGCCTATTGTTTCCTGACTGTGTGTGAACCATGCGCACTCCTGAAATTGTTAGCTATTCACTATCAGCAGAGTTCCCAGAAGAAAAGGCCATGCATTGTATGGTTCAGCGCAGACTCTATTCATGACCCTATGTAAAAATAAACTCATGCACTCATTTCAGAAACATTTTTTGTAACTCAGAACAAGGATTGTGTTAAGGAAACCCAAACATCCATTGGCATGCAATGTGGTTTTTCAGCTATACTGTTTTCTGGGCCATTGCCAGTAGTATATACGATGTCACATGCTATTTTGTGTTGGTCTATGAAATAAATAATTACTAATTTGTCCGCCTTAAACACAACCATCATGCCAACTGCCTTGTCTTTTAGATCACTAAGTTTCCCATCTGCCTTCAGAAATGTTCATTTCAAGGATCTCTGATAAGCATGAGGCAAGACATGAAGGACAAGCCTCAAATCACACAATGCATTCTACACAACTGCTTTGTCTCAAGGCAAAACAAGTCTACCTGACATGCCTGTCATAAATGTCCAGAATCCAAGGATTAGTGGAATTAAGAAGGATAGAGTCATGCGCATACACAAAAACCTGCTCTTGGAGGCCAGGAAATCCTCTCCAAATTGTTTTTTAGATAGTGTCAAAGGGTGCAGTGATCAGAGGATAGCAAAAAGGCTCTATTGTGCTCTCAACCAGTGTCAGCAGCACTAGGCTTCAGCACTGATTTCAAAGGTTTATTTTTTCATATTTATGATATTACTTTTTCAATATACTTCTCTCAAGAATGCACTGCACTGATCCAGAAAGTCTATATTCAACTGTTCATTTATGCCTCAGTCTTGTTAGCAGTCCCACTGAATCAACTGTGTTTACATCAGTATTGATCACTATTCAATTACTGATTTTTATAGGAATATTCTAGTTTGAATTACTAATACAATAAATGTCAAAATATATAAACTTTACATAATTGCCCATACAAGAAATCATAGTAACGAAATCTCTTTCGGGTACATGTTGTTGTCCCTTGTGAATTTTGTGTTCAAAGTCAAGACTCTCATACCAAATCTTGAAGACAAAAAACAATGCACTGTAAATGTTTGAATAATAGTTTTTTAAAAAAGGTTCCATCCACATTCCTTGAAGTTCCAAAAAAGTAGGATTGTGTTCAAACAGATGTCTTAACTTTAGAGAAGTAGTTACTGGATGTGGTTCTTTGGTCTACATAACCTACATGCTGGTCAACAAGATGCCCCTGAATTAGTTACCCAGACCTCGTAAGCTGAAAAGCAATTTGGGATGGGGGAAAGTAAAAAGGAAGATGAACACACACAATGGCAAGAGCATGTTTGTATTTTATGTGTGATGTAAACTTTTTGTAAGATTCAAATAAACCAGATGGAGACATGTTTTGCTCTAGCATCAATCGTTTCTCACTGCTCCCCTTTTCGAAGGGGCTAACCCTCATCTGAGTCCTGGCCAGCATATTGCAATTTCTCAGCAACAGTAGCTTCACCAACAGGACTAAACGCTATCATCACATAAGTGACACCTGCAGTATAGACTGAGGTAGTCAGAAACGGCTTTTGCTCCTTATCAGCTTTTTAGTGAGAATGAGGCCTTTGACCTCATCAGAATGAGCTACGGCTGTTGAATGATCTCCATGCTCTTTTCATCTCACTCTCTTCAACCCACATATTCTGTTATTTTATGGCTATGCTGGAACATTATCATGTGTCTTTCAGAAGACTAGCTTACCTTTAACTGAAGGACCAGCTCCAAAAGACTAAATCACCAATTGTCAGAACTCACTCAAGAATATTTGGGTCGTAAGAAAGTTCATGCTTCGAGGCCCCTATCTCACAACACCAGCTAAGACCTCTCCCTGACCTCCATATGGTTCTTCCACGATGAGCTTTCACATGGTGAATGTGTGTGCGTGTGTGCGCATGTGCCTTTGAGTTGTCTGTTGACTCATGGTGACCCTATGAATTTTGTATGGTTTTCTTGTTGTTGTGTGCCTTCCAGTCACTTCTAACTTATGGAGACTTCAAGGTGGACTTATCATGAGGCATTCTTGGCAAGATCTGTCCAAAAGGGGGTTTGGCATGGCCTTCCTCTGAGGCTGAGAGAGTGTGACTTGCCCAAGGCCAACCAGTTGGGTTTCTATGGCTGAGCAGCAATTCAAACCCTAGTCTCCAGGTCACAGTGTAACACTCCAATCACTACACCATGCTGACTTAGTGAAGGAATACTCAGACATGGCTTTGTCAGTTCCCTTCTCTGAAATATAGCCTACAGCACCTGGTTTTCATGGTGGTCTTCCATCCAGCTAGTAATCACGGCTGATCCTGTTTAGCTTCCAGGATCGGACAGGAGCTGGTGTCTTTAGGTTATTTAGCCCCCTCCCCCTGATGGAGAATACTTTCTGCAAGAGGCACTGGTAAAATTACTCCACCATTCTTGCACCTGTTGCAGGAATAGCTGGAATTGTTATAAGCCTGTCAGCCTTCTATGGTGTGAATCAGCAATTAAAAGACATTTCAAAGGCTGTTTTAATACATGAACTGTCTGTCATGACTCTTGGAAAAGACAAAATAAAGTGAATGAGCACAATCTGCTCATGCTCAGTCCACTTTCTTGTATCACAAAAACTGCAGCCATGCTAGAGACTCTGATAGTACGTCCGTTTGACAAGGATGCCCCATGTATGTCACTTGCGGGCAAAAGAAGGAGGCTGCACAGCAGAGGGTATTTTCTGATGACCTATATGCCTATGCTAAATTGGAACTGAAAATGAACACATATAAACTTGTTTCATATAGTATTACAATTTCGCGCATCATCTACTACATGATTTGACTTTTTACTGTCAGCTAAGACTACAATAAAGCTGTACGCTTTGTACTTTCTGGAAAAAAAATTAAACTTCAGATTTACTTGCTAATACTGATCCACATTGAAAAAGCTTTTGCAGAGGCATGTTGGATTTAAACCAGGACCATGGCAAAACTGAGGAACAGGTCTGAGTGTATTTGTCAACCATCTTTAAGCAAAAGGGTGCACAGTTGTAAATCGCACACATAGCAAGTCTTGCATGTCATGCAAAAAATAACAGCATATTCTCCAAACCTAGCAAGCAAAAGGGCTTGCTAAAACTGATCAAATAGTGTTATTTTTTTTACATACACTATATGAGATATCGTCCTGTTGAAGAAAACAGAGAGATTTAAAAGCAGCACTGTGGCTGCAGACATCGCCTATACATCTAGCCATTAGACAAAACCATTTCTTTCAACACACACCATAACTGAACAAAATCTGGTTTCAAAATGCTGATCAGCTGAACAATCAGACTATCATATTAACATATGCATGCTGAAAAGTACCAAAATCGGTTATACGCCACTCCAAGAAAGCATGTCTTACAATTAGAACTTGTGCCTTACGTTGCTAGACAGGCAAGTAGGCATAGCTTTCATGTGCTTTAAAATAAAATCTTTAATTAGCCACATCTTTGAATATCACATACATTACTTTCAATCACACAGAGCAAAGCCTTCAGTAACGGTGTTTTGATAATGAAAAACAGACAACAGGCATGGCAAATCTGCTGCCCAGGTTTTGTTTTGTGCGTATGTTTCCAAATTTACACTTTTTTCTACCAAGCTTTAGCTCACTATACAGGTCCATGGTTAGTTATATTAAAATTAGGAAGGGATGTTTCCAAGGAGACAGTTTTTACGACTTCTAAATAATTTGCTTTCTTATGTTGGGCTTAAGAAAATATGCAGCAAAATAAGTCTCTCCCTCCATCCCATTGCCTTGGTCTGGAAGAGAGAGAAGGAGAGGCAGGCACAGCTCCATCATGCCTAGGCCCAGAAGCAGATGACAGAGCATCCCTCCATCCCAACTTCCACAGCCCTGGCCTCAGACGGAGAGAAGAAGAAGCAGGCACAGCTCCATCATGCCTAAGCTTCGAAGCAGATGACAGGCCCTTCCTCCATCCCAACTGTCCTGGCCTTGGAGGGAGAGAAGAGGCAACGCACAGCTTCAACATGTCTATGGCCAGAAGCAGATAAAGATCATTTACCCCAACTGCCACTGGCCTGGCCTTGGAAGGAGAGAAGAAGAGGCAGTTCCTGCTGAACTTCATCTCCTCCCCTTTTCCTTATGTATTGTGTCTCATTTGGATTGTAAGCCTGAGGGCAAGGAACTGTTTTGTTGTTCTTTTACTTGTAAAGCTCCCTGTACCGTGATGGGGCTAAATAAATAAATAAATAGATGATGATGATGATGATGATAGCAGCCATAGTAATAATAATGCAATGAGGAATGAACTAGACAAGGAAAACCAAAATAATCATAGATAACTCTTAAGGTATACCTTGGGAAGTTCAGAAGCTGGCTTCTTGGTAGACAATAGCTTGTAGGTATTCAAGTTGTTCTGAAAACTCCTGTAGAAGAAAACAATATTGATTTTCCTGTTGCACAGAGCATTGTACGTTCTGGCTGGGACCAAATGGAAAAACAACTGCATGTACTTTTAATGTCATATTACAGAATAGAACAGATGCTTAAGATCAAAAAAAGCAAACAAATTTTCATTGAAAGGTGCTAGCATGGCCATCCGGAAAAGAGGAAAGTAAGATACATTTTGCAAACCTCTACTGTGTACTACCATAACTATGCACAGAATGACTTCCTGATGGAAGTCAGAAATTCTAATTTTTGGTCTTTTTGTAAGGATACACCTATGTTGAATGTGATTTGGCAGGCATGCTTTTTGTGACTGCCATGATACTTCATTTTTAATACTGTTTAAATTCTTGCGTTATCATATAGGCAGATTTCTGGCTATAGGAAAAGCAATGGAGAAAAGGATTGGAATAAGATAAAATAAGTATTTCAAACACAAACATCTCTGTGTTTTGTCTTTTATTGGTTCTTGGGTCTAGAAAGGGATGCTATTTAGCCTTGGTTTATAACTGTAAAAGTCTTTGTTTTCCTTCCAGATGCTTAATTAGTTTATTGTGGTATTATAAACTTACAGTACCACTTTGTAATTTATAAACTTCAGACATTTAGAACTGTGTTGGAGAAACAAGATTTACCACCATGCTGGTAATTTTTCTATGGCAAGTATGTCAAAACCAGTCTACAGATCGGACTGGTTTTCCAATATAACCTTATCCAGCCCTGGGTGTCCCTACCAAATTCTAATGAGGTTGTGATCAAAGTTTTGCTCACACTTCTGCTAATGAAGAAAGTAAGAAACACAATCTTTGTGTCTTTCAGACACACTGTTAAGCTATCATTGTCTCATATGCAAGACAAAGAATCTCCCACAATCTACATTTTTGAGGAAAACCTTTCAGGAAACACATTTTTTTCCTCTCAGTGTGTATGTAGCCCCCAACAAAATCATCTCTAGGTACCACACAAAGATATATGCTCCATAACTGAAACTTTCACTAGAAGCTGCCAAAAGTGCCAATTTAAAAATTCATTTTGAAGCAGAGATTAATATTGGTGCTTCATTCATTTTTTAATGTAAAGCTGGCCTCAGAACAACCTCATAGCTATAGATTGATTGTTCTTGCTGTTAATGCACAAGCATTTTATCACAAGTCCTCAGGGGAAAAAAAACTGTATGAAAATAAATCTCACTTTTAAAATATGTCTTCATTATGAAAAAGAATCCCTTAAGACAATTCACTGAAAAGCCAAGACAGTAATCTGTGTCAATGAAGGAATGAAGAAAAATGGAGTACCTCCCACGGAGCTGCACGGCCTCAGAGAACCTTCCTTCATCCATGGCTTTCTGTACATCCTGAGTCTTTTGAAAAGGAAAAAAATATGAACAGTTTGTCACACACTAGTCAATGACACCTTCTGTTGTACCACAGATTGTTTGAATTCAAAAGATTTCAGTGGGATTTGCAGTGCAATCATGAACATATATAAAGAAGTGAAAACCACATGTTCAGTGGAAATTATATCTGAGTATACGTATATACAATTCCTCTCTTAAGCAGATCAGTCCTGTGGTAGAGTAAGGACAACATTAGATAATTGTTCATGACATTAGTGGCTTACACTTTTGATATCTGTAAAAAGTGACGGAGCAATCACACAAGTGAGCACACTGCTACAATACTAAAAAGCAACTAGATTTTTTTAAAAAAAAAATCCACCAGCTGTTTACTCTTATTTTTCATGTAGCAATTGTTCATTCCAGTTACTGCTACTGCAGGAATGACTAGAGCTCATTGTGTCCAGCATGTATAGCCATTCTGCTAACATCTTTACATGTGCTCCATTTAACAGCAGACTATTGACTGCTAGCAGGAGGACAGAATCTTAATGGATTAATACAATGACTTCTTTTCAGCAGCTCACCATCTGCACACACTCCATCAAAGGCAGGCGGACAGCCTGGTTTCCAGACAGAGATACCACACAAGCAGGGGTTTCAGGTGTGCCTTCTAGAAGAGCAAGGACTGCCTCCACACCCATGCGACTTGCCTGGAAGAGAAGCACAAAGTTTTAAATGTACGAGGAAATTTTACAGAGAAAATGATTATTTGGATACGTGTCAAGTGGCATCCACAGAATGTCTCTTTTAAATATCTATTTTGTAAATATTGCAAAGAAGATAGAAACTACAATACTGTCACCAGAAATGCCCACATTTCTTTTAAGTTCTGCTGAAGAACTGAAGCAAGTTAAAAACTTACATAAATTATACATCTAATTGATCAAGAGCCTACTTACTTATCTGCCCGGCCTGCATTTCTCCATTATCTGAGTACTTTATGTGTCTTCTACAAGAACTAGGTACTAATCTGGAAACAGTTGTGCTAGAGGACTAAACCTAGCAAAGGGTAGGGACTTTGAATAGGACATTTACCCCTAATGACCTGTTGGCAAATTCCACTCAGAAAATCCTATTCATATACTTTCTTTTGACTAGGGAAGTCAGAGCAGGATAGAGAGATGCCAGTGGCCAAAAGAGCACATGGAGTCCTGGACAAAATTTCTTGTGTCCTTTTGCATCAGTGAGCTCTTTGAACACTGGGGGGGCACTCTTTCCTTCTGTACCAGCCCTCTGAGAATATGTTTGTGTGTGTGCATGTGTAGGCCAGCTTGCACATACGCACGTGCAAGAAATGGCTCTGAGAGAAAGAGCAACGCAGCCCTGCTGTGCTACAAACTATATCCACTTTGCACTCTGGTTCCAACTAGTCTCAGCTGTATCCCACAATGGACATTTCTTACAGAGGAAAAGTTTCACCAGCTCTTACTTATGGATTCACAGGGGACCAGATGAGAGAAAGCTGGACTTCAAAGACGCCACCAGCGAATCACCCCATGCTTTTTTCACACTGTGCTAACTCTATCTTGGTAGACTGCTGCAGTAGAATTATCAGACTGGCTTCTTTTTTGAATTTTATGTCTTACAGAATCTCTTTTTCTCGGCTCAAGTGGCATAAACAGTTGCATTTCATTTTTTCCCCAAAAAACCATGGTTAGGCAGAGGGAAAAACTGGTATTAAGTGACTTTTCAGGGCTGAATAAGAATTTAAAACTAGGCCTTACTCCAACTTTTCTTTCCTACTATACCATGTAACAGACAGTTGGCAAAACCTCCACAATTGTTCAATGGATTGAATGAGGACTACACAACACCAAGGAGACTGAAAACACCAAACAGGTGGTCATCTTCTGATTTCTGAAATTGATTGGTCTGGCTTTACTCACCAAAATCCTATCAAAAGCAGAAGGAGTGCCTCCTCTTTGAACATGACCGAGAATGGTGACACGAGTCTGTACCCCAGCCGCTGCACCACAAGCTGGAAAAAAAGAGCCAGAGAGTTAAGTCAGAGAACAGAAAAGCTATACAAACATCATTGTATCATTTTGTCTGAGCTATGACTAGTAATCCTTAAATCTTTAAGAATCTACAAGGCATAAAACTTATGATAAATTGATTCTTTGGCAGGCAAAACCAATTTCTATGTTTCTTACAGCAAAGGAATGGCTAAGGAAAAGTTTTTTAAGAAATAAAGGTGGAAATATTTAGAAATTGGATAGACCAAAGGAAACAGTAGGAGAAAAGAAATGTATACGCAATTGGCAATGAAAGCTTTACTGTATCCTTGTCAGTACTCTGAAAAACAATCATTTGTCTTCAGTTTCAAAGAATATTCCCTGTAACAATTAGAATAAGACCTTCAGGTAATGGAAATTTAATTGCTGGACAATTTGACACTAACAAAAGTGTGCTTAACAAAAGCAGAGGAAAAAATATATATCAATGCACGTAAATGTGTAAGAACTATCTGACATACAGGACAAAATTCCAGTCCTGCTCCACTCCTTGTCATTGCCAAGCCAGCCCTAGTTAATAATTTGGGTGCTGTTCTTTGAACTACCAGAAATCTGACAGAGTATGGATTTCCACCTTCCTTGCAAACACATAGAGAAAAATATTACAATATGCTAATACAGGTTTATGACTTCCTCACTATTCATATGCATGTACAATCATCCTACTCATCCTAGAACAATTTTTCAACTCAGTCATAGCTGATAAGTTTTATCCTTTTATAGCATTTCTGATTCATTGTCTGGCTGAAGTCCACAGTTAAGTGTAACAGTTTGTTCTGACAAGCCTTGTGGCTAAAACAACTAGTTTTATAGTGCAGATGATAAATAACAAGCTGGGATAGGCTAATGGAATTTTCCTTTGGATATCATTATAACAACCATGGGAAAAGCAACAGACTGAGAAATGCATACCAGGCAGCAAAAAGAAAATATTATTCCCACTAATTTCCTTATTGTTTCAGTTAATAGTGCTTTTTGATTTCTCCCAGGAGGAAAAAACCAAAACCAAAAAGGGAAACACAGTAGACCAACAAAAGCTGACGAATGCTGAAGGCAAGAACTGAGAGTCAAACTATACATGATATGAAACATTATCTGTCTTTATACAATAGACCTATAATCTGATATAGTGTTCAGTAAAAACAGTAGTGGGTGTTCCAATCAAGATGGGGGTACAAAGTAAGATGGTGGGGGATACCCTCTTTAGAAAAACAAATGCATATCTAATTGTAAGAATGCACTTTAAAATATGCACTTAAAAATATGTGTGGTTTGGCCCAGAGAGTGCAGGAAAAGAATAGATACAGGCAAAAGAACAGTCTTCTGAGTGTATTGACCAGGATCCCAGGCAGAGGACTTAACTACGATGGGGTGAAGTTTATAAATTTCTAATCATCGTGTGTATATTCATTTTCAAGCTGCCTGTCAACTAATGGAGACTCCATGAACTTCATAGTGTTTTCTTAGGCAAGGAATACTCAGAAGTGGTTTTGACAAATCCTTCCACTGAAATACTGCCGGCAGCACCTGTGATTTGTTGGAGGTCTCCCACCCAAGTACTAACCAGGACTGACCCTGCTTAGCTTCCAAGATCAGATGGGATCTGCTATCTTTATGGTATTAGGCCTAACCACAGCAAAGCTCCCTTGAATTCAAAGAGGCAATTTAAGTGAGCATGTAACCACTCTGCATTATTCTAGCTATCAATACAGCCCTAGTAAGTGGGGAAGAGTTCCTTAGAATTATTTTTTTAAAAAAGAGTTTTCCTTCAGTCAGAGGGTTATCTGCTCTAAAGTGCTCATCTTTACTATTGGAATTACAGTGAGACCCTGGGATATTTGCACTGACTGTCTCTTCCTTGGTGTATTTTGCTTATTCTCTCTTTCTTTTTTCCCTCTGGTCCACTGTTTTGTTTCAACTTTTTAAATAAAATTTAAAAAGAAATCTGGAGATCAGTGGAGGGGAAAAGAATCTCCTCATGGCTTAACAGACCAGCATCTTGCTAGATGCACTGCTTGGAAAGTTGCTACTCAAAAGTTAAAACTGTCTGCACAGATGATCTGCAATTCCATGTTCTTGGGTGTGTGCTCACTGAAGACTTCTTTGTGTTCAAATATTTCATCAGCTAGTTCCAGAAGCTCCTAAACACTGCAGGTATAGAACCCACATGGGCTACACATGTGGAGATGGAGCCATTTTGCTATACTATCAGCATCTATATTTTCTTTAAAAAAGAATGAAACAAGCCCCTCATCAGGCAATTTGGATCTTCACTCCTTCTATCTTATAAAGAATGGGGAGGAGAAAGATTCCTCCTCTCCCATTTATTGGATAAATCAGGTTAGTGGAACTGGGTAACAGCCCTAATGCAAACTGGCACTCCTACAATAATCAGCAGAGAACTGGAAGAAACCAGTGTTTTAAGAGCAGACCACTAGAAAAGTCCACGCATAGGATGCCTAATGTTAGTTGGTTGTTGTAACTGCTGCAAAAATGCTAAATTAGATAGATGCTATACTGACCACAAGGGACTTTCTATGTTCTTTTGCAACAATGCGTACACAGGATAATTTAACAGTATTCTTTGGCTGCAAGCTAATCTTTATAACAAAGGAGCAGTGCAGTCTCTGCGGCTGATTAACGGTTAACAACTAAATTCCAATTTTTCCATCAATATAAACTCGTTTAAGAATTTCCAGAATGCTTATGCCAAATGAATGAGTCATCTTGAAATTGGTGGACGCTGCCAGTCCAGAAATCTGTCACATCTAACCTCCTAGCAGGCTCTGAACAATAAAGTAAAGTAGGAGCGTCAGCTGAAATTTCCTCCGACATCCTATGAGAACATTTCAAGACCTAATACCAATAATGTGAAATCAATTTATTGGCTTAAAATGAAACTGGGTGACAATGTCATTTAGAGCTAAAGACATTATAGCATCTGCAGTGGAAACATTTTGTCAGCTTATAAGCAAAATTAAGACTGTTTCCACAGAAAGCATCAAGTATATATTGCTGAATACACACACACACACACTTGCCCACAACTGAGTTTCAACAATTCCTAGAGGCATTACTGACACAGTATACTCTACTTTCATCTCCTTTCTAATATTAATTTCTGCTATTATAGTCTTAGCCTTAGTTTCAGGCAAGCTTTACACAGAATGGCTTGAAAAATCTCTAACCAAAAGTTCCTCTCATATATATATGTGCATACACAGACAAAGAACACATACTTTGACAATGTCATTTAGAGTTTGAGTTCATGAGTAACATCAGAGTTGATCATTTTTTAAGATTTGGAGGTAAGAGTTGTTCTATTTCTAGATACAACTCCATGGCCTGGAAGCTATTCTGTACCAAAAAAAAAAAAATCATTCTGCATCCCAACAGATGATCAGGTTTTAAAATGCAGTTGACACCATCTAGTGACAAGGACCAGAAAGTTATGGAAACTGGTATTCAATTGTTGCTGGGGCATTAAAATAAGAAAACTGGTACCTAAGCACTTACATCCTGCATCTTGATTCAAATTCTGCAGGGTCATCACGGCCAGGAAGGGCAGCTTTAGAGGCTGGAGGCTTCCAAGCAACCATTACAAAGACAGATTAGAAAGACCAGAACAACTTTGGAAAGTTGTTCCTCTGGGCATTTGACCCTGTCATGACTGACAGGCTTTTTAAGCTATCTGCAACCTAATCATCAAAATTAAATGTAATGCTTTCAAGCATTGCTTTGGGCAGTTCAGAGGCAGATGAACAGAGGAATGATTTTGTATTCCTGGCTGATACAAAAGTAGCCTGGAGTTTCAAGAACATTACCAGAGCATGCTTATCCAGCTACCCACTGAAGGATTCAATTTTTTGGAACAAGAGATAATGCGGGACCTTCTAAAGCAAAGGACAACCAGAAGTTCTCTGGCCAAACGTGGTCCTCGGCCTGTTCTCCTAGAAGCATCACACTGTTCCACAAGTTCCTTTCAGCCTCTGCAAGAAAATGTTGTCCCCCTCCTTAGCAACTCATTAGTTACAAAGCAAAAGGGAAGGGGATGGCAGAGATAGAAAAAGAGCTGTTATCACCTACTTTTGGCTCTGGCCCTATCAAAGCTGGATTCAGCCCTGCCTGCTACTGCCTTGTGATCCTGTGGTAGGTTGCTCCTTAAGGAAGACAGTTCTCACCACCTCCCAAAGTCTGAATCTCCTTCTTTCTGATTTTTTTTTTAATGATACATTTTTGAAAAGGTAGAAACAAATTGCAGCCTTACTTACAGAGACCACACAACTATTCTAGGACACACACAAAGGAGTAACAATGTTCGCAGAAGGGAATACATGAACTTTAACAATATGATGGGCAGCTTGATACTCACATCCTTAACTTGTTCCGAAGTAATTGGTTTGTTATGGCAATCAATGGCACCTTCTGCTACAATTATGATATTCAGCCTTTTCTTTCGAGCCCGGTTCTAGAGTAAAAGAAACACAAGATAGACTTACTTCTTGTTGTTGTGTGCCTTCAAGTCACTTTTGACTTATGCTGACCCTAAGGTGAACCTATCATGGGTTTTTCTGGGGCTGAGAGTGTGTCACCAGGAGGTTTCCACAGCTGAGTAGTAAATCGAACCCTGGTCTCCAAGGTCATCATCCAACATTTGAACCACCACTACACCACACTGGCTCTCAGCTATTACTACGAGGAGTGAAATAGAAGCAAACAGCTCAAGAGCAGACTCTGGCTGTGCTTAAAAGGCTTTTCAAACTATTTGAAAAGCCCATATACAGCATAAATAAATGCCACTGCAATTACCATGGATCACAGACACTGTGCAATTGTCAGTGCAGTGTGCACCAAAGTCTTAAGCTCACTTGATGCACACCTTCCAATAAGCTCTCTACCTATTAAGTCAAAAGTAAGAGAGAAGAGATTACGAGCATGCATGCTTGTGGAACAATTAGCTGCACTAAGGACAGGACTTGTATAATTTCTTGCACAAATAGTGAAATAACTTGCACAACTATTTTTTTTCAGTACCCTAACAGGATTCTAGCCTTTACAACAACTACACATGTTTGAGAACGAGCAGAAATCACCCTGTAGAGCCCTGTTCAGTTATCATTTTCTTCTGTAATTTCTCAACATGGACCCAACGGCTTGCACACCGGGTTACTTTTAGTCCTGTTCCATGGAGTACCTGCCCCTTTTTTGTGGACCTTCAAGACACTGTTAACAAACTGCCCTTTAATAACTGCAAACAGCTTAAAATTAGAGTAAAGGATTACCTCAGAGAGCCTAACACACATGTGATCTTCCCATCCTTCCTCCGGTGGATATTCAGGAATAAAGACATAATCTGCCCCACAGGCTAAGGCACTAACTAAAGCTAGGTACCTGAGACAGAGTAAAAAAAAATCCAAATGAACATATGAGCAACACACTGCCGCAAATTTTACAAAATACAGTGCCTCTAAATAATACATACCCACAGTGTCTTCCCATCACCTCCAGGACAAATGTCCTTTGATGGCTATTTAAAAAAAATACAAGAAAGGTTAATACCACCACAACAGCAACAAGATACCAACAAAATATCACTGAAATGTACAAGAGATACCGGGGTGGGGTAAAAAAAAACAACAATAAACAATTGTTTGGCACTGTAAAGACGACTCGTACGCTTTTATATTCCCTTCCTTCCCATAAACTCTGCCTCCCCAGCTGCCTTCTGCTTTGCAGTACACTATTATTTGCCATTATAATTAGAACAAGCAAAGTGTTCCTTGTGCTCTCTTCCAAAATTAGGACTGCAAACCACTACCTTACACTACGTTTTAACAAAGTTAAGGAGGCAGTGTGATGTAGAGGTTTGAGCTTTGGACTACAGTTCTGGAGATAGGATTTGAATCCCCACTCAGCCATGGATACCCAAAGCAAGGCAAAGGAAAACTCTCTCTGAACAAATCTTGCCAAGAAAACCCACAATGCGTTTGCCTTAGGGTTGGTGTAAGCCGGAAACAACTTGAAGACACACAACAAGAATTAATGAAGCTGCCTTATTTAAGAGAGATGAAAGGTCATTCTTCAATTAGTAGGAGTCCTTGATCTCAGTAATGGTTGTTCTTGTTACTGTGTCTTCAAGTAAATTCTGATTTTATGGAGATCCTATCCTACAATTTCTTGGCAAGATTTTGGGGGGTGGGTTGCCATTACCTTCCTTTGCGGCTGAGAGAATAAGACTTGCCCAGGATCATGAAGTGGGTTTACACAGCTGAACAGGGATGTGAAACCTGGTTTTCCAGAGCCCTAGTTTAACAACCAAACCATGCTGAGGTGAAGTATGCTTTCATAAACAAATCTCAGTATTTTTTTTCTTATGTTCATTTGTATTCAGAGAACAAAAGCAACACTGAAACAGTCACCAATAAAGCACCTGATCAATGTGAAGCAACTTCCTTCTACTTCTTTTGCACATTTGCATGTCTTTTCCATACTACTACACACGTCTGGTAAAGTGATAAATACCAGTCAAAGTGATGACAGAGTTCATCTGCTTTCCTAGAATCCAGAAACTGCCTTCTGGAGCTCTATTTCTATCTGTCTACACAATGCCAAAGGCTACAAATCTCCAAAGAAGCTGTTATCCACATCTCATTGATTTCAGTGGCACTTAAGCAGACAATGACCCACTTTGGTTGAAATTCAAAAACACAAAATTTAGAGATTCTAAACAACATTTTGAATCTAGTTTCATTAATATTGTTGTTGTTGTTACTACTACAACTATTATTATTTTCCTGAATTAGGTGAAGTATTCTCACATGACTGTTTAGGAAACATCAAAAACAAGTGAAAAAGTTGTCACTAAAAATACATCTTCAAACATAACAGGAAAAATATATTTGTAAAAGTAGGGTTTTACTCGTAATTTTTAACTCAGCATTTTTTTTCTTTTTCAAGTGTATGGCTTCTTTTAATAATTTTTAAAATGTTTTCAAAAAATTATGGTTTTGGCATTATGTTCAGGTTAGACATAGTAATAAAGAGACAGCACAGTGTATTGTTTTGAGCATTGGACTATGACTTTGGAAACCAGGGTTGTAATCTCTGCTTGGCCACGGCAGCCCACTTGGGCAATTCACACTCTCTCTCAGCCTCAGAGGAAGACAAGAGCAAGCCTCTTCTGAACAAATCTTGCCATGAATCCCTGTGATGGGTTCACCTTGAGGTTGCTATAAGTCCGAAATGACTTTACAGCACACAACACAACAACTAGACATTTTAACAAACTACATTAGAGTCACAGCTTCAAGCTAGCTGAGATTTCCAGTGGCTGCTGTGTGTGTTCAGGTTGTTTCTGACTTATGGTGATCCTATGAGGAACCTATCATGGGATTTTCTTAGCAAGATGGTCAATGCAACATGGAAATAAGTCATCCCTGTGACAAGAAGTACTGTTAAGTCAGGAGTGGGCAACTGTGAGGGGCTGGGGACCAATTCCCCCTGCCCAGACCCATATGCACACTGCATCCTCTCCTCACAGCAAGCCCGAACACCTCTATTTTCCTATGCAGTCCATCTCAAAATGTTGCCTGTTGCCATTTTGAGAAGGACTGAAAAAGAAAACAGTGATATTGAAAGGAAAATCAGATGATGATATCAATAAAGAATGGCAAATTGTGCTGGATATAGATGGGGTTTGACAGGAAATAATTCTTAATTCATGGTAATATGATAGCAAGAAGGAGAAAATCAGAGAAATATCACTGAACATGTAAAGTTGGGTGGAAATGCAGGAACTATCTTGGTATTGTGATAAATTTGTTGCGATGCATAATGATAGTATGTCAATGATATAACAGTTTATGTAATCCAGAGAGGAGTGGAGGATAACTGTAACAATTCAGTAAATGTACACTGAGAAATGTATGTTTTATATGGTAAACTATAATAAAATTATATTAAAAAAAAGAAAACAATGATATCAAGGGACAGTACAGAGTTCTGGAGTGTGTGTGCAAGCAGAGATATTTTCATACATTTTAATGCTATTGGTGGGCTGTTTGGCGGCAAAACTGTGGGAGCCTGTGGGAAATTCAGGGGCTACAAAAGTGGGATCTGGGGGTATATGTGGCCTGCAGTCTGCACCACTACCTTCAAGAAAGTTGCACTGAGCTTCCATGACCTTCATAGTTATACCAACTCCTCCTTGGTATAACTTCCTTGGTATAACACTAACATGACTGAATTGCAGGAGCATTCCGTTAGGCAAGTTTAGATGCAACACGAAGCAGAGAGTACCAAGAAAAAACAGCCCCGTGCCAAATTACCTTTGAGCAGTAGTCATGATGGCATCCACAACTTCAATGATTCTGTGCAAGGCTGAGTCAGTGCCAATAGTCATATCGGTGCCACAGAAGTCATTGTCAATGGAGCCAACCATTCCCACAATATTGAGGTAAGCATACTTCTTAATAGCCTCTTCATCAATCTCCCCTGAAAAGAAAGCAAAACAAAAAATACATCCAGAAGTCTCTGACAAACAATCTCATCCACTCTCATATAAAAGTAAGTTGCAGAAGTGACTTTTCTTACAGCTTTTGTGGCTGCAAGAGCTAAGTTTACAGTTTAGTCGAAGAAAGAAAAAGATATGCAAAACCACATGTATCTTCTGCACTGAATGGCAACTACCACTGCTTACAGGTACAGTAATTAGGAGAGAGAGAATGGTAGGTTGAAATTATTCAGAAACGCAAATCAATTGTTTAGCTTTTAGAGTTACTCTATAAAAACAATGAACAAGACCCATCATTTGTTGGTTGAGGACATATGTTTGGCATTTCAAGGTACCGGTAAGTACGCTGGTTCTTCCAGGACCTGGGAGAACTGCTCTCAACAGTCTAAACAGTTGACTTGGCAATAGGTAGCTTCACATGCTCGAAACTATCAGACAATGTTATGCGCATTGGCAAAAAGGATGCAGACAAGACAAAGCTCTACAGACGACTCATCCCTCCAAAAAACCCTTAATGTCAAAGTAGATCAATTAAGCTTAGCAGCATAGGATAGTCCAGCTGACGGCCTCTGGATCCCCAAACAAAGTTAATAAAGAGAAATGAGGTTACTGTCACAGATCTGCTGTGATTCCTTGGGGAAGTTTTGATTCCTGACTGATTGTGTCATGCATCAGAGCATGTGATATGATTAGGGCATGGAGCAAAGATTCCCTAAGGAAAGACCACACTTTGGAAGAGTTGTAGAGGTAGAAGCAACAAAACTCTGGGGAACAAAGGAAATCGAGAGTCAAAGTAGTCAGGCTGTTTAAGAAGGTGTATGGCATCACTGACAACAGATAAATGAAGTGCATGGGCAGAGAAGCATTCAGGAAGAAAGAGTAACTCAGTCTTGGACATACTGACTTTAAGATGACACCAAAGCACCCAAGGAGAATTTTCAGAGAGACAATTGGAGATACAGGGTATAAGCAAGGGGAACAGCAAGTATTGAGAATATAGCCACTAAAGAAGTGAATTGTATTACTGCAATGAAGAGGTATGATAGCATATTTCCTCTCTTGCTCTGATCTGCTAGACAGCTACCAGTCACACTTGCATCTTTAGAGTCCGATGCCAAAAATGACAGAGTGTTGTGAACACAGCTACCAGCGTTGTGTATGTTTCCCAAGCCATGGAAATCACATGATAGTGACCATCAGCATTGGCTCTCAAGGGCAAGGGCAAGGTGAGGCATGAGGTTATTCAAAGATACCGAACGATGAGAGATTCAAGACAGACAAAAGAAAACACTTCTTCACACACTGAACAGTCAGGCTAGATAATTTGCTTTTTTATGATGTTATGGTGGCCACCAATTCAGATGGTTTTAAAAGGGCTTAGACAAACCCACGGAATGAAAAAGCTATCCACATGTACTAGTTGTGATGGCTTATATTCTGTCTCTACAAACAGAAACATGCTGCCTCTGAAAATTTGCTGTTGAAGAACGTGAGTGGGAAGGTTCTATTATACTTATGGCCCTTGTTCAAGCCTGTGCACTGTAGGAAAGAAATACAGGACTAAACAGAATCTTAGTTTGATCTGGCAAGATCCTCCTTATGTTCCTATGTTATATTTTTATAATTATATTATACGGGCACATGAGAGGATTTGCACAGTTTGCCTACAAGATGACTGTCTGAGCCAGCAGATGCACATCTTCTGCAAAGAGGTAAGTGACAAATTGTATGCATAAGCTGACACCAAAAGCACACTTTAAACACCAACATTTCTGTCACTACATTGTAAAACTTGAGTAATACCAAGGTTTATAAAGTATGCAATTAGTTTTCTAATCACTTATTTTCTGTGACAGGAGGTGATACTTTCCAGAAAACCGAGTCAGTCATTTCTTCTGAAAAGTAGATGTGCTCTCATTCCTCCTCTACTGTTGATGCCATATTCTAACCATGTCACACAATTTTAGAGTTATCAGGAAGAGACTCAACAATGACAAATTCTTTCTAAAGCATGATTGGTTTCTAAGATGTGATGTCAAAAAGCACAGCAGCAATGGATAGCTGTGTGTCTGTTTCTGAAAGCTCGCCAACATGTAAATCCAAGGCATCGTTTTCACCTTTGAACAGTGATGTAAGAAAGCACAACAGTATTAGCAACTTGATCACCTTTGACCAATTCCACAAATGGGATTAAGACAGAATTTTACCATTGGATTAACAAGGGGGTGATAACGGAAATTTGGCACTTAGAATTTACAATTCAGCCTACATTGGGCAGAGGCAAGATGCATCCACTCTACAGGTTAGACATCTCATGCATCAAGTGAGGAAAGTTGGGGTAATTTTTACTGAAGAGAATGTAGAAGGGTGAACTTTTTGCCCTATAGCTGATAGTGGTATTCTTTCTCTTTGCTGCTGCTCAGGACACACACACGCTACACTTTCACTTCCTTCCCACACAAAGAGTAACACTTCCTTCTGCATTGTCCAAGTCGAAATGTTCAACTCCTCAACGAATCACTGATTTTAAATCAAAGTAACTCTTAACATTCTTCCATTCGTGTCCATTTGTGTCTAGGACATTCACACTGAGAAGGAAACATTTTGAACTGTACAAAGTTAGACTTCAGCAGGAAGAGGGATCATATGACTGAATGTTTCTACACTGGTATATGAGAGAGAAACATTAGCATACTCACTCTTGGTTATAAGACAATTTCATACATAGACCTAAACTCAATTGCTAGCCCCTTTCACGCAAATGCTGATTTGCCATTCAACAGTTGCTTCAATGAGTCTACATATTTGGACTAGGAACTGGATTATTGGATTTAGGCCTTGCACAACACATGTGCATGTGCGTACACACACAGAGAGAATGAGAGGGGGGGGAGGAAGGGGGAGAGAGAGAGATGCAATGAGCAATTTCAACATGCTGCCATCTCTCACTGCAGCAAAAATGACTCAAGGGGGTGGAACAACACTCTGGGCACCGTGGAAGAGGAAGAAGCGGGGAGAAAACTTTCTTGATAGGCTGTTTCCTCATCCCATAAGGGAGGACCTTTAGCTGTCTCTTCCTCATCATGTGCCTCAGTTGCCTACACAACAAGCATGCAAAGCTCTAAGCAGAGAGTGAAAAGTTGCTAGGGTTTCCTTAAGGCGGTGATGGTTGGAGCTGCCCTCTGTGCATCTGCCAAAACAATCAATACAAATTTAAGTGATCTAAGGGAAAACGGTATCACAACCATCTCCTTGTTTCCAAATGTCTTCCTTTCTTTTTGTCAACATCTGAAACTGAACTCTGAACTGTTTGACCCACTGGTATGTTTATATGAGTGAATAATATACGTTTCTTGACTAGATCAGTTAACAGCTTGGAAATATGTGTTCTAGTAACAGGAGATTATTTTCCAGTATGACAGCACTATGTTCACCATCTTAACAAGGACAAGATAACTTACCCTGCTTTGCCAACTCCTCTAATAGTCCACTCCACTCCTCACGAAAGAGATTAGCACCTGTTAAGCTGCCATCTCCCCCAATCACACAAAGGTTAGTGATTCCACACTTGACCAAATTGCAAGCTGCCTTCAAACGACCCTCCCGGGTCCGAAAGCTTTGCAACGTGCACTGCCAATAACTGTCCCTCCCTGCAGGAGAGATGAAAAGAATTAGCGTCAACAAGCTCATTTTTCAGATTTTACTACAGTGGCTCTGAGCCACCAGCATACAATATTAAGCTTAACAAGTTTTACAAGGGCAACCTTTACTACATGGACAATCTTTATTACTCCTTTCACCTAAAGAACAACTGGCTCACATGTGATTCACCACACAATGGCAACAGCAAGTGGCTACAGAAGCTGCAGAAAAACAAGAAAGCTGGTCATGATCTGTAGCTTTTATGTTGCCTATACTTGCTGTCAACTGTCAGCACTTTTTGGGAAAAGAAAGAAGGGAGACATACACATCAGCTGTACATATGAGGCCAATATGTTTATGACTATCATATATACCCTTCAGTTAAGTGTACAGTATTCCTATTATACTAGTGACAAAGTTAATGACAACAGGAATGTAGTGATAACACCCTAATCAAGGCCAGTGATCACACAGAAAGCCAACTTCTTGACCAAAAGAAGCACAGGATACAGGACAATACTTGCCAGAATCATGGCCTGGTTGCTTTAATGCGTATGCTCCTTCAAGTGGCCTGTTGACTTACAGTGATCCCATGGTTTTCACAGGTTTTTCTCAGGCAGAGGTGACTTTTCCGGTTCCTTCCTCTGAAATAGAAGCCATTTCCACACTATAGCACTATTATTCCACTTTCAGCATCCTGTGGAATTCTGGGGTTTGTAGTTTCCTGAGGCCCAAGAGCTCTCCGACTGAGAATTCTAAATGCCCTTCCCTAATCTGCAAACTCCAGGATTCCACAGGATGTTGGAATAACAGCACTATAACAGCATAGTGAGGAAATGGCCACAGTCTACAGCACCTGAGATTCCTTTGTGGTCTCCCATCCAAGTACTAATCAGGGCTGACCCTGATTAGCTTCCAATATCAGATGGGATCCAGTACCTTTAGGGTATTTAGCCTTGATAGGATAACCAAAACAAGGCTAACAGAGAGTGATCAAGACAGCAGGCAAAAAGATATTGGGATATGGATTAGGAAGAACTAGGTTCAAATCCTCATAGATCTCTATGAGCCTCTCTCCCTCCTCACTTCATTCTCTTAAGTGCACATGACCGTTGTGAGTATGAAAAAGGGTAGACCCACGCAGGCTACTTTGAGCCCTGACAAAAACTGCATGATACAACTGTAGGGGAAAAAAACGCCTACAACAAGGAAGTGGTTGAAGAAACAAAAAAATCAAATGATTTATATGTAAGAGACTTTCATCCCATTAACTTGATTTACATACTGTGTACAATGCTTACTGTCATGTGCTTGCCACTGATGACTAAAATTAGTGTCAGCAGTGAGTTATATATAAACTTAACTTAAAGATAACTGGTCTGATAATGAAGCAACTGCTACTGAAGAGTGAACAACATGAAAGGCAAGCTCCTTGATAAGCAGTACACTTGCTACTTTATAGGACGTAGTAGCACTTCTCCCAAGAGTGGAATTCCCTAATTTGGCTCCCCCTTGCAACATTACTGCATCAAGGTTTCCTTATTCATTTATTTTCTGTCGACTTGTCATGCACTTCCCCTACACCTTCAGAAATTCCGCTCTTTATGTAAACACAGGGAGATGAAAAAGTCACGAAGAAATCAGTGTACCAGAAATGTGTGTCAGTTTCAGAAAAACCTGTCATGGTATTTCCTCTGCTGAAAATGTGTCAGCTGTTGGCCACATAAAGCCTCATTTCTGAGGAAAAAAGAAATCAAAGTTGTGCCCTCAATATGCCCTTAGAACAGGCCCAATTTACTAGGGCACTGGCACTCTTCTTGTTGAAAGGCATTTCTTGGCACTGCAATGCCCTACGTGATGCGAGTCACAGCAGGCTGGGAACAGCCAATGAAAGCAAAAGAGAGGTGTGGAAATTTCTCTGCAACAGGGGCACAGCTCAAAGCAATATGGAATTATTAACAAGCAGCCAATATTTTTCAAAAATGATTCATGCTAGGGCAGGAAAATAAAAAGCAAGTGAGACAGAGAGAAAAGAGATCAAGCCCTAAAGCTTAACCAACCTCCTTGTGTGCACGGCAGGTGCTGTGCTTCTCTCCCCAGTATTCACATGGAAATAAAAAATAACAAGGTAATCCTGCAAGCCATAGGTACACTGGAACCTCTGTGAGATGACAGAAGGCAACAATCCTAACTATGCATATTTGGGACTTATTTTCAAAAAGCAAGGCTTAGAAATTTGGCATAAAGCTCATGTAGTGCAAAGCATATTGCTTAATTGTAATGAACTTAACCTTCAGCCTGGGAGGATGATTTAAAAAGAATAATTACTTAAACACTCACAAACACATTCTTCTTAATTCAGTACCTACCACTTGTAAGATGCTTGAAACGCTTTCCCAGGTAACTTCAACTATGTTCTCACCTCCATCCACCATGCCTTGGTAGCCCTGTCACAACAGAAAAACATTTTGGAGAACTTAGAATCAAGTAAGACTGGTCTTTAGGGTAACATTTGTGCTAAAGTTATGATAAAATACAACTGACACATGATTATAGGCATTTTTACATTATATATATAAATACATATCGAACAAATCTACACAATGAAATCTGACTTCAGATCCCTTTAGCTCAATATTTTATCTCGCATTAAAGAAATGGTTTAATATTTGTATTTAACACCTGGGAAGAAGAGAACAGCACTAACAAAATGAATGGAGAAAGAGTGCTAACTTGATCATTTTTGGAACACAAACAGAGAAATAATTGAACGGAACTTTCAGCCTTGGCCTTTCAACAGAGGACACAGAGCACAGTAATAATGGCTGATCACTTACCAAGAGTGACTGGGGGGATGGCTGCCAGTTGCCACATATGGGTAACCATCAGTAAAGGCTTTGATAATTAATCTGAGACCCAGAGCAAATTAGAAATCATAACAGTATGACAGTGTGTCACCTGTAGGGCTTTCTATGGTGTTTTCATACACATGTATGCTCTTCATATCAACCTATGTACATGTTTGCCAGGGGAAAAAAATGAAATGATACCACTAGAAAAGTCCTATGTGTGACAAAGTATTATTATTTTGCATTGCATTCACAAATGAGCATGGCCACTTAACATGGAACACTCTCCCCATTTATCTCAACAAAACACCCTGCAAGGAAGGTTTGCCTGAGGGTAGATTTGGCTGAGAACTCCAAAGCCACCTTGTAAGTTCTGTAAGTGAACAAGGATTTGAATTTGCTCCATTACAAACCTCGCACTCTAGCTCAGATCAGGCTGAAACACAGAGGTTAGAAAAACAATGCAGCGCTAAATGTGATTAATATGCATAACGCAAAGATGTGCATCACACTTACTTTGCATATTACACAAATATACACAATATGCAATATAACATACTCAGATTTGGGGACCTGGCATACTGTAGGTCTAGAACGATGAATTTCCTCTAGCACTGGCCATGGTACCTTGAGGAAATTACTGCATTTCTCTCCAGGGTAGTTCCAATCAGTTGGCTGTACTGCATGCAGCACTAATTACTGTTAATTTTTTCATGAGTCTGTAGTGCCTTCTCTTTGTTGCTAAGGACCACTTAGTTCCACTGGATTTTTCAGTTTGTTTGTTACAAAATGAAATCCTTAACCAACCCTCAAATTAAGTCAAAAAAGCCTCCTCCAAGAACAGTTCGGGAAGAAAAAAACGATTCCAGCATCTCTTTCCTGTTTCAAATGCTGGAGAAGTACCTCCCACAAAAGGCCATTTTAAATAAAGCTTGCAGGAGGAAGGAGATGGTACAGTATATCAGTCAAGTTACAAACCTGAACATCCCCAATTCAGATCTCACGACTACAAAACAAGCAAACCAACCCCCACACATATCTCTGGATCGCAAGAAGCAAGCTACTCTTAGCCTGAGCCCTTCCGCAGCAATAAAAGGATGATGACTGATCTACTTTGTTTATCTTTAAATACTTCTGGGGATGGAAGCTTCTTCACAACATACAATACACCAGTTATCAATAGCATCTTTACAACCTGCTTCCACTGCTTTTGGTTTTCTTTCATACTGCAGTTGCATTAAATCCAGTGACAACATCACTGATGCAAACACTTTAAAACACACACACACACACACCTCTTAAACAATTCTCCAAATTGAGCCCTGGTGGCACAGTGGTTAAATGCCAGTACTACAGCCACAAGGTTGTGAGTTCAATCCTGCCGGGCTCCAGGTTGACTCAGCTTTCCATCCTTCCGCAGTTGATAAAATTAGTACCCAGCTTGTTGGGGGCAATTAGCTAAACATATTGTAAACCACTTAGAGAGCACTTAGCTGATAAGTGGTATAGAAATACACATGCTATTGCTATTATCTGGGGAGAAAAAAGCATAAATATTCTTCTGGATACAGGTGTGTTATCTGGATATGTGTATATGTGCCATCAACACAGAGACCCTGTGAATTTCACAGGATTTTTCTTAGGCAATGAATATTCAGAGGCGGCTTTGCAAGTTCCTTCCACTGCATCTGGTATTTGTTAGCAGTTCCCCATCCAAGTACTAACCAGTGCTGATCCTGCTTAGCTTCCAAGATCAGATAGGATCTGGTACCTTTAGGGTATCCAGGCCTCTTTGTCATCTAAATATCTTCTCTGCTTTATTCACAAATTGTCTTTTACACATAATGCTGGGACTAATATAGGTGAAAAGTTATCTCACAGATCTCTAAATTGTGCAACATCCTTTCCTCTGAAGGGATGCAACATTATCATTAGTAATTTTTATCAAGAATACTTCTTTTTAGTTGTTATTTGACCAAAATAATTCAGCCCTGTTTGTTATGAGGCCTTGAAATTTGCTACAAATCCCCTTGCTAGATAGCTAAAATGAACTTCCAACTCAAGTGATATAAACCCAGAGCTTGGGAAATTACTTTCAAATGTAATTTGTTATGGGTTATAGATTCAAGGCCTCAAAAATAGTTGACTACCATTATAGCTAAAGTTGTAGAATACTGTAATTCATTTTTTTAAAATCAAAGTTAACAAGAATACTCGTATTGACTTGTTAAATAATCAAAAGAATATTACATATGACCAACCTACAAAATACAGTTAAGCCGTGAGGCCACAAAACCCCAGAAAAATGTCCAGAAGTCTCAATATCAGGTTCAGGTATAGTAACATTCCACAGAGGTCAATCACTATCATGCCAACATTAACAGAAGCCACTGTACTCAAGATGATTTCTGATATGGAACAGGAAAGTGTTTGTCCTTTTGATCTGCGCTTTCCTGTTTCCCGGTCTATGTGCCACGGCACTAGATTTGCTTGATTACATCCTCGTACCTTCAACAGACACCTCTTTGTAACAAGGACATGTAGTATAAGGACATGCTGGCTATAGTCTTCCCTCGGTTAATGAATATAAAGGAACACGGTTATGTGCCCAATACTGTATGCTCCCATTACCTATTTACAGTGATAGTTCTGATTGTCTGGTCCCCATTCATTAAAAATTCTTCACTTCTTTTGTCACCATGTCACTATTTGTCACATTACTGTTCTGTTTTGACATATGGATGAGAGCCAATTTTGACCTGGGGAATCTAATTTTAACAGTCATGTTTTCTGCATGTTTCCAAAAGATCTGCAATTATCTCTATTTCAATTCCCTCCCCAAAGTCACCAGAAGTAAAATTTCTGATTATGAGTAGATATAGAATCATAGAATCATAGAAATCTAGAGTTGGAAGAGACCCCAGGGGCCATCCAGTCCAACCCCCTGCCATGCAGGAACACCCTCAAAGCACTCCCAACAGATGGCCATCAAGCCTCTGCTTAAAAACCTCCAAGGAAGGAGACTCCACTATACTCCGAGGCCGCAGATTCCACCACCGGACAGCCCTGACTCTCAGGAAGTTCTTCCTGAGGTTCAGGTGGAATCTCCTTTCCTGCAGCTTCAATCCATTGCTCCTTGTCCTGGTCTCTGGAGCAGCAGAAAACAAGCCCCCTCCTTCCTCTATGTGGCATCCCTTCAAATATTTAAACATGGCTATCATGTCCCCTCTTAACCTTCTCTTCTGCACATTAAACATACCCAGCTCTCTAAGTCTATCCTCTTAGCGCATGGCTTCCAGGCCTCTCACCATTTTGGTCGCCCTCCTCTGGACTTGCTCCAGCTTGTCAATATCCTTCTTGAATTGGGGTGCCCAGAACTGGACACAGTATTCAAGATGGGGTCTAACCAAAGCAGAGTAGAGTGGCACCAGTACCCCCCTCGATCTAGACACCATACTCCTATTGATGCAGCCGAGAATTGCATTGGCTTTCTTGGCTGCCGCATCACACTGCTGACTCATGTTCAGCTTGTGGTCTATGAAGACTCCTAGATCCCTTTCACACGTATTGCTATCCAGCCATGTGTCCCCCATCCTATATTTCTGTATTCCATTCTTTCTACCTAAGTGTAGGACCTTACACTTCTCTCTGCTGAATTTCATTTTGTTCGCCTTGGCCCAGCTCTCCAATCTATCCAGGTCATTTTGAATTTTGATCCTGTCCTCTGGTGTATTAGCAACCCCTCCCAATTTGGTGTCATCTGCAAATTTTATGAGCATGCCTTCTATTCCTTCTTCCAAGTCATTGATAAAAATATTGAACAGCACTGGGCCCAGGACAGAACCCTGTGGCACCCCACTAGTCACTTCTCTCCAAGATGAAAAGCAGCCATTCGTGAGCACCCTTTGGGTTCGGTCGGTCAACCAATTACAAATCCAACTAACAGTAGCCCTGTCCAGCCCACATTTTACTAGCTTCTTTGCAAGAATGTCATGGGGGACTTTGTCAAAGGCCTTATGGAAATCGAGGTATGCTACATCCACAGCATTCCCTTCATCTATCAAGCTAGTAACTCTATCATAAAAAGAGATAAGATTAGTCTGGCATGACTTATTTTTGAGAAATCCATGTTGACTTCTCGTGATTACCGCGTTGCTTTCTAAATGATTAGAAACTGACTGCTTAATGATCTGCTCCAGGATCTTTCCAGGTACTGATGTCAGGCTGACCGGGCAATAATTATTTGGGTCCTCCTTTTTTCCCTTCTTGAAGATGGGGATAACATTTGCTCTCCTCCAGTCTGCTGGAACTTCTCCTGTCCTCCAAGAGAATTTTGAATTATATATTTTGAATGCATGTGGATGTGCTATCCAATGCATTGTCTGCAGTTTCCAGATATCAGTTGTCGAAGTTCATAGCCTTGTAAGTATGGTTGCCATATTACTTGGTTGGCCAAATTTAACCTGCGCTCTAACTGTGTCACCTGGTGCCAGTTTATACAAATTTTCTGGCTCAGATCCCCAGTTTTCTTTATTAAAAACACATTACTAGAAGGTGGCTAGAAGACCTTAATTTTAAAAAGAGAAAGAAAAGAAAACCAAAACCTAAATAACAATTCCATAATACCCATGGGGACCACTCCTGATACAAATGTATGAAATTGTCTTATGCTGAATCAAACCTTTGGTCCTTCTAGCTCAGACAATACATTGCATACTCCAGACTCAGACAATCTAGAATACTCCAGGGATGCTGAACGCAATTCTCATAATCTCCAACCAGAATGGCCACATCTGGCATCAGAATTGGAAAAACCTGACCATCAGCTTTCCAGGGGCTCAAATGCGATATAGGTCTTTCCCAGGCATACTTGGAAATGTCAAGGATTGAACCTGAGGTTCCCACTACCAAGCCACTGCACTTTTCACAACGTCAGAAACCCATAATATGGACCATCAAAAATATTATTGGGGAAGCTCGTGGACAAACTCTATACATAAAAAAGTAATGTACTGATCATTATTCATTCATTTTTAATTGGCTTTTAAAATAAAAATTGCTTTAAAACATGTGTGCTTTAAAAGACAAACCAATTTAAGATTTCTTGAAAAGACTGGAAACCATTTATGGACTTTGTGAGCAATAAAAATCCAAATGATGCAATAATTTCTGGGTATAGTTATTAGTAGTTTGCTTAGCTGGGTCTATAATGATAGAATAATATTATATTGTCTTCTTTTCATTTTCTCATTACAGTTTGGTGGGATGTGTCAGAGCCTACTACGTATTAATATTTTAGAGTTTAATTATTCAGTTTAGTTAGTTCTAGTCAGTCAATGTTTAATGTTCTTTTTTTTATTTTGTTGCTTTAGTATTTTATTTCATTGATTGTATTAACTTTATTTTATGTCTGTTAGAAATGTCTGTTGGAGTTTATGTAATTTTGTGTAAAAATGATAAATACTATAATATTCTATACTATACTATACTTTTCTAAAAAAAGCTTTAAAATACAAATACAAAAAAAAAAAGTCTCCAATTGAACCCTAAACTAATATATTGAAGTAACAAATATTATTCATTATGGAAAAGAAACTCCTAACATTAACCTCATTCTTCTTAAAAACTTTTAAACCTTGACAGGGTTGGTTATTTTTTAACATGTTTCTTCCAAGCTCTTCTGTTACAGAAATACTAAACATTCTTAAAAACACTGCAAAATAGATATTAAAGATAAATGTTAATAGTCTCTGCTATAAAGATACCGACTACATATTCAAAAGGATATACACACACAAAAAAGCACGCATAGCCAAGACCAAACATGGGTTACAGATAGAAAACTGCATATTTGATCTAGAATCTCACTAAAATTTTACTCCAGAATTGAAATGGATAATGATTTCTCTCTTTTTTTCCCCCAGCAGCCTATCTGTCTGGTACCAAGGAACCTTTCTCATTCCATAAAGTACTTGCATTTCCCACAGGAGCCGAAAAGCAGGCAAAAGGCTTTTTAACACTCATCCCCTTCCAGTATAAACAGTAACAGAGACATGAATGAATCCCTTTCTTTAATATGCATCTCAACTAGGGTTCTTTAGTGTCCCTGTTCTTAGCATGCACGTCAGCTGGAGAGACTAGAACAAACCTCTGTCAAACCTTCTGTCACTGGTCAACTGGAGAACAAGGATTAAATGTATCTCTTCACTGGAGAACCAATGTTCCTGGCCCTTCCAACTTTGCTGAATCCAAAATAAGTAACTATTTTTAAGAGGTGTCAACAAAAACCATAGTAAAACACCACTGAGTATGGAGGACTAATTTTAAGGGTAAATCCGCGACATTATTTTGCAGCTCTGCACTCTGACAGAGATAAGGAAAAGTTCTCTAATACATGCTTCTTTCAAGTAAGGATGTCAACATATTTCTCACCAGAAGGGAAGCTTCTGATGCTGGTATTAGATGCTAAATGAATAGTTCAGTTGCTGTGGCAATACAACAAAAGGGCTGTGGAGTACAGTGCAGTGTTGGTTTGCATATTCATGTGTTTCCCAGCTCTTTGACTAATGAGTGATAGAACAGACAGACATGGGCTTGCAATGGACAAAAACCAGACAGATTAAAGTCTGGTTCTGTAGGAGGCCACTTTCTGGTGTGTTTTGCAGCATCACAATTACATCTTTTCAAATACACCAGGATCAAAAGCTGACAGATGTATTCACAAATGCAAAGGAACCTTTGTTGGCTTTTGAAGGGGACTTTTGGAAGAATTCACACATGCATTTAACACACTTGAGCCTGCTTTTCTGCATGAAGGAGTTTATAGCATCATGCATACAAACTTAACTACAGATAAATCTTTTCCAATAAAACGGTTGTGGATATCATCTGGCATACAAACAAAATGATATTCAGTATGCAGAACCAAGTATTAGGACTAACAAGCGAGTTTCTTAAGTTTTGTTGGGAGTTATATATATAGTCAGCTCTCCACATTTAACGGTTTTACTTTCATGGATTTATTTGCAAGTTTCCTCAACCTCGCTTCTCCTCTCAGGCACTTCTTTCCATGGGAACCTTCCCTCTCAGTGGCTCCAATCAGGCCACACACCCCTTTAAAAACTCACCTCTAGTCCTCCTCCTCCTCCACCACTAGCTGCTGCCTAGCCAGCTAAGGACATCTTGCAGCCCAGTATCTCAGCACTACAAACCTTCTCCCAATCCCCCACCACAACCAAGGAAGGAGATGATAGAGAAAGAGGAAGTATAGGGCCCTGTGCCAATCTCCCACCCTTTCCCTGATCTGGTTTGGACTCTTGGGGCCCGTTCGCCCCAGCATGCCTTGGCCCCCTTCCCACAGATGCACTTACATTTTGATGTTTGGGATTTTTCCACTTTTGTGAGGGTCCTGAGCCCCCAATCCTAGCAAATGTGGAGGGCCAGCTATATATATACATACTATTCCATAATATTCCTATGGTTTCCGTTAGCTTAGAAAATAAAAACAACCCCAGCTTTCTTCATTACCAGAAATATATCCTCACACTTAAAAAGGCCATGGTGTAAATGGGGCACGAATCCAAGATCAGATGTCACAATTTAGCACTGTTTTCAGTGGACTGGGTAATCAGATTTGCATCCAAATACAGGACTTGGCAGAGATGTTTTAAAGTGCATTGAAGACAATGCAATGAGACCATAAAATGCCCAGATTTGGATAGGTATTCAATTTAGGTTTCAGATCCCAGAAGTGATATTCATGAAGAACAGTGCTGCCAGAGGTGGATTTCTTTCTGCAAAATCAACTAATTTAGCAAAGTTATGGGGGAGAACTACATGCAGGCGTGCCTTCTATTTGCCCTAAATCTCTCTTTTCTTTTTCAAAGAGGAATGGAAGAAAAGAAAGGGTAAGAACATAATGCATCAGCCAGGAATATTGTTTGGGTGGGGTTCTATTGTTGACTAAATTTTCTTTCAAGACCTGATTGTTATGCACCAGAACAAATAAAGGTACAAAATTAAAATTCCAGAAGAACAAGCAAAGGCATGTATGGGAAGAAGAGAATCCAAGAAGGGTATAGGGCTTTCAGAATAAAAAACAGTCAGAATAAGCCATTGGAAGGACTGTATTTTACCTTACAAACCAGCCAAGGCTTTGAGATCTGCTGGGGAGGCCCTTCTCTCTGTTCTACCACCTTCACAGGTGCATTTGGTGGGAACACAGGAGAGGGTCTTCTCAGCGGCTGCTCCCAGGCTCTGGAACTCCCTTCTCAGAGTGGTCAGACTCCCTACTTTCTTTCTGAAGTCAAGCAAAGACAGTTTTTTCCAGCAGGCATTCAACATGTGATTATAGCCTGTGTGATAAAAGGTTCGGGCTATAGTTAACTGTGCTGAGTTTACGAATGTTTGCGTTTTAATCATGTATTTTAATTTTGCTTTAATTCTTATTTGGATGTTTAATTTGTGTTTTAACTTTTGTATTCCATGATTTTTAACTATTTTTAATTATTTCAAGCTTCTTTGAGTCCTCACTAGGAATAAAGCAGGGTATAAATAAAAACAATCATAATACTGATGACTGAGTGAAGCATACCACAGAATCACAGAGCTGGAAGGCACCACAAGGGCCATCTAGTTCAACCTTCTCCCATGCAGGAATTCAACACTAAAGCACTCTTTAGGATGCCCACCTGTTTAAAAACCTCCAAAGAAGGAAAACTCACCACCCACCCTACAAAGCTGTCTATTTCACTGTCAAACAGCTCTTTCAATAAAGATGTTCTTCCTAATGTTTATGTGGGATCTCTTTTCTTGTTTTTTGAACCCACTGGTTCAAATTCTAACCTCTGAAGTAACAGAAAACAAGATTTCTCTACCTTCCACTTTCAGATATTTAAATATGACTATCATGTCACTTCTTAGCCTTCTCTTGTCCAGGCTAAGCCATTCCTTATAAGGCTTGGTTTCCAGACTTTTGATTTTCTTGATCATCATATGCTTCCCTTCACTCCAGCGATTACTTTGGGATGAGGCTGAGTGAATGCCCTGACAACCTGTTCCCTATTACTATTCGGGGTCCAGTGAGTTAGGGATAAAAACAAGATTGCCACTTGCTGTGGGCTTCACTTCAACCCAGGGCAACCCCTCTCCCAATGAGCCTGATAGGGCAGGTCAGCTGAGATCTGAAAAATGAAGAACAGGCTGGACTGTTTTGCCTCTTGAGAAGAATGATGGAGGAAATACCAAGACTGGGGAAGGGCAGAAGAAAAAAATCTGTCCAGTTCATCCTCTACAGACATATCTTGCTGATCTCAATTTCATTTTACTTTCATTCAAGCATATAACACCGTAGGACAGACAGAGAACAGGAATATTTCCTGGTTTATTCCCACATCTTCTCCTGACATTTCATACTTTACTGAGAGCAAGTGCTAGTAAATAGTATTAAAAGTCAGCAGTGGAACACATATGCAACAAATATAAACACCAACCTCATAGATAAAATACACTTTTGCTTCAACATAGATCCCCATACGCACTACAGCACGGACAGCTGCATTCATACCTGCAAAAAGAAAGCAGAGAAGCAAGGTTAGCACTGTTAAGAAACATTAACTTGAAGAATCTTAATAGTTAAATTTGATTAATTTAATTTTTAATTCAAGAAGTGATTTCATCCTTCGAAGAGATAATGTGTAATAGAATCAAAGGCTTTAATACTATAATTTGTTGCAGTTGTGTGCCTCTAAGTTGCTTGTGACTTATGACAACTCTAAGGTCAACCTACTCTAGGGTTCTTGTGGCAAGATTTGTTCAGAGGGAATTTGCCTTTGCCTGCCTGAGAGGCTGAGATAGTGTGACTTGCCCAAGGTCAACCAATGGGTTTTCATTGCTCAGCAGGGATTTGAACCCTAATCTCCAGAGTTCAAGCTACTACACCATGTTGGCTGTGGTTGTTATAATTACATTGACACTAATAAACACTTGAATCAGTACATTCTTCAGCAGACTATAAATATTAATGGAAGCAGAGACCAATGTGTGAATGTACAGCACTCCCGAGTAAGACATCAAGACATGGTTGAACATCTACTGTGTTTAAAACAAAACACCACAGTTTCCAAGCCATTACACCTCAAAAAAGCTTGGCAATCCCACTACTGCTGCCAGCATAGTTTTGTCATGGATTGAAGCACAAAAGAAACCTGGGTTCAATCTCCACTCCAGTGAAGCTCCCTGAGTGCCTATGAGCCAATCACTGCCTCTAATCACTCTAAACCACTTTTAACTCCCAGTCGCGAAGATACAGTTGAAAAATTCCTATGTCCACCATCCTTAGCTCCTGGAAGGTTGGAAAGAAAGGAGACAAAAAGAGAAAATGCCCCGTTATCTTCACTAAATTGGAGAATGTTCTTCGTAAGGAATGAAAAGTCATCATGTGCATACTGAGATTCACCAGTTTCCAGAAGAGCTTGGGACCCTTCTGAGAAGAAACTGTGCATCTCAGAATCATGCAAAATTTTGACTTAAGTATTCTGGGCTGAAGATTCCACAGAGGTTAAGCCCACATTAAGAAGGCGAGGGAGGTAATATGATGATATTGCAAATGAACTCCAAGTATCTGCTGGATACATTGTGATGCATCACTACAATGAAGAAATCTGCCACAGCTATTGCAGTGTTCTACTGACAGATATATAAGGACACTTATAAGGATATCTAAATGGTCAGGGATTTAGAAGAGAAACACAGAGATCTATTTCTAGTGCAGGAAATGATGTGGCTGACAGAGCCAGCCTACATGAAATTTACACAAAGATAGCTATTTTTACAAATTTTATTAAAATAAATCATGATTCAAAATTATTCAAGTTTACCTGAAGATCATAATTTTACAAAGAACCATTCCCAAAAACTATTCAAATTCCACTTTAGCCTCCCTATGCCAGTGAAAGTTTTCTCTGTCTAAATTCTGCTGGTTCAGAAGAAAAGTCTGAACAAGCTACTGGAAATGGGGTGCTAGTTACCTTCTTGCTCTGTCACATGTTTTGCTACAGCATTCAAAAGCCTTTTGTTTTCTACAGCATGAGGCAACACAGGCCAGACATTTCCAACTCTATTTATAAAAAGAGATTTGCAAATTGTCTGTACAAGCCGTTAAGTATCTGTCCCTGAATTAGAAGAGGCATCCTTCTGGCCCTGGCTTTGTATCAGCAGCTCGGTAGCCCACCCACAAGGCCCCAGAGAGGCACTAATGGGACCAGAATTTTCCATTTGGAATCACACACACAAATCAGTGAGCTGTGTGATCTAAATATTTAACTCCAATCTGTCCCTTCTAAAAGCCATAAACTACTGCCACATAACCTCAAACAGTGCCGAACTAGCAGGAACTGTCCCAATTAACCCTCTGCCATCCCACTTTTTTCAGCTGCCTCAAAAACGTCCCAGTTTCCTGCTCCTCCTCCTTCCTCTTTTTGTCTTCAGCTTGCCTCAACTGGTGAAAATTGAGTGCAAAGTGCAAAAGTAATTCTCATTCAATTAATGAAGCAGGGGAAAAGGAGAAGACTTGAAATCTTGCCCTTCCCAGTAGGCTCAGGCAAAAGCAAACTGCTATACCCTCTTGAGTGTTCTTCCTCATTAATAACTTTTACCATCTTGACCACACTCTAATGCTTGCGTGTCCCAGTTTTCATCTGTGAAATACTGCAGTGAATGTTGACAAGTAAGAAGCCAAACCCAGCCATATAAGCTGAGAATTCATCATTCGTGAACTCCCAGCATGGTTAGAGAGAGCATTTTTAAATACCTGAAGGTTTCTTATATGCCGAATATAATGAATGGTTTAGGAATAAAATTACATAACAATAGACTCAACCTTTAACAAGAAATGTAGTAGCAGAAAACAAGGCTCCACAGACTCACACCCAGATTACCAAAGGCAAGTGGTCTGATAAGCCAGGTTGTCTGGCAGCATATAACTGCCCTCACCCTAGCTCACGTAATGTTCTATGGTTTTATTGCTGGATTTTTATGGGATTGTTGTTTTACCTTGTTGCTCTGCACTGCTTTGATAACTGCTTAGAAATGGCACAGGCTTTTTGTGAGAGGAAACAATAAATGAGGTCACCACGAATTACAGCAAATTTAAGAAAGGACTCCTAAGTCATTCTAACATAACTAGACTCCTTTCAGTTCCAGCACTGAATTGGCACATGCAGAGAACTCTAGAATGATCCCAAATTCAACTGTACACACGTTGGCCTCATCCAAACAAGGAGAGGAAGTTGGCCAACTCACTGATTCTGCAGCCTCATAAGCACATCAAGAGTTCTATGTTGATGACAAACTCATCTTTCACAAAATCTCTTTCTTCAAAAACTGTTTCAGCCCCCCAATTGACAGTTGCTCATGATTCACATTTAAAGTAGCCATGTGTCTCACTTCATACTGTAAAGACTTATGGCTGAAGGACTGTCCTCTTGTTGAAGGGGTGTGAAATCTAACTCCAGTTCAAAAAATAAAGTGAATGGGCCATGAGAAGGAAAGATGGGAGCCTTCCAGTTGCCCATCAGCAGTGAGCAACAAATCATAGAATCATAGAAATGTAGAGTTGGAAGAGACCACACGGGCCATCCAGTCCAACTCCCTGCCATGCAGGAATACCCTCAAAGCACTCCCAACAGATGGCCATCCAGCCTCTGCTTAAAAACCTCCAAAGAAGGAGACTCCACTACACTCTGAGGCAGCGTATTCCACTGCCGGACAGCCCTGACCGTCAGGAAGTTCTTCCTGAGGTTCAAATGGAATCTCCTTTCCTGCAGCTTGAATCCATTGCTCCTTGTCCTGGTCTCTGGAGCAGCAGAAAACAAGCCCCCTCCTTCTTCTACCTGGCATCCCTTCAAATATTTAAACATGGCTATCATGTCCCCTCTTAACCTTCTCTTCTGCACACTAAATATATCCAGCTCTCTAAGTCTATCCTCATAGGGCATGGCTTCCAGGCCCCATACCATTTTGGTCACCCTCCTCTGGACTTGCTCCAGCTTGTCAATATCCTTCTTGAATTGGGGTGCCCAGAACTGGACACAGTATTCAAGATGGGGTCTAACCAAAGCAGAGTAGAGTGGTACCAGTACCTCCCTCGATCTAGACACCATACTCCTATTGACGCAGCCGAGAATTGCATTGGCTTTCTTGGCTGCCGCATCACACTGCTGACTCATGTTCAGCCTGTGGTCTATGAAGACTCCTAGATCCCTTTCACACATACTGCTATCCAGCCACGTGTCCCCCCATCCTATATTTCTGTATTCCATTTTTTCTACCTAAGTGTAGGACTTTAAGAGAGCAAAGTGAACAAGTCTAGTTTAAATATCATGTGAAAGGGAGCCAAGAGGTGTTGAGGTTGTACCTATTTGGACAACAGAGCAAATCTACTTAAGACTCAGAGGTTTACTAAAAAGCAGAAAACCGAGCGATTTGCTCCAAATGCTTCCAGCAGGCTCATGACGGAACAAGCTACAAAAGCTTTCATTTGTTTTTTGTTTTTTGCTTTTCTGTTTTGTTCTGTTTTGCTTTGTTATGACTGTTGGAACAACACAGGTTTTATTGATGTGTAACCATGCTTACCTGGTTCCTGATTCTATCTGTGAGAGATACGTGACTATTTGTACATACAGAGACAGAAAGAGAACAAGAGCCTCCACTGCTTGGTAGTGTCTTCTTTCCTAAACAGCATGCGGAAGGGGATGTTAGTGGGGAGGAAGAGGGAATGGGGTGGGTGTAAAGAACCCCTCTCAGGGTCATTTTATGTTTTACATTGCAATTTAACCAAGAGTAAGCCCCTTTGAATTCGATGACAATTCTGAGTAGGCTTCTGAGTCAGTTCACAATGACTGTTCCCATTTTGTAGATGGGATATGCCTCCAGCTACAAAGGCTGACACTGCTCTAACCTAGATCCTTGTCTGATTTCTACCTGTTTTCACCTGGCCTGGAAGGAGGGGACCTGACTCATTCTTGATACAAACGTTGTTGCTGAAGGTTCCTAAAGGCTGTGAAGGTTATTACTGAAGGTGCTTAGATATTCTGAGGACAAGGTTGTCCTTAGTAGCCGTGGCTTGAGCAAATATCCCCCTTCAGAAACAACGGCTGAGATTTGATACTAAGTTTATATAGTGTAAATCTCTGCATGAGGAATCATCCATTGATATTACGCTGTGCAACTCTTGTGTTGAATGCCCAATGAAAGAAATATACATAGGCTGAGAATGCACATCCAACATACAAAATAACACCACATGTGCAGCTCCACTTATGTGACCATAAACTGAATGGTACACCAACGCTAACAGTCTGCTTTCTCTCTCTCTTTATGGACTTTGCATCCCAAATGTCATGTCCATAGCAACAGCATCTCTGTGTGACATACCTAGTTTTTGCAATCCTTCTTTCTCTTCCCCCTTAATTTTGTTCCTGAAGGCAACCTACCCAGGTATTTCCATGCCAGTGTTCTTCCATGTGTGTGCTTCTAGATGTGCAAACAGGCCCAGGTTCAGGTAGCTATTTGCTATGTTACCTATAAAGCATCTCCATGTAAATGAAGTGGCACTGCATCCCTAACAGTGAACACATTCCTAACAGGTTTGGCACCAGATAGAGCTCAAATAGATTTCAGACTGTTCAGAGGGAGCCTAAAGTTTGCAGAAGTACAGTGCTTATTTTGTTCTGGCCTAGAAGAATAAAAAACATCACACATTTTTTCACTACTGGGAGAGATTATAAGAGTTTTTTCACTTCTTTGGTGACATTTACATTTCACATTTGTGAAAATTTTGTGAGTTTTGCATTAAAATGTTCTGGTTTGTGGGAAAATATTTTTATAAGTTCCGTAACATAAATAAAATCTTGCTGCAACTGATAATTTCATTTGATGGAACACCCTTTCCCGCTGATGAGAAAATTTGCCAATATTCTTTACATCCCTATACCCTATTTCAAGAAGGTGTATTTACATATTTACTGCCATCCATTTAGTTCTGCATATATGACATGCTGGGGAGACTAGCTTTTCATAGCCTACTTTTACTGATCACGTTCATCAAAGCCAGTAAGCTGAATTCAGAATAGGTTCTCTGCACTTAGTTGTCTTTGAAATTAAAGGGGCTTAAATCATAACTAACTTGACCCACAGATTTCAATTAGGCGAAATTTTGAGGAATGTACAGTACAACCCCATGGATGAATTTAATGAATTCCCTGGTAAGTAGACATAAAACTTCAACCTTAGCCTGAATAAAATTCAGCATGTGGTACCTTGTAGTAGCTTGTTCTTTCTTGGCGAATCTGTTACTTTCTTTGCTCTCCACATTTATCATTTAAATCCACCAGGCTAAAAGGCTTTTCGAAAACCCTAACTCTCGTCACACATGCACCTATACAAGTATTGATTTAAAGTGGGGGGGGGCTATGAGCATTTGCGTAACCCCGGCTTTACATAGATTTCCCTCCAGGATAGCCTGGAGGGAAATCTGTGTCACAGCAGGAGTTACACTGTCACCTTGCCTTCTGGTCCCCCTATAAATTTTGTCTTTGAATTTGGAGTCATAGGCCTTCAGGTAACTTTGCTGTGGACTAGCGCATATGTGTGTTAGCTTTACATTCTTTGTGCCCCACCCTTGCTTCAGAGTAAATAATGCTATCAGAGTCAGGTTTACATAATAACAAATAGGTTAACCTTACTTAATAACGGACAGAGCGAGTGCTTTCCGGATTTACTTCTGAGGTTCAAACAATGAACACTGTTCCAACGAAGTTATGTCAGACTCTTTTTCCTAAATCCACTCAACCATCCAATGATCAGTTACTTCCCTCAGACAACTGAGGCCATTTCTGCACAATCTAGATTGTAATAATGCTATTATTCTACTTTCAACATCCTATGGAATCCACTCTCTGTCGCCATCAGAGGTAAAACCCCTTTTTAAAATAATTTTCCTTCCTCACAGACTTTTCTGTGTTGGGATTGTTTGGCCGCTGATATTCACTCCACTCCCTTTTATCCAGGAGCTCTTAGGTAATGCTTTATCAAATTCCCTTCCTCTTTAAACTGAGTTATAGTACCACGCCGACCTTCCAAAGTCCTATCGTGTCTGAATGCTATTGACAGTTCTCGCCTGAGTAAGGCATGCATCTTGGGTGGCAGAGTTTTGGGAATGGCAAGTTTGCTGCTTCTCTCTCCTGTGCAAACATGCACGCGCACACAAAACACATACACACCAGGAGGACTTCCTCTGCTTTTGAGAGCTCCCCCTAGAAACAGTGCTCCAGAGCCAGCTTTTTTTAATGTCTCTTCCTACAACCTTCATCACTCCCATGCTGCAGAAGGAGGTAGGTGTCCACCCACTTACCCAGCCCTGCCTGATGCACGCTGCAGGAGGAGGTATACACCCCCACCACAGGAAGTGTTGGTGATGATAGAGGTAAATCCTCCTCCCATCCTTCAGCACCATGGAATAAAGAGTGAAGGAGAAGCCAATGACAACAGCATCAGCAGTGCCCTCCCAGGCTGCTGTAAGAAGGAGAAGCAGGATGCACACATCACAACCTTCACTGGAGGCCAGCTCTACCTAGAGCTGGCTGTTTCTGCCATGGCTGGTTCCAAGGAGTCATTGTGGCCAAGGCACAATGGAACAGGTGACCAGGAAAAATGCCTCTTCCATAGTGCCTTGGCTCTGAGGACTCCTCAAAACTAATCATTCCAGAAACAGCCAGCTCTACATCAAGCTAGTAAGGGATGTTCCTGAATCCCCCCTGGCTCAGGGAATCTCCCTCCAGCATTCATATGAACAGACTGAGCAGCTAGCTACATCTCAGATACCGCACGTGAGTGATGTGAGGAGAGTTACTCCTTTCTCTGCCTCAGGTTGTGGAAGAGGAATGGGTTGCTTACCTGTAACATTAGTTTGAGTGGTCCTCTGTGAACTCACACAAACAGGTTTACTGCGTCTGCAATGTCATTCACAAAATTGAAAGGTGCAGTAAACCCATTTGTGTAAATCACAGGCCCTTTTCACACGCGGGGAGCCCAAACGGGGCGGCGCACACAGGGGCAGAGATTACCTGCGTGCGGTTTTCTCCGCCCCTGCTCCGTCCCTGTGGGGAGCGCGGCTCCGCCGCTCCACACACCGCCGAATTTCGGCGGCGTTCGGCGGCGCCCAAAATGGCGGCTGGCGGCTTCCAGCGGTGCTCCGCCAATCAGGGCAGCGCGCCAGCCGGAAGTCCGCCCCCGGGCAGATCTGCAGAGACGCACTAATGCGTCTCTGCAGGTTCACACCGGGAGCAGCGGCGGACTAGTGCGGGCGAGTTTCGTAAAAACCACCTGGGAAGGTGGTTTTTAAAAAACTCGCAGCGCCACCCTTGCGGCGGCACTCGAGCAGCACTAGAGCGGTTGGAGGTGTGGAGCCTCACCTTTTCCAACTGCACTAGATCGTCCGGCGGTGTGAACAACGTCCGTCTCCCATCGTCTGGAGGTGGAGTTTTACCCCCATGTGGAAATGGCCACAGAGACCACAAAGAACTCTCAGTACCCTCGGCTATCAAGTAGGAACAACATCTTCATCAGAGCTTCCATTTATGGGAACTCTGTAAGTCTCTTATGATCTCCTGAATAAATGCAAGAAGGTCTAAAAGGCTGCTGGACAAAGGAATTTGGGGGCTGTGCCGGGCCCACACCTCCTTCTCCCCACTTTAGTCTTACAAACAGGAAGACAAATCGGCAGAAGGAGTTAAAGAGGGAAGAAATCTTTGTTGCAACCAAGGGGCAGGTGAAAGGCAATGCAAAGTCAAGCTTTATGTCATTATCTTATTCGCTACTGTAGTATAATTTCACATTCTATCTACACAAATGTAATTAAGCTCTCATTTTAACACACACACAAAATGGATATACTCAACCTATAACAGTGCTCAGCTACTGGGGTTCTGTGCAACAAAGCTATGCATGACAGACTGTAGCAGCAGCTTTCAAGGCTAAAGCAAATTCTCTCAGTGCTACAAGAATATAGCACAGTAATCTAAATCATTTCAATGCTGAATCCTTTTCATTTGCGAATTTAATTCCCAAGACCTGACAGTTCAAAAGAGGATAGAGGATATACGACATAATCCCACAGCGTGAGGCATACCTGAATGTCATTAATTTCAATGGAGTTTCAGTACATACGTCTATGCACTTGAATGGGACCTGCACATTTGCGTTTTACCACAGTCTAGTAGTACTCGCCTATCCTCAATCGATAGGATTTTGAGAGGGCAAACTGGCTGTCCTTATTCACCTTCAAAGTTTTCTATTTTGACAACAAATTCATAGGAAGTTTCTACACAAACTAGTGTTACACACAGATCAACTTGTCCTTGCGTTTGTGCATTAAGAATAGGTGAGAATCAAAAAACTAGCCCCACAAGTCTACCTGTGTCATGTGAAATCAGGTCCATGTAGGTAACCTGCATATAAAAACTCCATCCAAGTCAGAAGACCACATTTACCCACCCTTCTAGGCTTTTATCCAGGGCCCTTTTCGCATGGGCCTTTGCGCGCGCATAGCCCCATGAGCCTCGCGGGAGTGGGAGCGTCGCTCCGCACGACGCACTCCCACTTCCGCCCGGCTCACGGGGCTGAAGCGGCGCGAGCGCGGGTTTTTTGATTTTCGCGTACAAGCGAAAATCACCCCGCGCTCGCGCAACGCTCCCGGAGCCCACCCGCACTTACCTTTCGTGCGGAGCCTCCGGGAGCCGGCCGGGTCGCGCTTCCTTCCCTCCGCCCCCGCGGAAGGAAGGAGCGGGGTGGGGAGGTAGCGCGACGGACGCAGCGCCCGCTTCACGCGCGGGGGGGGATGCGACGCCGCCCGCTTCGCGCGCGCGGGGGGAGGAATCCGGCGCGATGCCGCCCGCTTCGCGCGCGCGCACGGGGTGGGAATCCGGCGCGAGGTCTCCCGCTTCGCACGGGGGAGGACGGCTTGCACGGCAAGCCTCCTTCGGTGCCGCTTCCCCGCTGGTTCCTTCGCCTGCGGAAGGAAGGAGGGGGAAGCGGCAGCCTCCCGGACGAGCCTTCTTGCGCTTGCCGGCCTCCCCCGCTTGCGCTAGAAGCCTCAGTGCGGAAAGGGCCCAGGATACAGCCCAGGGTTATATTCCAAGTCAGCATGCATAGGACAGCAATGCTAACCTTATTAGAATACAGACAGGGTATCTTTGGCCTTCCAAATGTTCTAGACTACAAATCCCACAGTTCTTTATTATTGGCTATGTTGGGTGGGTTTTCTAGGAGATGAAGTCAAAGACAACTGGACAACCAGTTTATCATGACTGCAGTACAGCATAGTAGATCCCAAAGAGAGATTAGCACGCTATGCATGGCATTCTTTTACCACCATACATAGACATAAGTCCATCTTTTGTTCTTGTGTGCCTTCAAGTTGTTTCTGACTTAAAGTGAGAAACCTATCACGGAAACCTATCACAGGGTTTTCCGTGGCTGAGTGTGCATGGCATGCCCAAGATCACCCAGTGGGTTTCCATGGCCAACCAGGGAATCAAATTCTGGTCTCCAGGGTTGTAGTTCAAAGCTCAAATGACTACACCATGCTGGCTTTCAAGTCCCCCTAACACCTTCATTTGTGTGTTTGTTTTTTTTATTTCATTGTTTTGAAGGTTGGTATTCTCTTCTTCCCTCCACGATGAGCAAAGCCCCCTGGAATTATATCATCCATTAAAATCCATTAGGATTATTCTCCAGAGTTCTCAGCAGTTGATGCAATCACTTTGCATCTAGCTACAGGGACAGAGTCAAGTGCTTTTCCAATTTACACAAGTATGTGCGCGCGCACATACATGCATGCACACACACACTCCACCATCCACTGAATGGTTATGCAGAGCTAATGCAGCCCAATGTTAAGTCCAGAAGTGTTAAAAGATTCACTGTAGCATAACTGTGCATGCCGAAACATTCTACACTGTGCTATGCAGGAAGCCAGCTAAAGACAGAATATACCAGATATATTTTATTATACAGTAGGATTGGGCATAACACTGAAAAAATCTCCAACTTGCATGAACAACACAGGGGGAAGGAGGCAAGAATGAATAGGGATGAAGCAGAAAAGGTGACCCTCCTTAATACTGAAAATTGACAAAAGTAGGAAAGAATCTGGAAGACGAAGGAAAGGCAACAGTGACCCTCCAGATGTTTTTGGATAGTAACTCCCGTAATCCTTCATTATTTCATTACTCCTGTCTGGTAAGGGCAGACAGGAGCTCTAAATCTAAACATCTCCACACCATGGCTAGGAATAAAGACTTTTAAATAGGCTGTACATAGCTTAAAAACACCAAACATTAATTAAAGGAAATGCATTTTCACACAGGAAACTCCATCATCCAAAGTTAAGACTCCCTAACATTCTAACAAAACCTATAATGAGATAAATGTCAAGGAGGCTGGGAACTTTAAAAGTTTCTATGTAAAATACTCAAGGCCCTCGTTGTATAAATTAAGGAACCCATAATCACAGGTTCATGATCGCCAGTTAGTCAGTATCAGTTTGCCAGTTTTGTGATATTGTGTTACCAGAATAGCAGAAAAAAGGCACAACAGAGATAGTACCGGTGGCTCCTATGCTATATACCAGTGACCATAAAGTATGAGAACAGGCATGGTGTAGTGGTTTGAGCATCAGACTATAGCCATTTCCGCACTAGCCTGTTATAGTGCTATGATTCCACTTTCAACATCCTATGGAATCCTGGGGTTTACAGTTTAGGGAGGGGCCAGCTGGCCCCTCTCTAAACTGCAAACCCCAGGATTCCATAGGATGTTGAAAGTGGAATCATAGCACTATAACAGGCTAGTGCAGAAATGGCTTACGACTCTGGAGACCAGGGTTCGGTTCCCCACTCAGCCATGGAAAACTACTGGGTGACCATGGGCCAGTCACACTTCTCCACTTCAGAGAAAGACACTGGCAAACCCCTCTGAACATGTCTTCCTGAGAAAACCCCATGATGGGTTTACCTTAAGTTCACTATAAGTCAGAAATGACTTTAAGGCACCTGACAATATAGTAGAAGAGTGTATGAGAACAGGTATGAGAACATTTTAATGGTCTGCAGATTAAGAAAAAAGCTACACCTCCTCTGTAATATTTTATTGCACAGTCCATTTTACTGCAGTCTCAGGTGGACTGAGAACCGCTGTGATATAGAGAACTGGTGTCAATCCACAATGCTGGTCCACAAAGACAGAAACAGTTTGTAGCCAGTGGGTGCAAATGCACTGCCAGTCCCTGGGACACAGGAGATAAAAGTTTGCTGGTCCCTCATACCTGATACCTAGTGTAGTAGGCAGGATGCAGGCAGAGAAATCAGGGGATTTAGAAGGCGGATGTGTGGATTCAAAGTCCTGTACAGCAAGGAAACTCAATATGGAAGAACCTCCATAAACATGAGGAAGGGCAATCTACCCCAGTCAAGGCTCCCTAATCGCAAATACATGAGTCTTCCTTTCCTTACCACCACCCACTAAAAAAATGGAATAAATGATTGCAAGTTTTGTGTTTGATATTCACTGAACTAATGTGTTATAAAATAGGGATTTTTAAAGGAAATAAAAATTGAAAATGGCAATATCAAAAGCATCAAACCTTAAAACAGAGATGGGGAATCTCTAGCCCACCAGCCACACATGGCCAGCTGCTCAATTTCAGCGGACCCACGACCATTTGTAGGAGCCGTTCACTTATGAAATGGTGAATAATGGAGACAAGTGAGGGCCAATACCATCATAAATGGAAAAATCCTGCTCTGGTAGATCTTAGGATAAAGATAGAGAACCTGAGGCCTCCACAAATTTGGGATTACAATTATAATCCTTTACCATTTGTCATGCTGGGGGAGGCCAACGGGAGCTATAGTCCAAAACTTTTGGAATACCAAATGACTTATCAGGCAGTGCCTAGCAGCTCTGGAGGAGGAGGTGCATGTGAAGAGACACAGAGAAATGGGCAAAGTGCAGAAGTGAATGAAAAGAAGGTTTAAGGAACAGGAAGGAGTACAGGAAGCAAAGCCCAGAGCCTAAAGAATCCACTGGACAATAAGAACAAACATCCCATTCCCTCCCATACTGTGCCAGTCAGTACACAACGGTTCTCAGTTGGAGGTCATGATAAGTTGGAGTTTCACTCTTGCTCTCAGTTCAATGAGCAGATTTCTCTATGTCAAATCTTGAACTGCACAAGGTGGCACAAGAGATGCACAAGAGAAGAGTCAGAAAGACTCATTTTGTGCTAGTAACAATCAAAAGATTTCTGTCCCTATCCTGAAACAAGTCTCCCTGCGCTTCACATTATTTGCTAGATCTTACTAGAATACAGCTGAACTTTTCTTCTGGGTAGACATGCATAGATTTAGACAGCTAAACCTAAACCCTAACAGTTTGCCTGGATGTAACACCTCCTAAAGAGGATAAAAACTTGCTTAAGCAGATCCTTGTACCTGATAGCATATATTTTATTAAAGAACGTTGGAATACGTTTTGGGTAGGGTGTGTGTGTCAGAAATCTTGTTATGTGCTCACTAACATGAGTAGATGTGCAGCTTATTTGCTTCCAGAAACAACTGGCGGCTCCCACGCCACTGGGGTAGTGAATCCGCTCTGGGTTTAAGTGTTAACTTTAAAAGAACTGCCTAAGGTGATGATTGCTTTCCCCAAAATACACACACAGCTTTTAAAGTGCAGATGAGAGACCATATTTGTTATTTCACTGACATGGAGCCACCAACTGCCTTTGCCTGCCTCCTGTTCACACTGTAGCTCTTTCACAGTATATATTATAGGACTTTAACTGTCATGGATTCCCATAGAGTCCTGAAATTTGTAGTTCAGTAAGCCCCTAGAGAAGAGCCAGCATGATGTAGTGGACACCTGGGTTCCAATCCTATTTGGCCATGGAAACCTACTGGGTGACCATGGGCAAGTCACAGTCTCCTAGCCACAGAAGAAGGCAAAGCCAACCCTCTTCTGAACAAATCTTGCCAAGAAAATCTCATGACAGATTGTGCCTTAGAGTAGTCATAAGCTAGAAATGACTTGAAGATACACAACAACAACCCAGTAGATTTGTATAGCACAGAATCCTAAATACCTCATGAAACTACAAACTTGGAATTGTGTTCAGTGCAAGAGAACTCTTTCAACAGATCCCAGTCTTAGTACAGCCAGCTCTCCACAACTTCAGGTTTCACCTTCATGGATTTGATTATTTGCAAATTTCTCCAGCAGGCCTGGCCCCCACACTTCATATGCTTCTTTTCTGGAGGAAATTTTCTTCTCGACAGCTCCAATCAGGCTACACAGCCTTTTAAAAGCCTGCCTCTCTTCCTCCTCCAACCACTGCTTGACCAGCTAAGGACAGCTTGCAGCCCGACGTCTCAGCACCATTAACCCTCTCCCACTGCCCCATTGCCATAGACACACACATTTTCATATTTGCAATTTTTCCACTTCTACATATGTCCTGTGCCCTTAACCCTAGCGAATATGGATGGCTAACCACAGTCAGAAATTCAGCAGTTGGCAACATTTATTTCCTCTTAGGCATTACAATATAGATATGATTTATACACTGTTTCTAATAAAATTAACTTATACTTGCATGTGGCCCCCATCTGAGTTAATGTTTTCTTTTTCTGATAATCAGCAGCCTTTAATATGAAAAAGGTTTTCCCATCCTTGCTTTAAAATTATTCTGCTTGAAGCCAAAGATGTATTTCATTGTAACTCTTGCAGGTGGGGTATAAATGCTCTAAATAAATAAATCTATTAGGAAGTATTAATTGTAATGTCTCTCACAAGGTCTACACATCAAATGGACACTATAACTTCTTCCAAACAGTACATTGTTGCACCCACAAGTATATTTACTGAAAAGGAGGTGCAACAGTGTGCTACTTAGAAAATTCTTGCAGTCTAAATCCTGCACCTCTTAAGATTAAGGTCTGATGCAGATTCAGTCCTAAAAAGGGCAGACCCACTGGTATCAATGGGACTGAAATTAGACAACAGAAGTCTCACTGATTTTAGGGGGCCAGAACATAGTATGACTACTGCTGAATCCAAACTTAACAAGAATCCAATGGAACCTATACTCTGAAGTACATTTTATGTTCTTTAACAAGGATTACTCCCAGGAAGTGTGTAAGTCTGTCACCTTAGTCCCAGAGTAAATGAGACTCCTAAGTAATTTTATTTAGGATTGCAACGTTAGTCCTTCTGATCTTATAATTTAAAAAATAAAACATATTTACAGCTATCTGTTTGTATTCTTCTAGCTAGTTGCCACAATCGTAACTATGGGCATTTTTAAAATGCCTACACATAAATACAAATCTCAAATCTCATTTCTCACATACACTTGAGGTACAAGAAGGAAAACCTGAAATAATAAAAGTGCAACTGTTGATGTGAGATTAAAACCAGCAGCAACATTTCCTGTGCTGGAAACTCCAATACTGGCTTTCCCCGCTTATCTGACAGGCTACGGGGTTGGAGCACTGTTGAAAACAGAATGGGTTGAAAAGCGGGACTCATGTACTGTAATATAGGGACTTACAGAGGCCCACTTGGGATCAACTGCACATGCACTGCTTGCAAAGTCTCCCAGCTGGCTTAGAACTTCCCCCCCTCTCAGCTCACTTTACAGGCAGTGCGCACACGGGAGTGGTTCCAAGTGAGCCTCCCTAGGCAAGAGGAACTGATAACAGAGCAGAATCCCCATTGAGTTAATGGAATTTGTCTTTAATTGGAAAGCATCAAAAGAACAAGTTGGGCATCAAAAGGTGGGGGCTTCCTATAAAATGTCCATACTAGCTAGAATGTACACACAACTTCAGGCAGACTCTATTCCATTTTCTATCTCCCAGGAAAAACACAAAGAAGACACATCCCAGACCAAATAGCTTTTTATTCAGAATAAAACAAAAGTGGGGGAAAATGTGACTAAAGTTGTATACAGCAAATCTGGAAAACTTGGTGGATCAAAAAGAGCAGTTTTGTACAAGGGTTTTTCTCCATCCATAGTCTCTGTAACCTCCAGTACTTGCCACTGGTTTTAAGACTTGCCCTGCCTTGTCTCAATGACCTTGAAAAATTATGACTCACAGGCAGCCACAGCACACTTATTCTCAACTGCCAAGTGTTAATACGGAACTTGTTACGTATTTCCCCCACGTTTCTCCGTCTGGACATGTTATAAAACAGGCTCCCGCAAATACAACTCTCTTTTCCCAAGGAAATCCTCATAATCTCAACCCAGACAAAAGAAACATTCAATATCTTTAGATTTGATAAAGGTCTTTATCTTCCCTATCCTCTGAGAAAGAAAAAAAAGAGAGAGGGGTTGAAGCCCCAAGTTCAAGCTTCCAGAATGTTTGCTATGCAAACTTCCCCTTCTTTCTGCTCAGCTATTCACATGTCAGTTGTGGACTGGCCCTTTAGGTATCTGAAAAGCAGTTTCTTTAAAAAGATATTTAAAATGGAGCACCCTAAGGCATAAAAAAAAATTCCTACTCCCTCCCCTTCTCTCATATGCTCAGATGCTGCTGCCTTGATTATATAAGCCTCAGTCATGCAGAGAGAGGAGTGCCAGTGCTCTCTGGAGTTAGTTTGCATGGAAAAAAATGGGATCGGTCAGCGGTTCAGCTCAGGCAGAAGAAAGTCTTACAGTTTAAAAAGCACTGTGCTGCATCAGAGCAAAGGTCTAAGTAGTTCAGCATTCTGTTCACACACAGTAGCCAACCACACACCCACAGGAAGCCCACAGTATTGCCTTCCCACTCATGCTCCATAGCAACCTGTATACAAAAGCATACTGTCTCGGATGCTGAAGTTATTCCAGAGTCTTATGGCACTTTAATAAATGCATCACTGCATCAGTTTTCATGCACCATCATTCATGAAAAAAACTATTTTTTTATTCCAGTCTTTAAGGTGTCACAGAACTGTTTGTTTTGTTTTGCTGCAGCAGAGTAAGACGGCTATTCCTATGAACAGAGTGTATAGGTGTCAAAATTAGCAGCCAATGACAGCCTATTTACTCCCATTTAAAAAACAAACCCCTTTTAAAAAGCAAACAGGCTGGGTAACACCCAACAGAAGGGATGCAAAGAAGAGACAAAGTCTCAGGATGTTGAAAAGATTATTTTATTCTAATTGGGCTCACTGCAAGATTAAAAACATATTTTTCATCACCCTGACACTTTTCTACATCCCATTTAAGGCCATTCAAGTTTGTGTCCATCACTGTAAATTCTTCAGTTTATTACAGGTTGCATGAAGTACTTCTTACTGTCTCTGCCAATAATCTCCCCCCAACAATATTATGGTTTTTCAAGAGCCAGGATGGTATTGTGGTTTCCAAATCCCTGCTCACTAAACTCACTGCGTGACTTTGGGCACAGCACACTCTCTCAGTCTAAGAGGCCGATAACAGCAAACCTCTTGCCTGAAAAATTCTGTGACTATGTTGCTATTAGTCTGAGTCTGTCTGAAGGCATGTTGTGGTTTGAGTACCTAAATATCCTAAAGCACCAGATCCCATCTGATCCTGGTTAGTATTTGAATAGGAGACCGCCAATGAATACCAGTGCTGTAAGCTGTATTTCAGAGGAAGGAACTGGCCTCTAAGGATTCCTTGCTTAAGAAAATCCTATGAAATTGATGATTTTGCCCTAAGTCAACAGATGACCTGAAAGCACACGCATGCAGTGGTTTGACTGCTGTACCACGACTTTGGAGACCAGAGTTTGAATCTCTGCTTGGCCACGGAAACCCACTGGGTGATCTTTGGATAAGTCACGTTCTGTCATCCTCAGAGGAAGGCAAAGGTAAACCCTCCTGTCAACAAATCTTGCCAAGAAAACCTCATGACAGCTTCTCCATAGGGTCAACCCTAAACTGGAATCCACTTGAAGTCACACTGTAACAAATACACTTTCTTCACACAATGGATAGTTTCACACATGTCTTATATGCTTTATCATCTTTCCCCAACTTCCCCCCCCCAAACTAAAATGCCCCAAACTTTGCCATTTTCCTCGCAGGGGAGATGTCTAGAACTTGGATTATCTGAGCTGTCTCTTTCTTTCAGTATTTCTCCCAGCAATTCAATATCCTTTTTCAGAGCTGATGGCCAGGGCCTTTCTGCATGACACTGTTATAGTGCTACTACTCCACTTTCAACAGCCTGTGGAATTCTGGGATTTGTAGTTAACTGAGGGGCAAGAGCTCTCTGGTTGAGAATTCTAAGTGCCCCTCCCTAAACTGCAAACTCCAAGATTCCACAGGATGTTGAAAGTGGAACAAAAGAACTAGAACAGCATAGTGCGGAAAGCCCTAGAACTTATACATTATTTCAAATGTGTGGACCATGCTGGCTTTTACCTAGGCCGTGTCCGCACTAGCCTGTTATAGCACAATGATTCCACTTTCAACATCCTCTGGAATCCTGTGGTTTGCAGTTTCGGGAGGGGGCCAGCTGGCCCCTCCCGAAACTGCAAACCCCAGGATTCCAGAGGATGTTGAAAGTGGAATCATTGAGCTATAACAGGCTAGTGCAGAAATGGCCCTAGTTAGGTTCTTCAACTGGGCTAGTAAACATGGAAGGAACCCCAACAATGTGGGGGGGGACTGCTTGCTCTAAGTATTATGAGTAGAAGCAACTTCCCTTTATTATAATAATAATACTACATTACTGATTGAGCAACTTGGGTCAGTGTATTTTTTTTAATTTACAAGGAAGTTCCAGTGAATTCAGCCTGGCATGCATAGCACTTCATCTTAAAACGCAGGGTCTTGGCACCTTGCCTCACTCCTCCTCCCACCTCCCACTGATGACCTACTAGCACTTTGCAGACTCTCTCAAGGCCATTTCCGCACTAGCCTGTTATAGCGCGATGATTCCACTTTCAACATCCTCTGGAATCCTGGGGTTTGCAGTTTCGGGAGGGGCCCGCCGGCCCCTCCCGAAACTGCAAACCCCAGGATTCCAGAGGATGTTGAAAGTGGAATCATCGCGCTATAACAGGCTAGTGCGGAAATGGCCTGATCAGAGACCCACTTTTTCTTCACATGTACTAAGAACAAGACCCGGGGTGGGGGGTGGGAAATGGGTTTCAAGCCTTTAAACCGGGCTCCTAATTAATCCTTAATCCGGTGAAGATCTGATGACCCCCCCCCGCCATCCCGCCTCCTCCTCCTCCTCCTCCCGCTCATCCCTCCGGGGCAGCCCAAAAAAAGCGACCGACAGAGACGAGGCGCTCGGCTTCCCGTCAGCGTGACGCACCGAGCCACAATCCGCAGCTACCCGCGAAGCATCACGTACACACGAGAGGCGGAGCCACCGCGGACCAGATCCCCGCCCGGGGAAGGCTGGCTCGGAAGGCCCCGGAGCGGGAGGGCGCGCTCTGGTTAGCCAAAGCTAAGCCGCTTTACGCGGCGGCCAATCCACCTGCGAGGCCCCGGGACGCATCTCCGGGGAGGCCAGCGGAGGATCGGAGTGCAGATCCGAGTCCGGCCATCCCGCAAGGAAAAAACACTCCTGCGATCTTCCACGCTCCCGCACTCCAAGGTCTCGTTTTTCGGTGGCTTTCTCCCAATGACGCACATTTTCCAGCCCTGCCTGCCGCATTTTCGCTTCGGAGAGGAGCAGGGAAAGCCCCCCTCGCCACCTGCGCGCCGCTTTGCCTCCCGCTTCCCTCGCGTCCCTGGCCAAACCCGGCTTCCTCTTTTTTAATCCCTTTCCACGCGTGTCGGATTGCGCGCGTGGTTTTTTTCTTCTTTGCAGCGGGCCGGGTTTGAAAGTGGATTCTCTCCATTGCGGGGGGGGGGAGCGACGACAAGGCGCCGGCAAATCTCCCCAGGAATGCCTCGCCTCCCCATGGCCCTCCGTCGGTCGCCAGATTTCCAAAGGGTTCACCCAGCGGCAAGGCAGGAGAGAGGCACGATTCGGGGACTGGCCACTCTGGCCATTTCCGCACTAGATGGATATAGCGCTATTATTCCACTTCCTACATCCTATGGAATCCTGGGGTTTGTAGTTTACTGAGGCCAAAGAGCTCTCTGGCTGAGAATTCTAAAGGCCCCTCCCCAAACTGCAAACCCCAACATTCCATGAGATGTTGAAAGTGGAGTAATAGCGCTACAACAGTCCAGTGCGGAAGCGGCCCCTGCCCTGCTAAACCTCGGCTGAGAAGCTCGGGAAAGCCCGATCCCACCTGTTAGGTCAACTAATCCCAACTTTCGAAGAAACTTTGAATAAGAGCCAGGAAGTCGCCTGCCTTTCAGTAGACACGTGAGAAACTTCCGGGCACACTTTCTCCTACGGGGCGTTCACACGCTGGGCTGCCTATGGATGTCTCATCGCCCCTTGTGCTCATTCCTGAGTCGGATCCAGATGTCGGAAGCGCCTTCCACACAGAGTAAAGAGGAAGTATACAGCTGTGCCTGGGACCATTTCCGCACTAGGCGGTTATAGCGCTATGATTCCACTTGCAACCTCCTATGGAATCCTGGGGTTTGCAGTTTCGGGAGGGGCCAGCCGGCCCCTCCCGAAACTGCAAACCCCAGGATTCCATAGGAGGTTGCAAGTGGAATCATAGCGCTATAAAAGTCTGGTGTGGAAATGGCGTTTGTAATGAACGCGTTTGTGCGTTTGCGCACCCAGCGTAAAAAACTGAAGTTTACTTAACTATTGGTTAACCCTCCCTAAATGTATGTAATTCAACCTTGGGAGGTTTCAGGGCATCTATGGGCGCCCGCAGAGTCTTCCCGTTGGCTCACATCCCCCTGCCCGCATCGGGGCTGCTTCGCTACGTGAGATGGATTGGGAATAAGGAGTTTATGGCTGGCCGCCTTGGGTGGTTTCCCAGAGCCCCTGGAAAGGGTATTATAAGGGGAAAGACGGCAGATCGGACCTGAGGCCAGTTTTCCTCTCCCTCCAGGGTGGCCATTAGTGCCCAAAACTTGAGCCTCACTTTTAATCCTCTCCCTCCCCCCGCGCGCGCCTCCCCGAACAGAGAAGAAGAGATGATCCGAGCGATGATGACCAGATTTCCGCACTGGAATGTTGTAGCGCTATGATTCCACTTTCAACATCCTATGGAATCCTGGGGTTTGCAGTTTCGGGAGGGGCCGGCCGGCCCCTCCCGAAACTGCAAACCCCAGGATTCCATAGGATGTTGAAAGTGGAATCATAGCGCTACAACACTCCGGTGCGGACATGGCCTCAGAGTCTTTCCCAGCCTGGCGATGCTCCGTCCTCTCCCCGCTCTCGGAGGCAGGTCACACGCCGGGGAATGTGAGGGGAGAGGCGGGAGGAAGGGCGCCTCCCAGAGCCTCCCTCTCACGCCGAACACGTTTGCCGGCTCAGCCGGGCGAGCAAGGGCAGAAACCCTCGGCGGCGCACGTTCCCGGCGCCCCTTCCCGTCCCTGCCCGAGTGGATCCCGGTCCCCCGCGACTTAACTCGCAGGGCAACCTCCTTAAGCGCGAAGTCCCCCCTCCCGCTTCCCTTTCCGCTTCCCCGCCACGCCGCGCCTCCCGCTAGAGGAGGCCCGTTGGATCGAGGGGATTCCCCCCCCCGTGTCGGTACCGCCTTCCGACAAACCGATGCAAAGCGGCCCTAAGATCCACGCCCGCGCCGTACAGAACCCGAGGCGTCCCGGATCTTTCCTCCCTGCTGGCCGCCTCACTGGTTTCGCCTACAGCCATTTTAGGTCTCCGCCCCGATGAGGTCGCAGGGCACTTTTGAGTACTAGGCTGCGTTCCGGTGCCGTTATTCCCCTTTCAACGTCTACATTATAGTTACAGCGCTATGATTATATTATACAGATTATAATGATGCATTAAAGAGATGGTGCAAGTCGGTCTTGGCGAACTTTATCCTCCCGCTGGTTTCGCCAGGGCCTGTTCTTAAGCCGGATCGCTTCAGATTCAGTTTGGGCTGTGTCAGTTTCTGCCGAGGAAGCCCAACCGAATCCTGCGCGTCTGACTTGGAAGGAAAGCCAAGGGGAAGTCTTGCGGCACCTTGGCCGTTTCCGCACTAGCCTGTTATAGCGCGACGATTCCACTTTCAACCTCCTCTGGAATCCTGGGGTTTGCAGGCCCCTCCCGAAACGGCAAACCCCAGGATTCCAGAGGAGGTTGAAAGTGGAATCGTCGCGCTATAACAGGCTAGTGCGGAAATGGCCCTTTAAGGGCTGGCAAACGGAGGCCATTTCCACGCTGCGCTGTTCTAGCGCTACGATTCCACTCTCAACGTCCGATGGAACCCCTCCGCTGCAAAACCCCAGCCATTTCCGCACTAGCCTGTTATAGCGCTATGATTGCACTTTCAACATCCTATGGAATCCTGGGGTTTGCAGTTTCGGGAGGGGCCCCCGGGATTCCACAGGACGCTGGAAGTGGAATAATCGCGCGATAACAGTCTAGTGCGGAAACGGTCTCCGCGTCTTTTCTGCGCGCCCCACCACGAACCTCACCCCAAAGAGAGGCTCTCCAGTGCCTGGCCTCCAGCTCCCCCCCGTGCCCCCCGAGAGGCCTCTCGCCCTCCCCTGCTCTACCCACTGGACCTCACAGCCGCCCCCGCCCGCCCAGGGATGCTCCTTTTTTTTTTTTACCTTGCGCATCGCCGCCGCTGGTCAGGACCCCGATGGCTTTCCCGGCTCCGGAGAGGTTCTCGAAGAACTTCTTGTCCGGCATGTTGTAGGAAGGAGAGGAGGCCAAGCGGGAGGAAGCCGGGGCTCCTTTGGCCGGCGGGAGAGCCGTTCCCCGGGCCGGGGCCGCGCCTGCTTCGGCCGGGGCAGCCGGAGGCGAGGGAGGGCGCGGAGCGGTCCCCGAGGGCTCCGGATCGGACTCGCAGACCGCGGCGGGAGGAGGAGGAGGAGGGCTCTGCGAGGCGTGGAGGCGGCCGGTTTGGATCCGGAGCGAAAAGAAGTACTGGCTCGTATCTACAGCATGGGGGGGGGCGGGGTGGAGAAGAGAAGGGGCGCGATGAAGCCGGGGGAAAGATGCTCTCCCCGTCCCGAGCCACCCGAGCCCGGCCGCTCAGCCTCCCTTCCCGCTGCCGCTGCTGCGCTAAATGCTTACTCCTCCGGGCACGATGACAGCCCTACGCAGAGCGGCCTTGGCCACGCCTTTTCCCTTTGACGGGCAAGGAAGGAGTGCCAATGGGGCAGGGCAGGAGGAGGGGCTCTGGCAAGCGTGGGTTAGGTTGTGGTGAGGGATGCCCGACCAGGAGTAGATGACTGGATGGTTGGCTGAGAGAGGAGGAGGAGGAGGAGTGGAAATCAGGAGAGGAAGCGTGGTGTGCAAAGAGAAGGAACATTCAGCAGAGAGGAGTGTAAGGTCCTACACTTGGGTAGAAAAAATGGAATCCACAAATATAGGATGGGGGACACGTGGCTGGATAGCAGTACGTGTGAAAGGGATCTAGGAGTCTTCATAGACCACAAGCTGAACATGAGTCAGCAGTGTGATGCGGCAGCCAAGAAAGCCAATGCAATTCTCGGCTGCGTCAATAGGAGTATGGTGTCTAGATCGAGGGAGGTACTGGTACCACTCTACTCTGCTTTGGTTAGACCCCATCTTGAATACTGTGTCCAGTTCTGGGCACCCCAATTCAAGAAGGATATTGACAAGCTGGAGCAAGTCCAGAGGAGGGTGACCAAAATGGTGAGAGGCCTGGAAACCATGCCCTATGGGGATAGACTTAGAGAGCTGGGTATGTTTAGTCTGCAGAAGAGAAGGTTAAGAGGGGACATGATAGCCATGTTTAAATATTTGAAGGGATATCATGTTGAGGAGAGAGCAGGCTTGTTTTCTGCTGCTCCAGAGACCAGGACAAGGAGCAATGGATTCAAGCTGCAGGAAAGGAGATTCCACCTGAACCTCAGGAAGAACTTCCTGACAGTCAGGGCTGTCCGGCAGTGGAATCTGTTGCCTCGGAGTGTAGTGGAGTCTCCTTCCTTGGAGGTTTTTAAGCAGAGGCTAGATGGCCATCTGTCGGGATTGCTCTGAGGGTGTTCCTGCATGGCAGGGGGTTGGACTGGATGGCCCCTGGGGTCTCTTCCAACTCTACATTTCTATGATTTTCCTGCAGAGAGGCGTGTCCTTGTTAGTTGCAGGGGGAAAAAATACAAGAGTCTTGGGGGACTGAATATGGATGGTGGCTTCCCTAAAGCTTAAGGCATAATGAGGCCCTTTCTGCACTACTCTGTTACCCAAAGTATAAAAGTCAAAGTTTGTCTGTGTCAGGGGAAGACCTGACCTCATATGATTGGCTGCGTCAGGCAAAAACCTCATACCATGGGCTGCCTGAGAAGATTCTATGGAATCCTGGGGTTTGCAGTTTAGGGAGGGGCCTTTAGAATTCTCAGCCAGAGAGCTCTTGGGCCTTGCTGGTTGCTATGGAGATGAGGCCTAGCAGCAAGGAGGAGGGCAGTGTACTCCCCTCAGAAACCCCACCTCTGTATGTTAATAATTGAATGCAGATTGAATTGGGGAATATGGGGAAAAATGACAGGTGCTGGACAAGACAATTTGGGGGAATTAGACACATAGGATCTCAAATCTTTCTCACAAGTATTACCTATGAGAAAATAAAATCCTGGGCAACACTGCGTACGTACGCTGGTAGTACTATGATTCTACTTTCGATCTCCTGGGGAATTCTGGGGTTTGGAGTTTCCTAAGGCCAAAGAGCTCTCTGGCTGAGAATTCTAAATGCTCCTCCCTAAACTCCAAACCTCAGAATTCCACAGGATATTGGAAGTGAAATAATAGCACTATAACAGGAAATGGCCTCGGTTTGCTCGCCCTAAAGGTGCCACAGGGCTTTCTGTTGGCTTTTCTTTGAAGTCAGTCTTGCAGAATTCAGTTGGGCTTCCTTTGCTGAAATTTACATAGCCCAGACTGAAGCCAGTCTTGATCATGCTTAGAACAGACCGGCTGAAACCAGTGGGAGTATAAAGTTAGCCATGACTGACTTGTACCGTCACTTTAAATGAGATCACGCTGTCACCTAGCGTTCCCAGGTCTCAAGACCCAAAGCTCTGGGTCTCAGATTCTGGCCCATCTCCTCCAATCCTCCTGTCAAGGGGGAGGAATCTTAGGAGGAGAGCCATGCCTTGAAAAGTGTGTATATACATATTCCCCCCATTTGTTAGACAGTGGAGTACTCTATGCAACTGTGGTTGATGCTTCCTGTATCATCTTCTTGTCATCACCAGGGCAGCACCTTAAAACATCATCAGGGGACATCTCCTGTAACATAATCACAAGAGGTCATCCCTGGGTTGTGGCCTTGAAATCTCAGGTCTTAGGATAGTCCTGACCTGGCAGCCGTAACCATGACTGGATCCATCTCACTGATTTAGATCAAGGTGGGGTTAGACCTCATCTTGAATACTGTGTCCAGTTCTGGGCACCCCAATTCAAGAAGGACATGGTCAAACTGGAGCAAGTCCAGAGGAGGGCGACCAAAATTGTGAGAAGCCTGGAAGCCATGCCCTATGAGGATAGACTTAGAGAGCTGGGTATGTTTAGTCTGCAGAAGAGAAGGTTAAGAGGGGACATGATAGCCATGTTTAAATATTTGAAGGGATGCCATGTAGAGGAAGGAGCAGGCTTGTTTTCTGCTGCTCCAGAGACCAGGACAAGGAGCAATGGATTCAAGCTGCAGGAAAGGAGATTCCACCTGAACCTCAGGAAGAACTTCCTAACAGTCAGGGCTGTCCGGCAGTGGAATGTGCTGCCTTGGAGTGTAGTGGAGTTCTCCTTCCTTGGAGGTTTTAAGCAGAGGCTTGATGGCCATCTGTTGGGAGTGCTTTGAGGGTGTTCCTGCATGGCAGGGGGTTGGACTGGATGGCCCCTGTGGTCTCTTCCAACTCTACATTTCTATGATTCTGTGATTCATGCCACCCCCAATATACCCAGCATTCTGCAACATTGCCTGTGCTGGCCAGGACTTCTGGTCCTGGCCAACACAAGCCATACAGCTCCCAGCCCTGGTATAAAAATAAGGCCAACTGTATTCAGTGGCACTTATTCTTTGCTTAGTTTCTGCAGGATTACCATCACAGCCAATGAAGAAGAGGTAGGTACATATCATAGTATGTTCACACAACTATACTTGAAATAGAATTCTTGTGGAGATTTGGACTTCAGCTTGGTCAGTGATCATGGAATTCTTGGCATTGTTGGCCAAAATATGTAGAACAGGATTTCTTAGCCTGGGGTCCATGGACCCCTGGGAGAGCCGTGATGTCCTCACAGGGGGTCTACAGGGACTTGAAGCAATCTTATGAGCTTTTACACTTAAGATAGGAAAGGAAGGAAGGAAGGAAGGAAGGAAGGAAGGCAGGCAGGCAGGCAGGCAGGCAGATGGTCATACATTGATCTCAAAGGACAGAAGTTTTTTTGCTGGTGTCAGACATCCTTTGTACAATGTTTCAAAGTTCCATTATAATATCCCAAACCATTCAAAAGTTATGGAAATAACTGTCTGATAGGAGAAAATGTACTCAGCACTTGCCATCTCTGTGCATGTGAGAACATGCAAGTGAATGATAAATATTTGATTCATTTTAGGGTTTTAAATCTTGAGTCTTGGTGGGCTGCAGCAACAAAAGATATTTACAGCAAGTCCATGGTAAAGAAAAGGTTAAGAACTGCAGATGTAGAAGGCACCAAACTGGAGAAGATTCTAAAATAAGTGATTCTTGGTGGGGAGGGAATCACAAAATAGAGACTGAGGCCTCAGTCCGGTATGCTTCTGCATAGCGTAGTAGTTGCACATGCAAACCTATGCTACAACTCGAATTCAGTAACCACTAGATATATGGTGAACTTGCTGCAGCCCCCCATACCCAGCAGCTATTTGGTACTGTGTTCCCGTAGCCACACATGAAATGACTACATCCTTCACAGACATCTGCAGGAATCCTTTGGAAGTCTGGGTAGATGGTGTAATCATATTGCATCTGGCTACAGGGACAAAGCCAGACACTCCTCCAGTTGTCTGTTCCTCTCCACCAGGCACAGAATGGGTCAGTGACTCTTCAGTAGGTCCTAAGTAGGGGGGAGGTTGATTGACGTGGAGGGAAAAAAGAAGTACTAACCTCTGTATTGACCAAAAAAGAGACATACATAGGCATAAGGTTGGCTTAGGCCACCATATGCCATTAACAGGATGCCAGTCTAAGCTAGGATCAGAATGATTATGTCCTAGCGTGAGAATGGCTGGCTGTAGAAAAGAGCCGAGCTGCACCTTTGCATGACAAGCTACCACAACTGAAATATCTTCTATATAACCACAAAAGGCACAAGAGCCTTATTCTCTGTTATACACATTAGACCTTTCAGAGAAAGTCCTACCTCACCCAGAAAAATTAGTCCATTAGGTCAGGTAAAGTAGACCTTTCACCCTGGCCATTTCCACACTAGACTGTTATAGCGCTATTATTCCACTTTCAACATCCTATGGAATCCTGGGCTTTGCAGTTTAGGGAGGGGTCAGTCGGCCCCTCCCTAAACTGCAAACCCCAGGATTCCATAGGATGTTGAAAGTGGAATAATAGCACTATAACAGTCTAGTGCAGACAGAGAGCATGTTAACATGCTTCTCTGTGGGCTTGAAAAGGGGTAATTACAGAAACTGTAGCGTTCAACAATGGACAGGGATACCTGTATGGACTTCAAAAAGGAGCACCCCTGATCTGCAATTGGCCCTAATCAGCAGCAAACCAATGTTTCATATCATCCTGAACTGTCGGAGAGTGGCAGTGGGTCTCAGTGCAGCTATCAGATGGGTGGTGCATAATAGGATTTTAGTTAGTTAATCTAGTTATATCCTGCCTAGGTCATGGACACACAAAAGCATGAGATCCAGCTCTCTGCGCCACCTTCTTCTTCCCCCACTCTCGTGCAAATACCAAGTCAGCAAGAGCTCTTTTCCATAGAATGAATTTCTGCCTGTCTTGTTTTATTATATTTTTGTCCTACAACCCAATGGACATTTTGGATGTCTTTTTAAATTAACTATCTGGTAGAAAGATGCCTTTCTAAAGAAGAACATATGTGCTATTGGTTGTTTACAATAAAGTTATGTCACTAAAGAAGTGACAGTAATTAATTAAGTGAGGTCTAATTAAATCTAGCAGTTACCAGCACAAACAGGTAACATGAGAAAACATACAAGCAGCGTACTAATAGTCCCATCTTATGCATGTTTATAGTATGTCATAGCAATAAGACAGGCATATTGTTGAGCAAGAATATAGAATAGCAGCTTATGACCACTGGTCATAGGCCGATGGTGACTGATGGGAGTTGCAGTCCAGTAATATCTGGAAAGCTATCTGTTGCTCACTCCTTCTACAGAGTTGGTTGCTGTATAGTATACCTATAGCAATGCTATGAATTAGAGACTTTTTTGAGCCTTAGTCATCAACAGCTCAACCCAGATCTTGTAAACTCAGGGCTGTAATTATGGAGTTAAGTACACTGAAACCTACAGATTTAGTCTAGACTTAGCTTAGAGTAGCTATATTGTCAATGGACAAATTAGTATTGTAAGTATTGTTTGACTTTAGTCTCCTTGAGTCTTCCCTTTTTTGGGTGGGGGGAGGAGGTATAGGTAAAGTAATGCAGTGCAATAAGAACGACTAGATCTGGATTTACTGTAGAACCAAGATATGCGTTAAAGCCTTAGATGGCTTGAGACCTTGACCATTTCCACACTACATTGTTATAGTGCTATTATTCCACTTTCAACATCTTGTGGAATTCTGGAGTTTGTAGTTTACTGAGGCCAAATTGCTCTCTGGTGGAGAATTCTAAAGGCTCCTCCCTAAACTGCAAACCCCAGGATTCTGTAGGATGTTGAAAGTGGAATAGTAGCACTATAACAGTATAGTGCAGCAATGGCCCTTGATGTCTGAAAGTGTGCCTCTTTCTACATATAACTTCCCAAGATCTGAAGTCTGAAGAGGTCTCCACTATGTCCCAGTGGATCAACACACTGTGAGAGGATATAGGAGAGAACTGCCCCTGCTGTAGTGCTCCAGTGGTGGAACAGAGATCTGACTTGGACCAACACTGGTGTAATTCTGGTCTCGGGTAAAAATGTGGCTTTTTATTAAAGATTTGGGACCTTATTAATTTTTTCCAAGTCTGTACATGCTGTGATTTGTAATTGTTTTAAATTGTTTAGACTGGATTTACCTTGTTTTATCTTGTCAAATTGTTTCATATGCTTTTAGTCTTAAATTATTTTATACTATTCTTTGTTCTTTAATAAGTAGGAACAGCATTACCTATTTTGAATGACATATTCTACTTACTCTTTAAGCAGCATGTTTAGAGGCATCTTGACAAAACTTTTTCAAGTTTAGTGCCATTCTGTCTTAAACAATCCATGGTGTATGAGTGAGGCGTGAACAGCACATCAAGCATGGGTGTGTGTGGAAAGAAGAGAAGTGATGCCAGAGATCAGTGCAAAACTTGTATGAATGAGTTGTTAAATACCATGTTTGGGATAACCTTTGCAACCAAGCACTTTCCAGAGGTATGGAACTACACATCCCACCATCCCCAGCTAACAATCAGACTGTACAGTTGATGTGCCTCTGGAAAATGCCCGGTTCTAGAGGCAATTTTGACCTCCAAAAAAAAGAGGAGGAGGAACTAGCAACAAAATTAGCCAAATTTTCAGCCAAAAGCTGATTTTCATTTTCACTGTCAGAGCTTTAGTTCCTAATATTAGTGGTAATATGTAGCACAACATTAAGTGTACTAAAAAAAAATCCCTTCCAATCTAAATGAACAGAATTAGCATTTTGAGTTCACTAAGGCTTAATAAAATATGTTAACCCTTCTTATATTAATATTCTAATTTCCATGTTAAAAAAACGACATTCTCCATTAATAGGTGGAATTTTCAATTGACTTTTGCCTACCTGAGACACAAAAGGAACTGTGATGTGCTATTTTTAATATTTCCTAGAAAATGCTTACACAGATCACTGCCTATTTCAGTAAGCAGGAAAAGTTGTAATAATGTGAGGGACAATAAGGAAGGGGTAGGCTGACTTTTTCTTTTGAACAACATTATGAAATTATCACACTTGAATTGTTTGTTTGAACAGTATTGGATATATATATATATATATATATATATGTATGAAATGCTATCATAAATCAGTGCTTATCAGGCTATCTGATGTAGGCATTTTTTTCCCCAGTGTGCCAGGGACTGGTACCATATTTACACTCACTACCTGTAACTGTTTCCTTCTTTCCTGGAAGCCCACCAGAGACTAACAGCTAATGGCTCAGGGACTGGCACCAGTCCACGAACCAACACTTTGGGTACCCAAAGTTCTAAATAACAATATGTTTTGACACTCTGAGCGGAACTGTTTAACATGTAAAAAACATATTTCATTCCGAAATATGCAGTGTGCTTTCTTTATTTGTAGTTTTTAAAATTTCTGTGCAGTGTCCATGCATTGCATACAGGTTTTTAAGCATTTCCTTATCTTTCCACATTGCTTGCCGTAAACTTCCTTTCTTCTCTTGGCACTTTCCTGCCGTTTCTATACTTCTGCTTAGTAGATATGAACAACCACAATTCCCCAAATTACCCTCAATTTGTTTTATACTTTCTGTAAAGTTATCTGCCTTTACTTTCTAAAAGTATATAGTATATATAGTATTTTTTCCTCCCCCCCCACTATTTAATTTCATTTAGGGATATTTGTGCTCTCAATCCTGATCTCTCCCCCAATTAAAAAGTTCTGGTATCTTAACTTGAGCCGTACATCCCACCCCTGTTACCGTGGTTTGTCCATGCTGCCTTTTTCTGTCACTTTGAAAATAATTTTTATAATTTCTCACCAAATTATGCAGAGCTACTTATTGATTTTTCTTACCAATTCTAATGGCATATTTACACAACACTTTCTTCTGCTTAATTTCACTGTACAGTATTAGGCCTCCTACAGTGTTATTGGTATGCTTCTGTTTGACAGTGTATTTTCAAATTCCGCTTAAAAGCATAATCTGATTTAAACACTTACTTAGGCATAAGTGACACTGAATACCAACAGTATTATTTCTGTGTGGACATGCATTGTTCATTTTAGAAATATTTGACCACAAATTTATTAAACCACAAATTTATGAATGCTTTGTAATTGAATTTTAAAATGGATTATTTCTCTACTTTCTTCTTATTTTTTAAAAAATATTTTTAAAAAATGTCCCTCCCCTTTTGGAGCAATGATATAAGGACATGCATATATTTCTTTCACGGGGTTTTGTTGTTTCAAAACTCCTAGTTCTTCATGTAGGCACTGCCATACCCAAGAGGAGAAAGCTGTACAAAAGAGTGAATTTCAACAGAAACAGCTTGCATGCAATAGTAATACAGTCAGCCCTCTGCATTTGCTAGGGGCAGGGATGAGGGACCCTGCAAAAGTGGAGGAATCACAAATATCAGAATATGTGTGGGAAAGGGGCTGAGGCATGCTGGGGAAAATGGGCACGCAGGGTCCAAACCAGGCCAGGGAAAGGAAAGGAAAAGGGAGATAAGTCTGCATGATGGCCCTGTGCTTCCTCTCTCACATCCATCTCCTTGCTTGGGGGTCATTGGGAGAGGGCTCATGTTGCTGAGAAACTGGGCTGCAAGACATCCTTAGCTGGTCAGGCAGTGGCTGGTGGTGGAGAAGGAGAAGGACCAGGAGAGAGTTTTTAAAAGGCTGCATGGCCTGATCGGAGCTGTTGAGGGGGAAGGTTCCCCGGGAAAAGAAGTCCCTCAGATGGGGGGGGCAGGGGTTGGAGAAACTCGCAAATAAATCCGTGAAAGTCAGACTCACAAATGTGGGAGGCTAACTGTAATCGTCTCTGGTTCAGTCTCTAAGCTTTCTCTACCTCTGCTGAAATTTACTCACATATGCAAATATTAAAAAGTATAGCAACTCTGATCAATTTTGCAGCTGGACTCCCTAAAGTGCTGCCTGTAACTTGCCCCTTCACAGTGTCTGTTTTTGCCCTTCCATCCGTCTCTATTTTCCTTGCATTTGCATAGTTACTTTTTCAAACTTTGACCAATTACTGCCCTCTAAACCCAGGCCATTCCCGCACTAGCCTGTTATAGCGCGATGATTCCACTTTCAACATCCTCTGGAATCCTGGGGTTTGCAGTTTCGGGAGGGGCCGGCTGGAGGATGTTGAAAGTGGAATCATCGCGCTATAACAGGCTAGTGCGGGAATGGCCCCAGCTGCGTTATATATGGTTTTCAAAAACAGCCATCCCTCCACATTTGGTATAGTTAGGGGCACAGGACCCCCCATGAAAGTGAAAAAACGTGAATAACTCTAGGCCCTCCCAAACCATATTTAATACACACAAAAATATGATCACCATTATTCAATCCACCGTGGATTCCTTTGAGGCATCAGGGTTCCTTCATAAGGCAGAAGTGGGGGGCTCGGGGGGCTTACTGCCACCTCCACTGCTGCCACACACTATTTTTAATACAGATTTACTTGCCGCGTTTGCAGTTTCTCAGTCGCATGAGGCTTGCAGTCCCTTTTAAAAATGGCATAGGGAGGCAGCAGAGGTGATGTCAAATAATCCATGAGTAATCAAATCTGCAAAAGTGAAACCCACAAATGTGGAGGGCTGACTGTAGACAGTGGCCTTCTTAGCATGTTATAAGATTTCATCTCATCTGATTTTGCTCTCATTCATTCATTCATTCGCTCACATTCTCCTCTCTTTCTCTCTCACACTTCATGTGATTTTTCACTCTTCCTCATGGACTTACATTCTGACATCTCTTTGTCTCTGTTGTTCCCTCTCAGTCGCAAAAAATAAAATAAAATTTGGTCTGTAGTTCAGTCTATAAAACACTCTTTGCTCACAGAACAAGACTCTTAACAACTTGGAAAAAGGAGTTGTTGGTCTTTTCCAACCAACTGTCACCAACTGCCAGATTCTTCCATCCCACCCCCACATTCATCCCAGTCAGATTTTTTCCCCCAGTTTCTAATATTCCATTCTAGCTTTGCTCATCTGCAGCCTGCATCAGGGTGGACATTTTTAAAGGAAGAGGGAAGAGTTATTACTGTTATACAAAATTTTTTCCACATGCTTAAAAAGGATACAGGCAATCTGCCCTTGTCTGTGGCTGGCACATGGTTTCGCTGCCATGTCGGCGGTTGGCTGGCTGTTCTCCTTTTTGGCATTGTTTGGTCGCTGAGTTTGCCATTTGAGCAGGAATGAATCTTGTATGTTCTTCTAAAAGCATTAAAACATTATTTTAATTAAGAGCCTTAAGGAGTCAAAAAGGAAAATCGGGCTAAGTTCAGTGTTAGCCTGACCTAGACCCATCGAAACAGATGTGACTTGTTATTTGCAACTACCTTTAATTCAGAGGTGGGAATCGTATGACCCTTCAGATGTTGAACTGCAAATCCCAGCATCCCTAGTCAGCAAAGCTGATGGTGAGGAATGTTGAGGGCTGTAGTTTTACATTTGGAGTTCCTCATTTAATCCATTAGCAGAGATATGACCAAAAATAATGGTTTCATGGCACACAACATGTATTAATGCATAAGCTCTCACAACTGCACATGTAACAACATGTGTGCCTGTGATGACTCTAACATCATCACTTTTCCTCTCCTTTATGGTTTTTGATATCTTTTCCTGATGAAGAAACCAGTGAAGCTTCAAGTTTAGGTGGTCCATAAAGATATCACCGTTTTGTGGATTTAGGATTTTGTTGCGCGTATTTTGTTGCACCGCAGAGAAGGTTTTGACTCCAGGGAACCAGCTTTTGAAGGCACACAACAACAAATCAACTTTTGATAAGCAGATTTACTGACTTCAGATGTCAATATTAAAACCATTTCTACACTACATTAGATAGTGCTATTATCCTACTTTCAACATCCTATGGAATTCTGGGGTTTGTAGTTTACTGAGGCCAAGGAGCTCTCTGGCTGAGAATTCTAAATGCCCCTCCCTAAACTCCAAACCCCAGGATTCCACAGGATGTTGAAAGTGCTATAACAGCACTATAACAGTGTAGTGTGAAAATGGCCATAGTTAAAAATCATGGACTACAAAGGTTAAAACATAAATTAAATAATCAAATAAGAATTAAAACAAAATTTTAAAAAATTAAAACTGAAAAGATCCATAATTCAGCACCGTTAACAATATCTATCACTTTTTAGCAGACAGGCCATAATCACACACTGAGGCCATTTCCACATGGAGCGAGGGAATCACCCCGTGATGCTACTCACCAGACTTTTGGGCTCCCTAGTCTGGTCCATGCTTCTCCGGAGCAGTGCGTGGCCGCTGCTCCGCACTGCTCCGAGGACAAAAATGGCGGCTTCCACTGAAGCTTGCCAACCACTGAAGCCTGCCAGCCTAAAGCCCACTCCCGGCAGATCGCAGGCTCACACCAATGCGAGCCTGCAAATCTGCATAAGGGAGCAGGCTCGCAATGGCATGTTCCATGCTTTTGAAAGACCTGTTTTTAGTGGTCTTTCAAAAGCATGCTGGACAACCACTCAGGGTCGTTCCGGAGCAGGCTGACGTGCAGATCTACGTTAAGTAGGTCCAACCCAGTCCACTCCCAGGTGCGGACGTCCTCCCTGGAGGATGCTCTGCCCCATGTTAAAAACCCCGTGTAGAAATGGCCTGAATGCCTGTTGGAATAAAAATGTCTTTGCTTGACTTGGAAAGAAAGTAGGGAGGGTGCCAGTCTAACTTCTCTGGGAAGTGTGTTTCAGAGCTAGGGGGCAGCCACTGAGAAGGCCTTGCCCCATATTCCTACCAGATGCAAATGTGAAGGTGGCCTCTCTGTCAGATCTCAAAGCCAACATTGCCAATTCCATCTTCTGTTTCTATTTCTCTCACTCGGATTGGTTCATAAAGGAGAATACAGTCCTTCAAATAACCTGAGCTATGTAGGGCTTTAAAGGTCATCGCTAGCACTTTGAATTGTGCCTGGAAACAGACCAGCAACCAGTGAAGCTGTTGCAACAAGGGAGTTGTGTGATCCTTATAGCCAGCCCCAGTTAACACTTCTTTAAACAAGTGAAAACAAATGTATTTAATGAATTTAATGTTCCAACTGTCTCCTAGCAGAGGACCCAAAGCGGCTTAAAAGAAATTAAAACAAAGCCCAGCTGAAATCTATTTGCAATAAAGGTTTTTAAACCATGAAATAAGCTATTCTATTAAAGCTCTAATTTAAAACACATTTTAAAATACATTAAAGCATGGTAAAAAGGGAAAAAAAGAAGAGCAAACCTATTAAAATATTCAAATTAAAATACCCTTCTGCCACAGTAAGTTAAGAGCCACAGGCCTCTGTAAATGAAAAGGTGTTTGCCTGGTGGTGGAAAGAGAGCAGACAGGGGCCAGTTGAGATTCTCATGGGAGGCAATTCCACAACTTAGAGGCAGTCATCAAGAACACTCTCTCCCGTGTTGTCACCAAACTCACCTGTGATGGTGGCTGGACCAAATCAGTGGTTGAAGTTAATTTTAAAAAATCAAACATCTAAAGATAAAGGAGCAGAGTGGCCAGGTACAACAGAGGACAGAGTCCCCATACCTGTATGATTTGTGTAAGAGTTTCACCAGGTTTGGCTGTATTTGCTGTAACTTCCTCTTGGACCTGGCTGTCCTATAAGGAAATAGACAGACAAGCACCATATTGATCACATTCCATTAGGAAAGGAAGAATATAAATGCATGTATCAGTTAATAAGGCTTCTGACAAAGACGTTTCTTGTTACGGAGTCTTTTCATGTCAGCCTAGCCACTTTTTTTCTTCCTTGTCCTCTCCCCAGCTGCAAGATTTTCAGCAGCATTGGCATGGGAACAATGGTGAGGGAGAGCTGGAGAAAAACAGACACTTAATATCAAATTGCATCAGTTTATCTGTAGTAAACAATGCAATAAAGTTTAAAGTGAGAAAGAGTGGGATTCTACTCTACTTGATCCTACTGCAGATGTATGTGTCTGCATACAACAGGCAAGGTAAACAGCCGCTGCCTCCAGAATCACCTACTGAGCATGCATGAAGTGCAAAACAGAGAGAAACAGGGAAATTAGGTAAGTCTACTTCATCAGTTGCCCCCACAGATCAGACCAAAATGGGGGAAAAAAGTGGTCTGTAGAAGGTTATAAAAAATTAACTTATGCAAGGCTTACCTGATCTGATTGTTTCATTTCACATGTGAATGCTGATAATTTGGGATAACAGTTTGCTGAAATAGGTTGATTTTTTGCTTGTTCTGTAGAGATCTATCCTGGTTCTTTCATTGTTTCTGCTTCTGGTGTTGCAGAACAGAGATAGAAACCCACAGATTAAGGAAAATTGTTTATTTGTCTCAGTGGGATCATTCCCAAAAGACTGAGCCCTGCCCCTTCATATTCACAGCAATTTATACATTTCCAGTGCAATCATCACATGCTCAAGAAAGAAAACAAATCTGTTATACATGAGTTCCCACCAGAGTCTACAAATGTTGCAAATCTTCTGTAGCACAGCCAAGGGCTAGCGCGTCAAATCAAACTGATAACATTCCATTATACAAAGTTTCTTTGTCTTTCCTTCAAACACAGAGGGACTTCAATTGCACAGGAAATTAGCTGCTTTTCCCTCACACCCAGAGGTCATTTAGACTGACCCAAAATTGTCTCCACCACACTGGTACCAAATTTTCTGTTAATGAAGTAATGCCTAGTTTTACATCTACTTCATTAACTGAGCTATACCTCTATTGTCAAACTTTATTCTGGGTGTAATTTAGATTTCTGTTTCTGACAAGCTAAGGGACTGTATTCTCCCTTATGAACCAGCCAGGGCTTGAGATCAAATAGGGGGGCCCTTCTCTCTGCCCCACACACCCTCGCAGGTACATCTGCGGGGAATATGGGAGAGGGTCTTCTCAGTGCCTGCCCACAAGCTCTAGACCTCCCTTCCCAGAAAAGGCAGACTGGCACCCTCCCTCCTTTCTTTCCACAGTCGAGTAAAGACATCTTTATTCTGGCAGGCCTGTCTGATAGAATACACAGGATATTGTTAATTGTGCTGCTGATGGCTATATGAGTTTTCAATTATATATTTAAACATTGTTTTAAGTCTTTTTGATTGTTTAATTATGTTCTAACTTTTGTATTCTGTAGGTTTTAGCTATGTTTTTTGTTGTAAGCCGCTGTGAGTCCCCACCTGTGAAAAAAAGGCAGGGTATAAATTAAAGATAATGGAAATAACGATAATAACAAAGCTGTGAAGGTCAGGAAACAGCATGCAATAGGGCATATGTCAGATTCTAGCTTTTGGATATATTCAAGACAGTGTTATTCAAAGAGGCATGTATGTCTTAAGGGTTTCCTGCAATATTTGCACGTGTGAGAAAATAATCACAAGTAGCTGAAACAAAGCGCAGAGGAGATTTCCTTCTTGCCCTCTGAGAGGGGTTCAGATTGGCACAACAAAAAGCATTCTGATGTCTAGTATAAAATAACAACAACCATGACCACAGAAATAAATAATAGACAAACAGAGAGAAAATAAGGACTTGCAGTTGCTCCATCGAAAAACAATCAGACGGAAAGCTTTGATTCTCTGCAAGTCAAAAGAACAAAAATATACAAAACAGTGCTTTATTTTTGTAAGATACATGATGCCACAGCAGAAAAATACTGGCAGTCTGAACAGGGAGTGGGCAGGAAACACAGTGCTGGTGTTGATACAGAAGCAGTCAGCTTGAAACAGCAGAAATTTTCCACTGAAAGAAGAGGGGGACAGAATCACTGTATAATATGCTTACTACACTGGAGCCTATGTTCCTATAAATCAAGAGAGGGAATCGGGTGGCCTCCCGGATGCTACAGGACTGCAAGTCTCAGCAAACTCAGTGGTAAGGAGTGCTGGGAACTGCAGTCAAAGGACACCTGGAGGCCTGTATGGTTCACACCTCTGCTGTAATTACACCAAAATTACACCAGTTAGATGGGACATAATAACCAGTCAAACATTGCCTCGGGGGAAAAAAATCCAGAATGTCTCTTCATCAAGCCTTTTTTTTATCCCTATTGGCTAACATCTCTTCTGATTCTGATTATTTCTTCCTAATGTTCAACCTAAATTGGTCTCTCCTTGATTAAAATCCATTGTATCCAGATTCATGCTTGCTTAATACAGCCAGCCATTCTACATCTTCCCCCTTACTGAGTTAGCTGAAAGCACCAGAAACTTGTACAATTTATAAACAGCAAAAGATGCTAAAACCCATTAATGAGGTGTGGTGGGCAACCAAGAACACAGTATCAATTTTATTTTTATTTTTACCTTCTCTTTGTGGAACTGGCAAATAAAAAAGGCATTGTCTAATTGACGGAAGGCCATAATTATTGTTACTGCTGCTTTAGAGACTAGGGCCATCTCCGCACTACACTGTTACAGTGCTATTATTCCACTTTCAATATCCTATGCACTCCTGGGGTTTGCAGTTTAAGGAGGGGCCTTTAGAATTCTCAGCCAGAGAACTCTTTGCCCTGCATAAACTGCAAACTCCAGAATTCCACAGGAGGTTGAAAATGGAATAATAGCACTATAGCAGAATAGTGCGGAAATGGCCTGGGCCACAAAGCAATGGATTCAAACTACAGGAAAAGAGGTTTTACCTAAACTTCAGGAGGAACTTCCTGACAGTAAGAGCCGTTCAACAGTGGAATATGCTGCCTTGGAGAGTGGTGGAGTCACCTTCTTTGGAGGTTTTTGGAGAGGCTACATGGCTATTTGCCAGGGGTGCTTTGAGTGTATTTTCCTACATGGTAGGTGGTTGGACTCAATCGCTGTTGTGGTCTCTTCCAGCTCTGTGATTCTAGCACTTCTTAAAGTCAGCACAACTATGGTGTAGTGGTTTGGGTGTTGAACTAGGACTCTGGGAGACCAGCACCATTTCCACACTAGGCTGTCATAGCGTGATGATTCCACTTTCAACCTCCTATGGAGTCCTGGGGTTTGCAGTTTAGGGAGGGGCCAGCTGGCCCCTCCTTAAACTGCAAACCCCAAGAGTCCATAGGAGGTTGAAAGTGGAATCATCGCACTATGACAGCTTAGTGCGGAAACGGCCCAGGATTCAAATCCCTACTTGGCTATGGAAACTTACTGGGTGACTTTGGGCAAGTCACTCTCTTTCAGCCTCAGAAGAAAGCAAAGGCAAACCCCCATGAACAAATCTTGCCAAGAAAAACCCATGATAGCTTTGCCTTAAAGTCACCATAAGCTGGAAACAACTTGAAGGAATACAACAACAACAAAAGCAAAGGCCTTTACTGTTTAATTTAGGTATGGAAAGGCAGGACATTAATCTCAGCATACTAAGAATATCAATAATGTAATAACTCATTTGAAAAGAAACATGGCTATTCATCTGTGCCCAGTGCCAGCAGCTATATAATGTTTATTGCCCATTCCACCCCACCTCACCCCACAAAAGGATGTACAATAATTAAATAATATGTAGATTCAGTGTATGGGAAGGTTCAAACTCTCATTAGGCTATTAGCTGTAGTAAATTCCTTTCATCTAAAAGCTAATCTGTACTATAACACTCTTGTTCCGTAGCATCTTTTTCACCTCTTTTTGAAAGCAAAAGCACTCAGTGATGAAAAGAATAAATAACAGCCAGATAACCACAGCCAACAACCACCAAGAAGATTATGCCTTTAATCACCTTTTAAAATAAACATGCAACTCCTTGAAATGTCTTTGGCTTCCTTTACTGGAGATCTTCCAAAGAAAAGGATTTAGAACTCTTTGGAAATATTTTGATAAAAGGAGGCTGTGTTTCCATGGTTTAAGACAGAATTAAAACAATGGTAACAATTGGCAAAGGGACCCTCAATGAACTGAAATCTCTTACATCGGTCAGCTTATATTGATCAGAGAAACAAATTAGTGTCATGAGGCATGAAGAAATTCTAGTACAACAAATAACAATCTCAGTCATATTTGGAGTATGTATGTAGGGGTGATAAATGGCTCACTTGGTCAGAGGGAGGTGCCTCCTGCCTTTGAGAAAGTTGTAGTACGCTGTCCCCTGAAGAAGACCTCCCTGGACCAGAAGTATGTGAAAACTACCACCGTATCACTAATATCCTGTATTTGGGCAAGGTGCTTGAATGTGTCGTGGCTGGTTAGCGTCAGATGTTCTTGGAGGAAATAGATTATCTGGACCTATTTCAGTCTGGTTTCAGCCCAGGGTTCTGTTCCAAGATGTTCTTGGGCTCTTTCCACACCTTGCCTTATTGCGTTTCCCTGCGGTTGCGATCCTGACATCACCTTTGCCAGAAAGGGAGCAGATTGAGAACGCTCCCCTCCAGATGGACCAGCTCCCTGCAGAAGGGAGTGTGATGGATATGCTTCTTCTTTCAGCAGCGCAGCCCATGCTGTCCTGGGGCTGAAAGCTCCTCCGTCACGCTTCTGAGCCTTACACAGGGCAGGTAAGTGCAAGAGCATTTGGGCATTATTGATGGGGAAAACCCATCAATGATTTATTCTGCAGTTACACTGGTTGGCAACAGGAGAAAGACAGGACCACAATGACATTATGCAGAAGTGTTGTTGCAGTCCCATTCCTCTCATGTTGCCATCACAGGACAACACTTGTCTGCAGAAAAGGCCTTGGTTGCTCTGACTGTTGACCTACTCCAAGGGAAAGACTGGGAGAGCGCTACCCTGTTGATCCTACTAAATCTCTCAGTGGCTTTTGATACCATCGATCATGGTAGCTTCTTGACTGATGAGAGTAGGAGAGACTACAAGGTGGTTCTACAGTGTGGAATTGGGTGCTCATCACCATGGCCATTGTGTTGTGGGATGCTACAGGATTCAGTCTTGTTTCCCTTGCTGCTCAGCATCTGTATGAAGCCACTAGGAGAAGTTGGGGTTGGGTGCTGTCAGTATGGTGACAATGCTCAGCTATTCTTCTCCGTTTCATCAGAGTATGCTGGAGTAGTGCCTGGATGCTGTAATGAGCTAGATAAGAGTGAATAAACTGAAGCTGATTCCCAATAATATGGGTTTGCTGTGGACTGGTGGTTCTCAGGTCCAGGAACTGGGTAGGTGACTTTCCTTGAATGGGGTTGCATTTCCCCTGAAGGCAAAAGTGCATAGTCTGAGAGTACGAAATCCACCCCTGTAACTGGAAGCCCAGAGAGACTTGGTGGCTTGGAATGCTTGGAGCCAGCTTCATCAAGGCCACCAAGTATTCTCTTTCCAAGACAAGGATAACAGCCACAGCAGTCTTTGTACTGCTAACTTCCCAGCTAGACTGCTGCAATGCAGTCTATATAGGGCTTCCCTTGAAGATGACTGGAAACTGCAGCTAATGTAAAATGCAGCAACTAGACTGCTTATTGGAATTCCATTCAAATCTAATCTAACACCAGTTCTGAAAGAACTGAACTGGCCAATAGGTTTCTGTTCTGAATTTCAAGTTCTGGCAATAATATTTAAATCCCTAGATGGCTTGGGACCTCAGTACTTGAGGGAACATCCCTCTATATATATGCCTGCTGAAGAATTGAGATCTATTGGAGGGCCCCTTCTCCATGTCCCAACAGTAGAGGAAATACATTGAGAGGACATGCGAGAGTGCCTTTTGCGCAGTGAACTGTGATTGTGGATTTCCCTCCCCACTGGAGGCCCAGTTGACACCAACATTGGAATCATTTATGGTAGATGCCAAGTTAAAACGGCGTTTTGTTAAAGCCTTCAGGCCAAACTGATTTCATCCAGACTACACATGTTTTATGATTACATTATTCAAGATTGTTGTAACCTATTTGAAATTATGTGTGTTTTTTTAAAAAATTGAAAAACCATTTAATCTATTCTTAATCTTTTTGAAATTTTGTAATTATTTATTGTTTTAATTTGATTTTATCGTAAGCCACTCTGAGGTCTTTGGATAAAAGGTGGGATATAAATTTTTTAATGAGCCAGGATGGTGTAGTGGTTTAAGCATTGTACTGGGACTTTGGAGAACAGATTCAAATCCATACTCTGCCATGGAATCCCACTGGGTGACTTAGGGCAAATCACATGCTCTCAGCCTCAGAGGAAGGCAAAGGCAAAATTTGAACAAAATTTTCCAAGAAAACTTAGTGATAGGGTATATTGTCCTCAGCTGAAATATTGCAGACAACCAGATGCTTTGGGAGGGTTAAATCCACATACACCCTGCCTGCAGGGATGGATCAGATCAGATATTCTGTGACTGCTTTAAAAAAAAATAAGAAAAGGGCATAGAGACTCCTAAGCCAAGAGTACAAATACATTACAAAAATAACCTAGTTTGGGCCAGAGTTGTGTGAAACAAACAACATTATGATGCTGTGTGTATGTGTGCATCAGCAGTCACACCTGAGTTGTCTTCACTCTTAATGCAACCAAACCAAAATGCTGAGCAAGGAAGATGCAGCTGGGATACATATTTGTCTGTTGACTCTTCTTATCCATTGACTGTCATTCTTATAGCAATGTGTGACAAAAGGCAAGTGGTTCTGCAGCACATCTCTGTCAGCCTTGCTCAGCTCCCCTATGGTTTCGGTGATTTTATCAGGCACTACTCAAATTGACATGTTTATTAAGTTTATCTCTGTAACCACAGGGGCTTGAATCTTGTTATTTTTTATAAATGAGAACTGACATTCTCTGTATAATGAGAAATCTCTCCTAACCTTGAATTCTAAGCCAAATAGAAGCAATCTTGGATATGCACAAAACATACATACATTGCCCAACATTAAGACATATGCTAATCATAGAGTCTCAAAGTTGGAAGGAACGCTGTGGGCCATCAGGCCCAACCTGCTGTTCAGTGCAGCATCTCCAGCTCACATTAGCCTCTCTGTAATGCTTCATTGCTCTAATGGTTTTTTCCCTCCATTTAAACATGCTTGAAATTCTCTGCTTTCAATAGATTCACCATGACACATCATCATGATCGTAGCTGCCCTTTCAATAACGTTGTCCAGTTCTCCTGCTAGTGCACCAAAAACACCACTCATGATTCATTCAGCTAGTCCAATGATTTGTTGCTTTGTGTACTGATTTTTAAAGCATCTTTGGCTAGGCTTCTGAAAACCTCTTCCATTATTTTTTTAATGCTTAATATACTGAGTCACTAATGGCAGTTCAAGGAAGGCTCTGCAGTGACTCAGCATGGGGAGAGAGACATATTGTCGACTGAAGAATATGGGTGAGCGCATACACCGCTTTGCTTGCGGCCAAAATCTGCCTGTGCAATGTGCCTTATATGCCATACTGCATTTCACAGAGCACCTTTCAGAATATATTCTCATTGATGAAAGTCTGAAGGGGATGCAAGTTGGCTTAGGTGTACAAGAAATGTTAGAAATCCTGTTAATTTTGCCATCATGTCCTGGTGCCTGGATGCTTCCACTGTAGATCCAAGGCAGAAGTGTCCTTTTCAGAAGTAGTGAGTAGGTGTTTTAGGTTTACCATACAGACCCTAAGTCTGAGCAAAGCTTAACAGAGGTTGTATGTGTATGTGCCTTCAAGATGCCTTTCAATTTTTGCTTACCCTCTGAATTTCATAGGGTGGTTTTGTCAGTTCCTTCCTCTGAAATATAGCTAACAGCACCTGGTATTTGTTGATGGTCTCCCATACAGGTACTTACTCACCAAACAGTTTAAACATGCCTTTAAACACATCTTGTTAGGATGGTAACTATGCCATTCTTACTGATGACATAAGAATACCAGTCCCCTGACTGATTTTGAGTAAAGAACCAAGGGAGTTTTGCATTTCAGTCTGGACTCATTGTACCATTCAGAAGGGTATGTTGTATTGTATAGAATGGTGAAGAAGTTTGGCTTTGTTACTCCAAAACGTGGGTGCCAGTACCTCTGTGCAAAAGTGGGGAATAATTAGCTCAAAGAGGAGGCTTGTTAAAGGGGGGTAACTTAACGAGATCTTGCTACCAATGTTTACAGGCTCATGCAGGAAAAGAACCAACCAAAGATTCAAAAGTAAGCTAAAAATGTGTTTTTATTGAGGGGAATTTACTCATGCATGCATACAAGATACAGTCAAACATTCACACAAAAGCTAGCTGAAGGATAAAGGGAGGAAAAAATTATGCATAGAGAGGCTGAGGGCCTTGAGGGGATTTATAATTACCAGTCCAGAAGAGTAGTGAAGAGCAGAAATGTGTTTTGGCTTAGCTAGAACCTAAGGACAGTTCTCATTCAGGAGCTAGATGGACAGATTGACGGGTAGACCTTTGAGAGACTGCACTGGGCATCCTGAAATCAGAGGTATTTGTACCCAAAAAATAGCCTGTGGCAGTAGAAGGTATGTGCAGTTTCAGGTGTGGAACAATGGGAGTTGCAACACAGACAATGGACTATCTACCCACTAATGTTTGCAGTGTTTGGATGACAGAGACATGATGACTGTTGTAATAGCTCTGCATTGTGGGTACTACAAAGGAGGAGGAAGGAGTCCAGGTGTACAGGAGATGTCAATCAGTGTCCTGGTGGGCTTCTCACAATGGCATTCTCCAGGAAATTCCAGCTTCTGTTATTCTCTGGAACAGCAGTGATTTACCTGATAATTGACCTAGGTTATACCAAGGTGGTGTTTTAGGCTGACTTGCCTGTGGCTTTATGTTTACAGTCAGGTTCCTTCCTCTTTTGGTTTGATTTCCTGGTCACCTTCAGGTTGGATTTTGATATCAGTGTCAATTAAAGTGTGTTGCCAATTAAATATGATGCCAATTTGATGTGGTGCCCATTCCAAACCGTACTGATATCAGGGAACCCCCAAAGCGGGGCCTTACAGCTTAATGGTTTGAATGTTGGACTAGACTTTGGGAGATCAGACAAGAGTCAGCCATGGAAACCCACTGCGTGACTTTGGGCAAGTCACAAACTCTCAGCCTCAGAGGAAGGCAATGGTAAGCCTCCTCGGAATATATTTGGCCAAGAAAATCTATGATAGGGTCACCATAAGTGGTTCTGACTTGAAAGCGCTAACAATAACAATTCTGAATCTATCACACTGTTTGGACTATTTGACATATAATATAGATACTGTCTTGTAGTGGTTTGAGCATTGGACTATGACTCTGGAGACCAGGGTTCAATTCCCTGCTTATCCATGGAAACCATGTGGATGACCTTGAACTCTTCACAGAAAATCCTGTGATAGGGTCACCATAGAGTCCCCATAAGTTGGAAATGATTTGAAGGCACACATTGGCAACACAATTTTTAGTTTAAGATTAGTCAAGGCAATGCATGGTTCAGTTTCATTTCACTGAATGCATCTCAGAACGTATTCTCATTGATGTAAATCTGAAGATGTTACAAATAGGTTTATGTATATATGTTGAAATCCAGTTTTCATGTTTGCATTGTGGATCCAAGGCATAGATGTCCTTTTCATAAGCAGATCAGCAGAAGGGTGTTTGAGGTTTACCACACGGACCCCAAGTTTGACCAAAGGAAGGGCAAAGTGCTTTGTGAGTCAATTGGTGGAAGAGGATGTGATACTTTATCTCTGCCCAAATTTCAGACTCCTCAGATGAGAATTATTTGGGTTAAATGCCCAAGGACATTTGCTCCCCTTTAAGCTCCTACAGAGATTTGCAGTGGTGCAATGATGTTCAAGTTCACTGCACAAAGTCCATTAATATTCTTGCTACTTTGGATCTAGGGGACACTCAGCCTGTCTAGTTTGCTATTTAGCTGCCTATCTAAGTTCAGGTGGCTTTTATTTGTAGAAGTAGCATCTGTATTGCCTGGGGCATGATGTTAAGCACTCTCCCTGTTCCTACAGCCTCCTACCTCTCCATGCTTTCAGGATCTGGCTCCTTAGAATTTAATATCTGTTGCCTAATATCTGTTAAATAGTGCCAGGCAATTCCTGCTCACCCTGTTCAACTCTTGCTTCTTGCAGGCTCTCGCCTGATACTGAACATGTATCATTTACCATTCATTCTTAAGTTTTGAAGAAGCCAATAGGAAGCATGAGAGCATTCTAGAAAGTATGAATACATCACAAGGCCAACCCATTTCCATCACTGCATGGCAGGGCTGGGTAAATGGTCATTTTTGTAGCTTCTGGTGCCCCAGGAATAAAAATTGCCTCAGATGCCCTCTGGGGGGTTAAAAAAAATTCACAATATATTGAGGCCCACAGGCAACTTTAGACCCAAGAGATCCTTTTTTTGGGGGGGTGGGAAACAGGTGGTGAATCAGATGTGATTCCCAGTCACTGCCTCCTATAAGAAAAGGTCCTCTCATGGGCCAAAAATTGCCCAGGGTTGCCAAAAACATGGCAACAATATATCCCACGTGCCCTAAGAGGCATTGTGGGGCATTTGGGGGCAAAAAAAAATAAAATATTTTTTTTGAAAGGGTGCTGTGGTGGGTGGAGCCCTCCAAAGTCTCTTGGTGGGGAGAATGCAGCCCACAAGCACTGACAATTGTTCATTCCTATTCTACAGTAAAGGATTACACTGTGGGTTACTGTGTCCAACTAGCAAAGTTGTCTCCACATTTTCTTCTCCTGTTGTCATACACTCTTTTTGCCATACACTTTTACCATGGCGTATAAATTATGTAAATTTATGAAAGTCCTCGCACCACACCACATCACATCCATTTTGGCCATTTCAACATTTTACATCACTTTGCAGTAAAACGCCAGACATGTTTCCCTGGAGGAAGTAAGAGCTTGTGCTATTTAAAGGTTAGCTTCCCTGCTGCTGCTCAATGTGCTGCGTTATAATATTTGAATCAAATAGCATCCTACAAGAATGGGGTCATTAAAAAAACAACAACGCCAAAAGCTATCTCCTCTGTGACACAGACTGGCCGCAGTGTTCAAATTATGTTGCATGGACTCAAATGTGAATTGAGGGTGAAATGAACAGGATTCAGAAAGGCTCTTAAGTTACCACTCTTCTTACTAACAGTGCATCCATTACATCGACCAGTTTCAGTGAGTCTTATGCCACTTGGATGTCGTTGCTTGTTGGTGTGTCTTCAAGTGTATCCTGACTTATGATGACCCTACCATAGGGTTTTCTTGGCAAGATTTATTCCAAAGAAGTTTGCCATTGACTTTCCCTAATGCTGAGAGAGAGCAGGCTTCCTTGGCTGATTGGGGATTTGAACCCTCCATTCTCAGAATCCTACTACAACACTCAAACTACTACACCACTGTTCTGTAGCTTTCTGTACAGTGAAATGTAACTTTCTGAATAATATAATGCACACACCTACTTAGTTCTTTACTCAGGCCATTTCCGTGCTAGGTTGTTATAGCATTATGATTCCACTTTCAACATCCTATGGAATCCTGGGGTTTGCAGTTTTGGGAGGGGCCATTCGGCCCTTCCCGAAACTGCAAACCCTAGGATTCCATAGGATGTTGAAAGTAGAATCATAATGCTATAACAACCTAGTGTGGAAATGGCCTCAGAATCAGTCAGGTGGGTTGGTGCCCTTACATTATAACTATGCATGGTCATCATCATAATTGTATGTGTTAAGAGGGATAAATAAAGTGTGTTGCAGGCAACTAATCTCTACCAAGTAACTGTGGGTTTGTCCCTTCAAAAGAGCAGGTATCTTAAGGCAGAGCTTTCCAAACTTTTCATGTTGGTGACACACTTTTTAGACATGCATCATTTTGTGACACAGTAATTCAGTAAGTAATTCGGTAAGTGGAGGCAACCCCTCCATCCAAGCCTGGCCCGCTGCCACCACTCTTGCTGGGGTCTTCCTCGGCCTGGGACAGTGGCGTCAGCAATGGGAAAGGCAGCCTCTCTACCTTGATCTGGGTCCCTCCTGCTGCTCTCACCAGAGTCTTCCTCGGTCCAGGGTGGTGTTGGCAGAGGCAGCCCCTTCACCCGTTACGTTCATGCAACACACCTACACACTGCAGCTGACACACTAATGTGTCACAACACACAGTTTGGAAAGCTCTGTCCTAAGGATATATATCTATCTCCAGGTGGTAGCTTCGTTTGTTAATTCATTTCATTAATACATTTCATGTATTAGTTAGGTATAACTAATAAACATTTGTTAGGTTTTCTTCCAGTGAGTTTTAGGTAGTATATATAACTCTCCCCTTCCCCTTGGTGAGTTTAGTCAGGCTGAGAGATCCCCAGTGAATTCTATGGCTCTGTTGGGACTAACGCTCTAGCCACTAAACTCCACTTGTTCTCAGCATTCCTTGTTGGGTGATAATATGCACAATCAGGAGCATAGGAACTGTCCCAAGATCACTTTTCTTCCTATATTTACACCTTGGGAAGTAAGCCAACTAACTCTGGCTCCCTACAGCTTTCCCAGTCCAAAGTAGTTTGTCTTTCGGGCCAAAACAAATACTGCCTGACAACTTCAGTAACTGAGATAGACAATACTCAGTTTATGGTGTCTATTAAATATGGATCGTAGACAATGATGGATCTCAAAATGGTTCATTTCTGAAGCTCTCTTGTCTATGGAATATTAACGGCATAACAAATAAGAATAAGGCCATCAACCCTCATAAAACTATGAACAAAGATCAATAACACCACAAGCAACAACTACCAAGAGCCGAATAAGCTATTACTAAAACAACATTTCAAAAAAGAAAAGATCAGACGAGCAACAATGTTTAAACATGAGAATAAGAAGTTTTAAAAATATTAATGGCTTTGTCCAGGTTATAGCAGATTAACCCTTAATAATCTAGCATCTGAGCAGAAAGTGGCGTAGCTGTGACACAGTGCGTACCCCTAGCTACAGATATGTTGAAAAAGAGCATTATAATAGAGGCGCCCTGTCCTTAAAAAAAAGTTGTAATTTGTTGCAACTTATTAAACATTTATGTTTTTCTCTCCTTCTCAAAAGAAAGTACTTTTCTTTAAGTACTCTAAAAAGTCACATTGATTTAAGTTTCATAATACAGAAGTTAGCTTGCCTGTAATTAATTGGTTAAACGCCAGACAGTAAAAGAAATCCCTTCTTGTTGAGTATGCCCTAATTCAATTCAGTTCAGTTCAAAAAAGGGTGACACGCAATGTTAGCTGCTTAGAATGTAAAAGCCCTTCCATTTCTTTTTGTCAGATCTTGAACAAGATACACCCTCTAGTCACAAAGCCTTTAAGCTTTTGTTCAAGCTACTTTCTTTTCTTTTCATGTAGTCCACCCAGACGATTCCTAAATTATTAATATCAAATATATTTAAGGTTGTTCCTGCCATCACAGCAGCACAGGCTAGAGTCGCTTTCTCCTTCATTAAATGCCCTTCTTACACATGATAGAGGAACATCTTTCCATAATTTATAATTGACACCATAAATAGTATCTAATATTGCATTGTCAGGGCCTATTGGGAACTAGAGTGAGAAAGTTGTGATAAGTATGTTTGGTACACTTGCTAGGAAGTCCAAGGAGTGTCTATAGAGGGAGGAAGGATGATAGCACAGCCACTCAGATAAGACATCTGCCTCCCCCTATGAAATTTTCCTTCTGTCTCCAAATTTTTAGCATTGCAGTAACATAAAACTCTAGCTGAGCTTAGAAATACAGTGCAGGCTTCCAAATAAAAGAGACAAGGAAAGTTACCCAGGCAATGCAAACACAGCAAATATCAGAGTTCAAGATGTGAACCGTTTTCAGTGTCTCACTTTCTGGAATGCTAGAAATTTGGGGACTTAGGGAAAGTTTCGTCGGGGGTAGAGGAATTCTTATTTGCAAGAGCAATGCCCTGATTTTGCCCACCTCTGTAGGAAGCCGTATGCAGATGGGGGAAGAACAGCTTGTGCTCCTCTTCTAGGCTTGACTGGCCATTATTAAGCAAAACAGAGAAAGAGAGAGGGAACATAAGAAGACATCAGTTGCCGTAAAACGGCAAATCCTTGTTCATGTGTGTGTATATTTATGCATCTTGAAGTCACCTGTCAACTTATGTTGTTGTTGTGTGCCTTCAAGTTGTTTCTGACTTAGGCAACCCTGAGGTGAACCTATCACAGAGTTTTCTGGGACTGAGAGTGTGTTATATGCCCAAGATCACCCAGTGGGCTTTCATGGCCAAGTGGGGAATTGAACCTGGTTTCCAGGGTCATAAGCCAGTACTCAAATCACTCCATGAATTTCATACAGTTTCCTTTGGCAAGGAATACGCAGAGGTGGTTTGTCATGCCTTCCTCTGCAATGATAGTCCTTGGCAGTCTTCTGCCCAAGTATTGACTCTACTTAGCTTCAAAGGCAGCAGATGGGAATGTAGCCACGGCTGCCAACATCTGCTCCTGCTTTCTCTAAGAGTCCTCTCAGAAATTTCTCCGGTCCTTTTCCTGACCAACGGGAAAGTAGCAGAGCTCCCTAATATTTATATTTACAAAAATATAAATGCATTTAGAGTTGGGATGGAGAGCAATTCTTCCCTCCTCATAGACACTTATACATTTTACACTGTGTGTGTGTGTGATGCTAAAGACAGATTGCACCTGAAGGCTCACAATCTAAGAATAGACAAGATAGAAGAGGAAGAGAGAGCAAGGAAGACCAAAAGATAGACGAATGTGTGGGAGGCTAGCAATCTATTATTAATAAGGCACATCGCTTTCAAAAAAGTGTACAATCACTGGTACAAGTGTATGGAAATTTCCTTTGGTTGATATATTGATATTTCTAAATAAGCGCACAGACAAAGAGAGAAAAAGGTAAAATCTACCTCAAGGGTTGCTCCATTCTGAGTTTCCCTCTCTGTCTCTTCTGTGGCAGGACCATCTACCATACACTTCTTGATAGCAACAATCCTTGTGAGTTGTTATAAATTATATATTGTTTGTTATATCTTTATTAATGCATGTTACATATTTCTACAGCTCTTTATTATGGTGCATATACCCAACAAAATGCATGCTACCTGTGAACTCACTTTGGGCCTTTCTGCCCTACACTGCTATAATGCTATTATTGCACTTTCAACATCCTGTGGAATTCTGGGATTTGTAGTTTACTGAGGCCAAAGAGGTCGCTGGCTGACAATTCTAAATGCCCTACAAATCCTGCAATCCCAGGATTCCATAGGTTGTTGAAAATGGAATAATAGCACTATAACGGTGTAGTGTGGAAAGGCCCTTTGCCAGATTGTACCCTGAAGGCAGGATTTAAATACAGTAGGACCCCCATATCTGTTGATTCATTATCCGCTGATTCAGTTATCTGCGGTTGGCCACAATCGGGTCAACTGGCAGATAACTGGGCCTGATTGAGGCGGCAGGCAGGAAAAGAGCAGATTGGGCCCAGGGCCGGTGACGGGATCGGGCCTGGGATGGGCAACGGGAGGTGGCAAGGAGTGTGATCTCATACTCTTTGCTCTTTTCCTGCCTGCCACCACCAGGATCACAGCAATCCCGTAGGCAACCAGCAGGAAAAGAGCAAGAAGTGCGGGATCACACTCCTCACCACCCTAGGCTGGATCCCTCTGGGGGCCAGCAGGAAAAGAGCGGGGAGCACAGGATCACGCTCCTCACCACCTCCCGTTGCCCACTCTGGGCCCAATCTGCTCTTTTCCCACCTTCCGCCACCATGATTAGGGTGGGGTGGCCGTCAGAAAAGGGTGTTCCCTGCTATCCACAGATTTCAGTATCAGCGGGAAAGGGGACAGAACCAATCCCCCATGGATACAGGGGTCCTACCGTAATTGTAATAAAAATTATTTAAATAATTGTAATTAAAGAAAGAAATTTTTGAGGAAAAAAAGACAGGGGGGTTGCAATAAAAAAATTAGAAAATTAGAAGTAGAACAATACTCTCCAATAATTCACAGAAGAAAACCAGGAGGTGTGTTGCCAAGCAACTTCATAATGTGATCAAGATGACAAAAGGCATTAAAGAGTAAGAACAAGCTTCGAGAAGGTACCGCAGTTTGCTTTTGCCTGAGCCTACTGGAGAAGGCAAGATTCTACTTTCTGCTGTGTTGAGTGGAAACTACTTTTGCATTTTGAACTCAGTTTGCACAAACTAGAGTAAACTAAGGATGAAGGGGCAAAGGGGAAGGGGAGATGAAGAAACGGGGACATTTTAAAAGCAAATGAAAGAATGAGATGACAGAGAATTAATCAGGACTGTCCATGCCAAAATTAGGATAGTTGGACATTATAATCAAAAGCATTGGAAGTAGGGAAAAAGAGATGAATTTCAGGTTGAACCAAACTGAAAGAGAGCTGACAAAGACCACTCAGATGACAGAAGCATACCACAAAGACTGTAAGAATCATTAACAGTCTTGGGGCATGTTTAAACAATTTGTTATCAGATGAGCTTTTGTGGTGTTGACAGTTCACCTGAAAGCTCTTGGCCTGAGAGCTTAGTGTGGGGGCTGAACTACCCTTGTAATGGAATTCTGGTCTGGGGTGTCACTGCTGGCTTCCATTTTAGCTGTTTGGATAATTAACTTTCTGTCTAAGATATAGGAATTTGGGGATCAGAGTCTACCTTTCACCATCCTACCTCAGACAACATTCATATATTTATGGTGGCTATAGCAGACTTCCAGGTCTAAATCTTCTCCAACACAAGGTCTAGGACCTATCTCAAAAAATATAGTTTTAAAAAACCCTCTGAAAATTGTATGCTGTAGGAAAAATGAAACTAAAATCAAATAAGATGTTACCCACTTCGTCCTCTGTGGAAAGATTAATAAATTTTGAGGTGAGTTAAGAATGGTTGTGTATTTTTAATAGGGCCCAAAACAGTGCCCTATGCAAAATCAATCACTCAGTCTCCAGTGGATGGTCAATTTTTAAAGATGCTTCCAGCCTTTAGAAATGGGGACTCTCTCCTTCTTTCTTTTTTCCACAAGAATAAAAAAAAGTGATAGTGATTTGTCTGCTGTCAACAGCCTGGCCACATTTCTGGGACAAAAAAACATAGGTTCAATGTCAAAGTCATTCTTTACAGGGAGGGGGAGGAGATTGTGCTCACATTGGCCACAGTGGAACAATGCTACATCATGACATAGCAAAGTTCCCAGAAGCATGCAGCCCCAGGAACACAGCCAAGCTATTTTTTTTAATAAGATAGAAAGCACATCCAACATTTCATATTTAAAATAGTGAAGAAATATACTCTCTCATCTTCTAGAATGCACCAAGTACACCACCCCTACTTCACAGTGATTGAGTGAAAAAAGATAAGGTTGTTTAGCCCAGTCTGAATTTTTGAGGGGGTTCCTTCTCAGATTTCCGCTTTCCCATATTCCAATAGATTGTTCCAAATCAGCTCAGGAGCTAATGGTCCTTTCTGCTTGATGCTCCCAACCCGCTACGGGGCAGGAGAAGGACAGGACTGCAACAATGCTTATGCATGACATTGTTGCAGTCTTGTCCTTCTCTGTTCACAGGCAGTGTGATTGTGCTCCAAATCATTTATGAGTTTTCCCCATCAATGGCTGATGATCACACTGCCCTCTTACTGTACACCTGTACCTACCTTGCTTGTGGAGGTCCTGGAAGTGCAGTGGCTGCACTTCCTGGATCCTAGAGGGAGCCAGTGTGGAGAAGAGTGCTGCATCATGCTCCCATCCTGGGAGAGCCTCTGCTGTCATCATCATCAAATGCCACTGGGACAAAGGTAGGAATAGCAGTAGCAATATCAATAGCATGTGTATTTCTATACCGCTTATCAACTAAGTGCTCTCTAAGCGGTTTACAATGTCTTAGCTAATTGCCCCCCAATAAGCTGGGTACTCATTTTACCAATCTGTGGAAGGATGGAAGGCTGAGTCAACCTGGAGCCTGGCAGGATGGAACTCACAACCTTGTGGCTGCAGTACCGGCATTTAACCACTGCACCACAAGGATGCAGTTAGGGTACGGAAGGGCCATTAAAAGGACTCTTGCTTTCAAGTGAACAGCAGCTACCAAACCCCAGTCTTCAGTGCTTTTTCTTCCCTTGACTTCTAAAAGATGAATATGCTTTCCTATGTTAGACAGCAGGCCTGAAACCAATGAAATTCTATAGTGATTCCCTAGACTTGAGCAAGCTGTTTACCTCCATTAATAGAAGGAATTCTAATTATTCTAAACTGAAAAGAAAATGGCATACAACATTCAACATCAGTATATCCTACCTGATGTATAAGGTTGATTTTCAGTTTGGGAAGGGTCTCAGGATCACAATGTGGCAGTGGGCAGGGTTACCTCAAAATGGGGCTTCAAATTGGGCCAAGTAGGTGGAACCAGGGCAGAGTGGACAGCACCAGATGTGATTCCTTCAGCATGCAATGCACAGTTCAGTTCTATGTTTATTCATGTATTATAATTCCATGATACTTCATACTGACCCTGAGCTTCTGTCCTGTTTGCATTTATGGTTCCCCTCACCATCCTTTCCATCCATATTTATGGTAATCTTTCTTCCTTCTGAATCTGCTCTTTGAGAACTAATGTACGCATTCTACTCTCTAAGCAAGAATGGCCCATCTCAGACCTTTGAGAATTCTGAAGTCTCTATTGCCTAAAGGCTGAGAGAACTGGATTGTATTTCAGATAGAAGACTTATTGGTAGCTATTTTTTATTGCAAGATATATATAGCACCAAAGGCCCCAAAAACCAAAAACAAAAGAGATTGTAGGTATATAATTATATAATCAAAAGATATAGAAAGCAACTCTTGGAACAAGAACCTGTATGCAAGTTAACCGGAATAATGTTGAATGCAAAGTCATATCAAAACCACAATAACCAGTAATTTTTAATGACTAATCCTGGGAAAACTGAATCACGAGGGAGGGAGATAAACACAGACCACCTCTCTCATGTAAGTCACTGTGATGTTCTTCTGCTTTCCTTCTCTGTCAGCAGAGATGCCAGTAAGCAATGCCAGGCTGCCCTCGTGTGGTGGACATAACACTCAAAACCATGGCATTTTCTCTTTCAGATTCTCTTTTGTTCACAACCACATGATGGCAGCAACAAAGATGAATGATACCTACTCAGCAGTCTATTTGCTGTTCAGAAATCCAGGAGCCATAGAATCACAGAATGATAGAAATAGAAAGGACTACAATACAACCCCCATCATGAAAGAAGATGCACCTAAAGCATTCCTGAGATATGTCCTCTGTTTAAAAACCTCTAAAGAAGGAGAGTCCACAACATCCTGAGACAATCAATTCCACCATCAAACAGCTCTTACAACCAATAAGTTCTTCCTCATGTTTAGTTGAAATGTCTTTTCTTGTCATTTCCATCCAGTGGTTTGTGTTCTAGTTTCTTGAACAGCAGAAAACAAGCTTGCTCCATGTTCTACATGACAACCCTTCAGATATTTAAAGATGTCTAGCATATCACCTCATTGTAGGTTCATGGTAAATATCATGTCCCAGGCTAAGCAGGCAGTAAGCTACAAGCAACTGCTCAGTTCCTACTCACACAGCCCAAGCCAAAGAATGCCCAAACAGAATGCAAGTCCAGAGCAAACAAATCCAAGGGGTGAATCCAAAACATAATCAAAACAATCAGAGTTCCAAGGTAAACAAGATCTGAGAGCAGAACACAGGGTTTCAACACAAAAACAACCAACTACTGACCCTGAGAGGAAAGGCCAGCTGGAGTCCTTTTATCTATGGATGTTGTCGCCACAGGTGCTCTCTCATTAGGGCTCACCTGCTACTTAAACGAGCCGAGCGGCACAGGCCCTCCCTCTCACAGTGTCTCTCTTACAAGGTAGGCGTTTCTGATATGACTTCCTCTATTTGTTCCGCTGGCTCAGGCCCCTGTTGTTGTATATTATCTCCCTCTGGGCCAGCTTCTGAGGAAACTCCTGCTTTTGGAGAAACTCCTGCCTCTGGGGAAGCTTCTGTCTCGCAGTCAGAATCTTCCTTCTCCCTGCCAGGATATCCAAGGCAGAGCATGACAGTAAAAGGCTTTCAGGAGTGGTTTAGCATTGCCTTCCTCTGTACAGCACTAACTCCTTCACAGTTAGCCAAGGTGCTACTGCTGTTATCTCTAAGAGATCTTCTGCTAGCGTCCCTCTCCCAGTGACGTATTTAAGTCTTTTACTCCAAGACTCAAATCTGGGAGCCAACTTTATACCTTAACCTATATTCCAGAATTTCTGGACAGAATTGAATGAAGTCAATTTTTAACAATTTAAGCAGAGTCAGCCGTCCACATTTGTGATTTTGCCATCTGCAGCTTCGAAAGTGGGGAATAGGATCCTTCTTACTTCCCATTTGAGAGGCTGGAGGATTTTTTAGAAGTGGGGAATAGGATCCTTCTTACTCCCCATTACTGAAGCTTCAAAAGCTTTAGAATCATAGAATCATAGAATCATAGAAATTCAGAGTTGGAAGAGACCACACAGGCCATCCAGTCCAACCCCCTGCCATGCAGGAACACCCTCAAATCAATCCCGACAGATGGCCATCAAGCCTCTGCTTAAAAACCTCCAAGGAAGGAGACTCCACTACACTCCGAGGCAACAGATTCCACTGCCGGACAGCCCTGACTGTCAGGAAGTTCTTCCTGAGGTTCAGGTGGAATCTCCTTTCCTGCAGCTTGAATCCATTGCTCCTTGTCCTGGTCTCTGGAGCAGCAGAAAACAAGCCTTCTCCCTCCTCTACGTGGCATCCCTTCAAATATTTAAACATGGCTATCATGTCCCCTCTTAACCTCCTCTTCTGCAGACTAAATATACCCAGCTCTCTAAGTCTATCCTCATAGGGCATGTCTTCCAGACCTCTCACCATTTTGGTCGCCCTCCTCTGGACTTGCTCCAGCTTGTCAATATCCTTCTTGAATTGGGGTGCCCAGAACTGGACACAGTATTCAAGATGGGGTCTAACCAAAGCAGAGTAGAGTGGTACCAGTACCTCCCTCGATCTAGACACCATACTCCTATTGATGCAGCCAAGAATTGCATTGGCTTCCTTGGCTGCCGCATCACACTGCTGACTCATGTTCAAGCCTGTTGCCTAACACATTCGCTGTTACCCTGTGAGAAACACACCCTGCTCTCTGGAGGCAAGTCTTTCCTTCAGTAGGAAAAGTTTTAGAACGCTCCTCCAAAATGCAATGGAGACAGGATGCTGAGCAGACTTCAACCCTGCCTCAAGCCCGTTGTCTAATGCATTTGCTTTTCCCACTCCAAGAAATATGTCCCTTCTTTGGGCTCAAGACAGACCGTCCCATGACCAGTAGGCAAAAAGAGATGGAAGTATTGTTCAAAATTGTAAGGCTTCTCAATGAATGTGTTATGTTACTGAACAAAAAGCAGCAAGTCAGTCACTAAAAATATACACGTCTCGAGTCAAACCAATGCATCATTTATTGTTGAGCTGAGTCTGAGGCCATTGCCCACTAGGTTGTTATAGCGCTATTATTCCATGTTCAACATCCTATAGAATCCTGGGCTTTGCAGTTTAGGGAGGGGTCAGTCGGCCCCTCCCTAAACTGCAAACCCCAGGATTCCATAGAATGCTGAAAGTGGAATAATAGCACTATAACAGTCTAGTGCGGAAATGGCCTGAGTTGAGTCACTGAAGCAACCTAAGTCTGACTTGAGTCCGAGTCAGCTGACTCAAGTCTACATCACTGTCCTTTCCCCAGTTGTACTGGTGCTGGCCAGCAGCTGTTTGACACATTTAGTTTGGATCCTCAGCAAAAGCTTTTCTAATCTGGGATACCCTACCAGCAGCAAACCTACCCTCAGCCTAGCATCTTACTTTGCTGGAGCATGCAGTCCCAGCACTACGCCAAGATAGTGGCAAGGTGGGAAACCTGAAATTGTAAGACCTGATCAGGGAGTTGATGACGAGGGCTCTTGGAGATTTTTCCTTCTTAGGTTTGCCATATGTCAAAGTCAACTTGATGGACAAACAAAATCATATTGTCTTTCTATCTTCTCTTCCCCAAGGTTGCCATACCCAGGTCTCTAAGTCATTCTTTGTAGGGCTTAGGTTCCAGTACTTCTGCCATCTTCATTGCCCTTCTCTGTACCTATTCAGCTTGTCAAGTCCATTTTCTTTCTGATATATATTTTCAAAACATCTAAAAGCCCTTTCTCTACTTTAAATTCCCTCTGTGTTTGTATGTGAATATTACTTATTGGAATCAGTAAAAGTCTATGATAACAGCCCCATCCCCTAAATAACAGAATATAGTGTGTTCTCAGCTACCTTACCTGTACCAGAACTGTTGGGATCTTTGAGCAGGTCACCTTGACTCTTTACAACTGCCTATTCAAGGAAGCCCACATGATGACACCTTTATGTACTTTTGCTAATTTAGCTAAAACTTTGCTGTTTTCAAAGTTTCCCTGTGGTTATTTAGCAATAGCATGTGTATTTCTATACTGCTTATCAGCTAAGTGCTCTCTAAGCGATTTACAATGTGTTAGCTAATTGCCCCCAAAAAGCTGGGTACTCATTTTACTGACCTGCAGAAGGATGGAAGGCTGAGTCCACCTGGAGCCTGGCAGGACTGAACTCACAATTTTGTGACTGCAGTACCCGCATTTAACCACTGTGCCACCAGGGCTCATTGAGTCTGATCTCATTGTTGCTGCTAATATTGGCTTAGGATATATTTCTCCTTGGATCAGTTTTTTATTTGATTTGATTTTTATCTTGTTTATCTTATTTAAGTTTATTGGACAATATGCTCTAGATTTTGAAAAGAAAGGTATTTTTGTAAATAAATGTAATAGCATCTGGAAGATTCAGATCCAAGACCCCACTGAGCTATGAAATCACTGGGGTGCCATTGGTCTAATCACTCTCTCTCTGAGTGACTGACCACACATCATTTTCTCTCTCAGCATATGTGTCACCTTGCCCCAGGTAAAGGATGGTAAGATGTAAATGTAACCAATAAATCAGCAAAGATAAGAAGAATACAAAAGTGATGGTGATAGTAATCAGTATGATGATAAGGGCAGAGTGTGTGTGTGTGTGTGTATAAATTTTTTATTAAAAACATCTCTCTCAATGTTGTATTCGTACATCAAGAAAGCATGGGAGTATTTTCACATCCAGAATATAAATATGTAATATTACAGTAATTTGTTCACATGATAATCGATTATAATTCACTGCACTAACATATTAATGTTTCATAAAATTATCTCTGAAATAGTTGGTGAACCTTAACACTTCTTTTCTTCCCTTGCTGGACACTAAGTTTGTACACTTATTGTTTCTTATCAAGTGTTCTTCTATGTTGTGCATTCCTCATTCCGGCCTTTCTGACCCTTACCAAGATATCTCAAGCCACATCTCATTTTTCACTGATAAGCCCGAACTGTGTACCCATATACATTTTAAAATTTTCCTGTAGATTTATACTGCTCCTCCCCTATTTACCTCTTATCGTTAAAGAGACTATCTCAATAAATCTATCTATTATGCGGGCCCATTTTTCTTTGATTCTCTTCTTCGCTCTGCCTTTAATTTTGTGGCCTATGGCCATACCACCATGGACATGCCCAATCTTGTCTGATAAGGAAGAAATATTAAAAGAGCCTCTGGACAGCTAGTGTGATGTGATGGTTGGAATGTTGGAATGGGATTTGGAGAGATCGAGGTTCAAATCCCTACTGAGCCTTGAAACTCAGAAATCAGTGTGCCCTCCGACCATGGATCTATCAATTTGATATGAGTGTGGAGGTATAATGTGTCCATGGAGGGAAGAGACACCTCTTTGTATTTGCCAAGCACCTAGCTCCATTGAAATGTATGAGACACCCTGAAGGATACCAGATAACTAACTGCCCTTGGGAAAAATAAAGGGACATAGTGAGAAATACAAACTTTCCTCACAAGGGCCACAGCCTCATACTTTAAGAAGTCATGCTGAAACAGAAGAAACTCGTAACAGTTGGTGATTTGTTAAAAAAAAGCATTTATTACCCTTAATTTTGTAAGCAAACCATACTGTACAGATATTTTTGAAACCGATCCAGCAGCAACAGTCATCTCATGGAAATGTAACATCCTTTAGTTAGGGTCATTTCGACTGTGAAGCAGCAACATAATACTCAAGTTGTTGAAGAACCACTAATGAATCTTGGTGTACAACTTCCCAAGCACAGCTTCTGTTCTCCTGCTGCAAAAAAAGATAATATTGAAATATTCATATATTTATTAGATGGAATTGGTTGTTAATTGCCATCAAGTTGACTTCGACTTATGGCAACCTGTGAATAAGAGAAAAAGAGACCTTGTCATCGGCTGCCCTGCTCCAATCCTGCAAATTCAGAGCTGTGGCTTTCTTGATCGAATCTGTCCACCTGTAGTCTGGTCTCCATCTTTTCCCACTGCTTTTGACTTTAGCAACCGCTATCATCTTTTCCAATGAGCATGTCATCTCATGATATGTCCAAAGTATGACTGGCTTAGTTTAATCATCTTCTCTTCTAGGGCGAGTTCAGGCTTGATTTGCTCTAATACCTATTCATTTATCCTTTTTTTTCAAACTGAATACTTTCTCTTTTAGGGTTGTACCCTTTTAGGGTAGTACCCCTTACTCCCTGGGGTAAACAATGAAAGTTCTAAAACATTCAAACATATAACCGTATGTTTTTTTTAATCAGATAACAACAGATAAGACTTGGAAAACAAATTCCAGAATCATAAAAAAAATGAAGAGATTAGATGTTATTTTATTAATAAATTCTAATTTATAATTTTTTTGATATGCCGTCAGGAACTTCACAACTGTGCTCCTCTCTTAAAGGTGAGCTATATGTCAAATTGATCATGTGGCCATTTTAGTTATGTGTTGTTGTTTTTAATTTAAAATGACAACATTCTCTTTCTTCTTAAGAATCTTAGATGGCTATTAGTTTTAAAATAATAATTTTAAAAATCCAAAAGATCGATCACAAAAGGCAGGTTATGCTGAAATGCAGTTAAAAAGAAAAAAAAAAAAAAAGCCGAATACACATCAATACTTCAGAAAATGGGAAATAATGGCAACGTTCAGCCATCATCATCATCATCATCATCATCATCATCATCATAAAAGATTGATCCAATGGTACCATGATGTGTCATTGTGGTAATAACAATAACAATAACAATAATAATAATAATTCACAAAATAAAAACATCACACAATGTTTGGATGGTAGATGTTTTAATGCAATCATTCCAGAGAGCTGGGCCATTTCCTCACTACACTGTTATACTGTTGTTATTCCACTTTCAACAACGTATGGAATCCTGGGGTTTGCAGTTTAGGGAGGGGCATTTAGAATTCTCGGCCAGAGAGCTCTTTGGCCTCAGGAAACTACAAACCCCAGAATTCCACAGGATGTTTAAAGTGGAACAATAGCACTATAACAGGGTAGTGCGGAAATGGCCCTGGATTTTTAGATCAGATTCTACAGTGGCACAGCTGCTATAGTTCTGAGTTACAAACTTGATTTGATATTGTTTAGTCAATTTTGCTTTTAATGACTACTCTTGCATTTTAGGTTTACAGTGACTGGAATCCCGTTAGGGAATAGTGAATGCATAACCACTGTAGTTATGTGGCCATCCAGTGACTCCCAGCCCAACCTCGCCAAACCCCAGTTATCACGCAGCAGCTGCTGCAAGTAACAGGGGTCCATTTCCCCAGTCACTTGGGAAAGGGCTGGCTAACATTCCTACCACCTCTCATAAGAGATCTCCATTGCAACAGGCAGAAGAGAGGCCCTGTCACAATGCCTCCCTTGCACCAGAGGTCATGTGGAATTGAGGATGAGAAGTTAGTCAGCTGCTTCCCAAGCAACAGGGAAACAGACCCCTGGCAGTCTTAGTGGCTTCTTCACAGTAAGTGGAGACTAGGGAACTTTCTTGGTCCTTGTGTGTCTCCTAAACTAGAGAATACGGCCATTTCCACACTATGCTGTTATAGTGCTATTATTCCACTTTCAACATCCTTTGGAATCCTGCAGGTTGCAGTTTAGGGAGGGACATTTAGAATTCTTAGCCAGAGAGCTCTTTGGCCTCAGTAAACTACAAACCCAGAATTCCACAGGATGTTGAAGTGGAATAATCGTACTATAACAGTGTAGTATGGAAATAGCCTATGTAGAGTTCATGAATAACATGAATAACAAACAGTTGCAAAGATGTAATTCTCAATTGTGCATTTATTGTTCTCCACCAAGATTCTCCCTCTTTCTTAAAGGGTGAACACAACACACTTTTTCCACCTTTTAATAAGGTATGCTTTATTTTTAGCTTTACTACATTTTAAGTGTGTTTTAAACAATTTTAAATACTTTAACTGGATTGTTTAATTTTTTTAGAAGTTTGCATTATATATTGTTTTAGATATATTTTGTAATAACTTATATTGTAAGCCATCTTGAGTCCTGTATTGGGAGAAAGGCAGAGTATAAATTAAAAATAAATAAACGGAGGGATAGAAGGATGGGTGAATCCTGGAAAATTATGGTGGGGAAATATTTGGTTATAGTGGTGGGAGATGACAACACTGTAAAGCTAAACTATTTATGTAGCTGGCTAATGTGATCCAGTGGAAACTGGAGGTACAGTAGAAGTGTCTCCAGAAGTAAAGATATAGTGAAATAAATATTTGTTCTACTTACACTGTTCAGAAATGTTCGCATTTTTTCAAAACATCCTTTTATCACAGTCAGATGATGATGACTGAAGTGAGATTGCGGCTGTAAATGAAGCAGAAGCCAAATTTGAAGACTAGTATCGTCAGCAAGACTCTGCTGTTACTTGTAAAAGGGCATGGTATATTTGGGGCTGGGTACTGGAGTTTTGGAGAGTCAGAATGGTGCAGTAGTTTGAGCATTCGACTATGACCTGGAGAACTAGGTTTGATGCTCTGCTTGCCATGGAAACCCATAGAGTAACCTTGGGCATGTCACACACTCTCGGACCCACACTCTCAGCCCCAAAAAACTCTATGATAGACTAGCCTTAGAGTTGGCATAGATAGCAACTGACTTGAAAGCACACAACACCACCACCACCAACAACTGGAGTTTCAGGTTCAGATCTGCTCTGTGCCATGAACCAAAGTGGTTTGCTTTAGACAAATCTGACTCTGACCCAAATCTGAGGGAAACATTAAGAAGCCATTGGTATGCTGCAAATAACTCTGATAGTTGACCAGGTGAAGAAAAACTTGGCCTGACTTGCTAAGTATAAATTGATCAACAGATGATATGCTAATATCTACACACTGAGTTAATCATAAAGGCAGAGGAACAGTCAAGTCTAAATCATGAACATGAAATGTTAAATGTTACCCTTTTGAGAACGTTTCTACTGTCCAACCTGGCAGATTCTGGGATTTATATTCTAAAACAATAACATTTCCAAGCTCTTCCTAAGTTTGTTTCTCTGAAACGCTTTCTGTATGTCTTCCTCAAAGCAAGATAACACCATTTTTTTTTCATTGATGCTTAATACCATGGCTACCAAAGAACTATTTCATTCTGATGGAAGAGAGGAAGTACAGTATAGCCAACTATGACCTATGAAAACCCTAACAGGGACTCATCTATCATGCGTCTGGACTGTGTATACATTCCACTGCATGCCTGCACAAACAGGTGCAGGATGTGATATCTAATGAAAAATCTCTCGTTTCATGGTTTCATTTTCCTGAAAAGTAGGTTTCTGTTCTTTCAGTCTAGATTTCATGAAATGCTTGAAAGTCTATGGAAAAATTTGAATGAAACCTTTAAAAGCCAGGCAATTTAAACAAGATTACTTGCATATAATCAATGACATATAATCTGCTGTAGTATGATGATGATTATTTCAAGTATACACATTCTATTATGTACGCAATTTTGCTTGGCAAAATGATGTCCTACTCATTTCTTTGGAGGAAAGGATTCTTAGTACTTACACAAAGCTTTAGGTCATCTTGTGTCACGTAGTTATACTCCAGAAAATCTCGCATACCAGAGAATGGGATGTCTTCCAGTTCAAAGAGTGCAGCTGTTTCACTGAGTATTTGAAGAATAAGGGGCACATTCTCAGAGATGTTCTGCAAAAACAAAAAAGAAACCTGCAGTCTTACACATTTACCTAGGAATGTGCCTCACTGAACTCAGTAAGATTCACCTCTGAGTGTCTGTGCATGGCATTGCGTTATTAGAGTTCCTACAGAACCCACGGAGATTGAGTATTCTTTTATCGTACTGGTTCAAAGAGGTGGTGGCAGGGATGGAATCTCATGCCATTGCATAAACACATAATCATAAATACATTATTTATTTCAATTCTACTTTTCAGCCAGCAGGATCTTAAAGTGGGTTTCACTTAAATTTACAGTAAAATCATAATAAAACACCATTAAAAAACCACTAAAAGAATGATGGAAAATTGATACACAGGTAGCTAGCCTCATTAAAACAAGTATATTGGAACAGTTAGACTTAAATGATAAAAAATGGACAGATGAGTGGAGAAAACCTGGAATATAGTGGCTTCTGGAACTAGAGATGAAGGACAAGAGCATGGTACAAACAAACACTCCTCATTCCAGATACAGAGTATGTCTGCACACACACACACACACACACCAGGTTGCACTATCTGTCTAGTTTCTTTTTGTTACCCCATTTCAGAACAAACTGTTCACTGGACGAACTGAATAAGGAAATTTGAAAGGTTTATGAAACATTGTATTTGGTGTTTAGCTTACTTTTTACTTACATTTTACATATAATAGTTATATGTTACTTATTCTTTGTGCATGTGTTAAAAATGATTTATAGTAATAAAAAAAACTTTTATCATTTACCCTCATCCAGGATTCAGCTGCACATTTGTCTTTGCCAGTAGAAGAAGCAGCACCAATGACAAAAAATAATGGTTGAAATCTCTCAGTTTTAACCAGGAGTGTATCAACACTACATACATACAGCACTTTGATAATGTTTTAAGTGGCATGGGGCCATCCTGCAGAATCTTGGGATTTGTGAGGTTTAAACTTTTTTTTTCCTGTTGTTCCAGAGGATTGTGTTTCTTCTATTAATTCACTAGCAGCAGTGTGGCCACTTTTACTGGCAAACACAAACATGTTTTGGCCACAAAGGTTTGAAGAGGTGTTACCACGGTTCTGACATGCCCCGTGACAGCACCAGATATCTCTTGATATCAAACTTATTTGGCCTTCACTTGACCTTTTGCTGCCACCCTGCTCCACGTGTCTGCAAGGGCCACCGGACAAGCACGTAAACAGACGCGGCTGTTAATGGTTGGACATTCCAATCCCCATTTAAGCAGGCAGATTAATGCCTCTCTGTTGCTTCAGGGACCACTTCTTGCAGACACACCTTGCTTAAGCGTGAATTTACACAAAGACGCTCGGCCGAGAGCCGGCACTTTCTTTATGCTGATCCATTTGCATACTGGCTATACTATTGTCGCCCAGCGCTAAGCTCATCATGTAAAACCTGACCTTTTCCAACGCTTTTGTCCCACTCCAAATTTCCTTTGTTCTTACCGGGCATGGCATGGCCTGTAGGCACAATCTGCCCTATAAAAAGTCCCCAATTCTGAGCCTCCTCAGAACACTCCGGACTGCTATCCTGCCTTGCTGTCGGTTTGTCCAGCAAGTCGCCCCCGCAGCGAACCGTGCTGAGCTTTCCTCCCTGCAATCCTCCGTTTCTCTCCAGGACTACGAGAAAAGGTGTCATACCACCCATTCCCCCTGAAATCTCTCATTCCTAATTTCTAGCTAGTTGTGTGTTTATGGTGTCTTTTCTGTTGTTTGTCCTTTAATAAAACTATTATTTTTTACTATTTTAAAACTTTGCCTGACTGCTCTTCTGACCTGACGCTGTATACATAGGATTAAAGATCCCAGCTAAAGTTACCCTGCCTCTAGCTAGCTTAAGAGAGTGCTCGAGTTAATTTCCCCATCTTGTGCTTTAATTTGGTTATTTGGGCGTCCCTCCCGGGACCCCCACCATACAGGGTAACAGAGGGGTCAGTAATTGCCATTGGCTGAATGTGGTCACAGAGCTGCTGTGACTGGGAAACAAGATAAGACAGGGTTCTTGATCTAGGAGCCTGATAACCATGTTCAGCTGCACACAGCTACAAAGCCCTCTTCAGACCTGAAAAAGGCTCAAGTACATTGCTGCTCAACCTCTTACCATTATTGCCATCTGGGCCGGATCACACAAACTGCTTTTGTCCATAAGTAAGCATTCCTGAGACACGCCACCCTCATTCTTAAAGCAAGAAAAGAAGATTTATAAAGTGAAAACAAATATTAGAACAGTCATAACCTGAACAGAAACAAGGGATTGTTTCAATACCAATAATGGATTATTTCAATACCAAATCACTGAAAAAAATTCATCAGTTGACTGATTAGTTGTACTGACATCCCATCTTTCCTCCAGAGAGCTGTTGGTTCTTTTCCTCCTCACTTGATAATCACACAACAACCTTGTAAGGTAGATTAGGTGGAGAGAGTGAGGGAGAAAGAGAATGACTAGATTGGGTTGCTGGCTGGCACAGAGTTATCCAGTAAGTTACATGGCTCAGTGAGGACTGAAGCCTGGATCTGCCAAATCCCAGTCAATCCCCTAACACTACACCATACTGCCTCATTTGTTGATTCTTGCTAATAGATCTTCTAGACCAATCCCTTCCCTTCTGGTTTGCTATCAGATTGGAGGTTCATTTGCCTTGTTTTTCAGAAGCCCAATCCTTTCCTTGGTGAGCAGGATATCTGATCCTTCCTTGTAAGTTTTGGTTTCCGGATTCCACTTATTTTATAATCCCCTTCTTCTAAACATACTCAAGTCTGTCAAAGTTTTTTCTTAAAGTAGGGTTACTGGAATAATAAAGGTGACAACTTCTTTTCCAGCTGAAGGGCAACAGGAGCACTCCCCTTCACATCGGCTGCCTCCATGAACGAAGGAAGCATGATTGCACTTCCTCTTCCTTCCGCAGCACAGCCAGGTACTGTGCCAGGCTGCACTGGGGCAGGAAGCGCAGCCATTGCGCTTCCAGGACACCTGCACAGCAGGTTAGTGTGGGTGGGCAGCAGGAGGGATCCCTGATCACTGGTCATTGACAGGGAACACCCATCAATGATTTACTACATGATCTGCCTGGGGATGGGAGAAGGATGGGACCCAGATGATGTCATGCAGAATTGTCATCTGGGTCCCTCCTTCTCCCGTCCCTAATGTGGGATGACAACATCCTGCGGAAAGGGCCTTAGCATATGAAGCTTTGATATTCTGTTCATTCTTAAAATGTCCAGATGTGTTTGGGTCTGGTCAAATATGACTGGTCTGATTTC